>CM038679.1:20846342-21291747 GCA_021605205.1 Aegilops longissima | reverse complement strand
AGGTTCCTCGTTCACGTACTCGTCTCTGGCTCTACCCAAAGCAAGAACACAAACAAAGGAACCATAATAAATCACGGTGCAATGCACAAGCAACATGATGCAAAACATGACATGATATGCGAGATGTGATATGCAATGCGTATGCGCTCCGAAAGAAAATGATAAACCAGGCATCAACTTGGCAAACCAAGTATGCCGCTGGAAAGATGAGATGATTTCGTTGAAATCGATATAAAGATCACGGAATCGGATGCACGGTTTGCAAATGACAAGCAAAACAAGAATGGCACAAATCTGCCATTAACAGCATGATACCACTTAGCAAGCAACAAGAAATTAAGCTACTGCACCCAAACGTACCAACAAAGTATATGGCAGTGATCTACTCAAGATGCTTGACAAAAGATGAACACTGAGCTACGGCTAAATCACATCATAACAGGTTCAAACAAGCATGGCAAAAGTGCAAAAAATATCAGGCTGGACATGGCAAAAACAGCATCAGGTAGGAATGTTCAGAGCAAGAAAACAACATGCTACAGGAACTTATAATAGCAAAACATGGCATGGCATGAATCTACTCAAAGCATAGAACAAAAGTCCCTTACTGACCATAAGCCAAAAAGGATCAGAAAATATAGTAACACCCATGTCAATATCGCAAGTTTCGTTAACAGATTCAGCAACAGGGCATGTCAAAAACAGATAACAAGTAGGCATGTTTAAGAGCTCAAAGCACTCACTACAGAGCCTTTCATGATAAACTAAGCATACATACATCAAGAAGACATGACATAGAAAACATACATGGCAAGAACAACTTCATAGCATACACGGATCAACCACAAAAACCTTGGCAAAATTGAATAACATGTAAACAATCTGCCAGGAAACATTTTGTAGCAAAAGTAGAGCTCGATTGACTCAAGCTATGGCACTCCATAATTGCAAACAAAGGCATGGATGGATAGAGCATAACCATATGTTCAAAACATCCTTACTGAAGTATCTCAAAATATGCATGGATCTCTCGGTAGCATCAAGTTAACATGGCATCAAAATATCAAGCAAAACAGGGCTGAAATCAGCAACATCAGAAGCCTACTTTGCATGCTTGTGCTAGTCACCACATAGATCACAAAAATACATGGCATACACCCCTGGAAAGATGGCATGGCATATTACAAAACACATGTAGGACTCAAGATCATAGGGTGCACACATCAATCATGGCAAAAATAACAAAAGTGCATGTTACATTAAGAAAGCGAAACTAACATCACATAGCCCTCTTCTAACAGCATTTCGGGCATCAAGATGAGCTCAAATGAAAATGATGCAATGAGATGAAATGATCTACTCTTCGAGGCTTAACATTTTGACATATTACACGCACGAAACGAAGCTACAGGTGCAAAGTTATGATGCGTTGAAAATGCCACAAAATAATCACCGAGACAAAAACTTAGACGAATTTGGGGGGGAAGAAAGTCAACCCAGAGATCCGGATCGGGATCTCAGATCCGAGGCGGCGGAGGCGCTGCTCGCCGAGCTCGCCCGGGGGGCCGGAGACGGGGCGGGGCTGGGCGGTGGCCATGATGATGGCAGGCGTCGGCCGGCCAAGGCAGCAAGGGTGGCCAGGCGCCGGTGGAGATGGGTCGGCGGCCGGCGGGCGGGCAAGGCTGGCGCGCCAAGGCGCGGAGGAGGAGGCGGAGGGCTGGGCGGGGCCGGCTGGCGGCGGGGCGGCCGGCAGGTCGGGCAGGCCAGCATGGCGGCAAGACAGTCTGGGTGCCACGTGGCACGACGCCTTGATGCTCTTGGTAAGGGCGGTTTCGTCGGTGGCGCGGACGTGTCCGGTGGCGCGAGTAGGGAAGGCTAGGGTTGTACCGCGATTTGGAATGGGGGGGGGTGTTTAAATAGGCATAGAGGGAGCTAGGAGAGTCCAAATGAGGTGTAGTTCTCGCCCACACGATCGTGATCGAACGACGGAGAGCATGGAAGTGACTTAGATGGGTTATTGGACTATTTTGAAGGGGTGTTGGGCTGCAACTTAAAAGAGGCGTTTGCGAGAGTGCGGTTAACCGTTGGAGTACCAAACGAGCTCAAATGACCGAAACTTGACCGGTGGTCTACGGTGGTATACCAAGGCCACTTGACAAACCTCGGTCCATTCCGAGAAAGTTTAGTACCGCTCACGGAAAAAGCGTAAAGGGGCGCCGGGGATATAGGAGTGCGGATTGCAAAGCGGACAACGGGAAAAATGCTCGGAATCATGAGGCGAACACGTATGCAAATCGATGCACATGATGACATGATATGAAATGCATGACATGGACAAAATGCAAAAGCGAAGACAAAACCCAACCACGGAGGAATATCATATCACAATGCGAAAATGGCAAGAGTTGGAGTTACAAACATGGAAAGTTACGTCCGGGTGTTACAACACTCCACCACTACAAGAGGATCTCGTCCGAGATCTAGGACTGAAAGAACTCCGGTATTCGAACGGAGGTGATCCTCGCGCTCCCAGGTGGCTTCACGGTCGGAATGGTGTGACCACTTCACTTTCAGGAATTTGATTGACTTGTTGCGAGTCTTGCGCTCGGTTTCTTCAAGAATAGCAACGGGGTGCTCATGATAAGAGAGATCTTCTTGAAGGTCAATTTCTTCGAAGTTGATAGTGCGTTCATGAGTCTTGAAGCACTTGCGAAGCTGTGACACATGAAACACATCGTGCACGTTCGCGAAGTTGGATGGAAGCTCAAGTTGATAGGCGAGATCGCCTCTTTTGCCAATGATCTTGAAAGGACCCACGTATCTAGGGGCAAGCTTCCCTTTGATACCGAAGCGACGAGTGCCTTTCATTGGAGAGACGCGGAGGTAGACATGGTCTCCGATTTCAAAAACCACATCACGGTGCTTATCATCATAATAGCTCTTCTGGCGCGATTGCGCGGCTTTGAGATTCTCACGAATGACTTTGCACATTTCTTCAGCTTCTGTGATCAAGTCGTTGCCAAGAAGTTGGCGTTCACCTGTCTCAGACCAATTGAGAGGAACGACACTTTCGCCATAGAGAATTTCGAATGGGGCCTTGCCGAACTCGCTTGGAAGCTGTTGTTGTAGGAGAACTTCGGCATATGGAAGACAATCTTCCCACTTCATACCGAAGGAAATGACACAAGCCCCGAGCATATCTTCAAGGATTTGATTGACTCGCTCGACTTGGCCACTTGTTTGAGGATGGAAAGCTGTCTTTGAAACGAATGTTGGTGCCCATGGCCTTCTGAAAAGGATCCCAGAACTTGGAGGTAAAGATGCTGCCACGGTCTTAAGAGATCACTTGTGGAATGCCGTGCAAGGAGACAATCTGGATGTGTATAGCTCGCCAACCGAGCTGCTGTGATAGATTCTTTGACTGGAAGAAACTGAGCCACTTTAGTAAGCTTGTCAATGACAACGAAGATAGCATCATTTCCACGCTTGGACTTTGGAAATCCAGTCATGAAGTCCATTTCAATATGATCAAACTTCCATTCGGAATAGCAAGAGGTTGGAGGAGACCAGCTGGTCGTTGGTGTTCGCTTTCACTCTTCTCGCAGACATCATACTCATTCACGAATTGAGCAATTTCTCGCTTCATTCGAGTCCACCAATATGACTGCTTGAGGTCATGGTACATCTTCGTACTTCGGGATGAATGGATAGAAGCGAATTGTGTGCCTCGTTCATAATGACTTTATGTAGATCACCCTTAGGAACCACAATCCGGTCCTCGAAGAAAAGAGTATCTTTGTCATCAATGTGGAAGCACTTGTATTTGGAAATGCCCTTGTCGATACCACGTTTCACCTTTTTCACCATGGCATCCGAAGTTGAGCCTCACGAATCTGATCTTCCAAAGTAGGAGAGACTATGAGGTTGGCAAGAAAGCCTTGAGGAACAACTTGAAGATTCAGCTATGGAAAGCTTCACAAAGATCCGGTTGGAAGGGCTTGAGGATTAAAGCTATTGCGATAAGCCTTCCTGCTCAAAGCATCTGCAATGACATTGGCCTTGCCGGAGTATATTCAATACTTGGGTTGTACTCTTGAATCATTTCGACCCATCGAGTTTGCTCGAGGTTGAGGTTGGGTTGAGTGAAGATATACTTGAGGCTCTTGTGATCGGTGAAAATGTCCACTTTCCTTCCCAACAAGAGATGTCTCCATGTTATCAATGCATGGACAATCGCCGCCAACTCAAGATCGTGAGTGGGGTAGTTCTTTTCGTTGGGCTTCAGCTGACGAGAGGTATAAGCCACAACTCTCTTCTCTTGCATTAACACAGCACCGAGACCTTGAAGAGAAGCATCACAGAAAACTTCAAATGGCTTGGATTCATCAGGAGGAGTCAAGGCAGGGAGCTGTGACGAGTTTCTCTTTGAGGGTATTGAAAGCAACGTCACACTCAGGAGACCAGACATACTTCACATGCTTCTGGAGGAGGTTGGAAAGAGGCTTTGCAATCTTGGAGAAGTTCTCAACGAATCTTCGGCAATAGCTTGCAAGACCAAGAAAACTGCGGAGCTGCTTGACATTACGAGGAGGTTCCCAATTCACAATCGCAGACACCTTCTCGGGATTAACAGCAATGCCCTTGGCGGAGATGATATGACCAAGATAAAGCACTTCATCAAGCCAAAATTCACATTTGGAAAACTTAGCATAGAATTGATACTCTCGAGCTTGTCTAGCACCAATCGCAAATGTTTGGCATGATCCTTCTTATTCTTGGAGAAGACCAAAATATCATCAAGATAGACCAAGACGAACTCATTGGTGTAGGGGTTGAAGATGAAGTTCATCATCCGAGAGAATGTTGGAGGAGCATTGACAAGGCGAAAGACATGACAGTATATTCATAAGAACCAAAGCTTGTTCGAATCTGTCTTGGGATTATCTTGTTCACGAATGCGAATCTGATGATAACCCATCTGAAGGTCAAGCTTGGAGAACACTTTAGCACCTTTGAGTTGCTCGAAAAGCTCATTGATGTTGGGAAGTGGATACTTGTTCTTGATAGTCTTCTTATTCAATGGGCGGTAATCGATGCAAAGTCGGTCCGTGCCATCCTTCTTCCGGACAAAAGAACACCACAACCCCAAGGAGATGAACTCGATCCGATCAAACCAGACGCTCTTGTTCATCAAGTTGCTTCTTCAATTCCTTCAGCTCATCAGGTCCAAGCTTGTATGGATGCTTGCAAGCGGGTTCGATGCGGGCTCAAGATCGATAACTGAACTCAAGCGGCGATGAGGAGGCATACCGGAAGCTCTTACGGAAAGACATCTTGGTACTCACAAACGATGGAATCGAGAGATAGCATCCAATTCGCCCTTCTCATTGAGAGAAAACAACGAATGGTTTCATCACGAAGGCATAGATGATCACATCATTAGAAGAGTGAGTCAATTGAATTTCCACAGCAGCACAATCAAGCTGAGCTTTGTCTGAGAAAGCCATCCATTCCGAGAATAAGATCAATATCCGAGTCACCGAGAACAATTGGTTTAGCCAGAAATCTATAATCGCCCATCTTGATACCGACATTCGGAACCAACAAACTAGAACTCATGTGCTTGCCCGGGGAAACAATTGCTAGAGGTCTATCCAAAAATTCCAAAGTGAAATCATGCTTGGAAAAAAAACGGTCTTGACATGAAACAATGCGATGCACCAGTATCAAATAAGACTTTTGCAGGAATATCATTAACTGAGAGATTACCCATAATCACATCAGAAGATTCCTCCGCTTGAGCTGCATTCATCATATTCACCTTGGCATGCTTTGGATTATGCTTGACCACTGCATTGCTGGAAGATTCCACAGGAGGAGGAGGCGGAAGGCGCCTTTGGTTGAAGCACTTGTTCGCATAGTGACCTTTCTGCTGACATTTGTTGCAAGTCACCTCTGAGAGCGGACGGTGGTAAGGAACACTTGACCTTGGGGCTTGAGAATTAGACTTGTTACGATAGCCTGGGTTGGGCGGGTGGGAAGATCCACGGCCACTGAGTTCTTCTGCTGATAAGGCCGACGGAACGGAGGAGGAGGAAGGTAGAACCTGCTGCTTAGCTGCCACTTGAGAGGAAGAAGAAGACTGAACTGCATCCCCGATTCTCTTCTTAGAAGCCTCACATTTGAGCTGGGCAGCTTCTTGCTTGATGCCATGTTGTAGAATTCATCATACTTTTACGGCTCAAAAGCACAAGAGCTAATTGCAAATCTTCTCTCGGACCACCTCTGAATTGATAGATCATACTCTTTTCATCGGGGCGTCTTGCTTAGCAAAGCGAGTTTCTGGAACTGGATATTGTATTGATACACAGACATGTTGCCTTGCTTGAGATTGCGGAACTCCTCACGCTTGCTCTCAACAACACTTTTCGGAATGTGGTGAGCTCTGAAATCTCGGCGGAACTCATCCTAGGTAATGACATGACCTCCTCTGGAATCTTTGTATTGCTGGTACCACTCAGCAGCTTGGTCCTTGAGTTGAAACGATGCAAACTTGACAAAGTCCTCAGGTCTGACATTGCTACATTCAAAATGCTTGCAGATGTCCACAAGCCAATCGTCGGCGTCTGTGGCCTCGACACAGAAACTGAAAGACTTCAGCTGATTAGCGAGGAACTGACTGAGAGTAGCAAAGTGCGGCTGGTTGTTGCCTTGGCCTTGATTTCCTGGACTGCCTTGCCCTTGAGTACGCTCTTGCAAGAGTTGCAAAATCATCTGAGCATTGGCATTGGTGGCTGCCATGATAGCTTGCCAGGCCTCCGGAGGCGGAGGTGGAGGTGGAGGGTTCGACTGATTCCCATCATTTCGTTCCGGATTCTGACGCGTTGGCGGAGCCATCCTGAAGAGGGTGACATCCGTTAGCACTTGATAGACAGATAGACAAGTTGAATCAACGGATAGAAATTGCAACATATAGTCTTCACAATAAACATTCGAATAAGGATGAACGAATGAATTCCAAAAGCTAATCATCACACGTCCATTAAGGTGAGAAGCCACTTGATTAAGGTTGATGAAAAAATAACAAGGTACGACTGGAACAAATAAGTGGTAAGGATTACCCAATCACGAACCAAATATCTGCGGGAAGAAATGCTAAGAGCTACTTGAATCCCACCTATAAACTCCGAAACTTTTTGGTTATGCAATCTGGTGTTGGGGATCTGAGGGACACAAAATATATCACCCAAACTAACAATACCTAGATCCATTGTATCCATCCGTCAACACATAACCAAGAAACCTTCGAAATCGTGTACCTCGACCTTCGAAAAGCATCCGTTATACGAGTCATGGCAATACTCCCGAGCTCGCCCCAGAACTGGGTTATCGGGGTTATCTCACCAACAACTGCACAAAAGAGATTTCGATGTCGGCAAATCTAAGGTATTCGAGAACTGCAGCGATAAAATTGTGGCGACAACACCTCGGAGCTCAATTCCCGGGACACCGCCACAACCCCTAAATGTCGGGAGGCACCAAGAACAATGTTCTCGTCACAAAACCATCGAACGATCCCAAGATACCAGCGTGATCCTAAATTTTTTAGTGAAATTTGAGGAGAGGAGAGTCAAAACTTCTCGTCGGGAGACCTCACCAGAGCGACGAAGGGACTGGGAGTAAAAGAATCCTACTCTCCGATATATATAATCCTAAGACTCAAAACATTTTCCGTTCTAGACTCAACAACACCAGAAACAATCAAGTAGGGGCTCCTAAGTCGGGAAGGCTCGATTACCAACATAACGCCCTCTATGCGGCTATATCTCCCACGTGTCGAAGCACGACTTAGAGGCATAACCACATTGAAAGCAATGTCGCAAGTGAGGTAATCTTCACACAACCCATGTAATACATAAGGAAAGAGATACATAGTTGGCTTACGATGCCACTTCACACAATACATAAATAAACATCCATCATTCAGATTACACTCAAGGTCCGACTACGGAACCAAAATAAAAGAAGATACCCCAAATGCTACAGATCCCGATCGTCCCAACTGGGCACCACTCTCGATCATCGGGAAAAGACACATAGTAACGACCACGTTCCTCGTCGAACTCCCACTTGAGCTCGGTTCGTCACCTGCCACCGCATCGTCGGCACCTGCAACTGTTTTGGTAGAATCTGTGAGTCACGGGACTTAGCAATCTCACACCCGCGAGATCAAGACTATTTAAGCTTATAGGAAGGACAGAGTTATAAGGTGGAGCTGCAGCAAGCGACTATCATATATGGTGGCTACATTCGCAAAAGAGAGCGAGAAGAGAAGCAAAGCACGGTCGTGAAGCTAGTAGCGATCAAGAAGTGATCTGAACTACTTACGTCCGACATAACTCCAACACCGTGTTCACTTCCGGACTCCACCGAGAAGAGACCATCACGGTTACACACGCCGTTGATGTGTATTTTAATTGAGGTCAACTTCGGGTTTTCTACAACGGACATTAACAAATTCCCATCTGCCTCATAACCGCGGGCACGGCTTTGAAAGATAATACCTGCAGGGTGTCCCAACAGCCCATTATAAGCTCTCACGGTCAACGAAGGATATTCCTTCTCTGGGAAGACCGATCAATCTCGGAATCCGGACTACAAGACATTTCGACAGCAATAAAACAAGACCAGCAAAGCCACCCGATTGTGCCGACAAATCCCGATAGGAGATGCACATATCTCATTCTCGAGGCACACCGGATAGGTCAGCCTACGAGTAAAACCAGCCCTCGAGTTGCCCGTGGTGGCCCTTGATCTGCCGGTTCGGGCCAGCACTCGAAGGAGCACTGGTCGGGGGGTTAAAATAAAGATGACCCTCGGGCTCGCGAAAACCCGGGGAAAAAAGGCTTAGGTGGCAAATGGTAAAACCAAAGTTGGGCCTTGCTGGAGGAGTCTTATTCAAAGCGAACTGTCAAGGGGTCCATAAATCACCCAACCGTGTAAGGAACGCGAAATCAAGGAACATAACACGGTATGACGGAAACTAGGGTGGCAAGAGTGGAACAAAACACGGGCATAAGGCCGAGCCTTCCACCCTTTACCAAGTATATAGATGCATTAATTATAGCAGATATATATTGTGATATCCCCAACAAGTAAACATGTTCCAATAAGGAACAACATCTCCATGTTCAACAAGGAACAAATTTCATCTTCACTGCAACTAGCAACGCTATAAGAGGGCTGAGTAAAGCGGTAACATAGCCAATCAGCGGTTTGCTAGGAAAGGATGGTTA
Source organism: Aegilops longissima (assembly GCA_021605205.1). Classification (NCBI taxonomy): domain Eukaryota; kingdom Viridiplantae; phylum Streptophyta; class Magnoliopsida; order Poales; family Poaceae; genus Aegilops; species Aegilops longissima. The sequence continues at coordinate 21,282,451 of CM038679.1, read as the reverse complement.
GGGGCTGACATGGCAATATGGGTGGCATGATATAGCAAGTGATAGGCATCGTAGCATAGGCATAGCAAAAGAGCGAGCATCTAGCATAGCAAAGATAGAAGTGATTTCGAGGGTATGGTCATCTTGCTCGCAAGGTTCTCGAGTTGTCGAAAGCTTGATCCTCGTAAGCGTTCTCAACAGGTTCCTCGTTCACGTACTCGTCTCCCGGCTCTACCCAAAGCAAGAACACAAACAAAGGAACCATAATAAATCACGGTGCAATGCACAAGCAACATGATGCAAAACATGGCATGATATGCGAGATGTGATATGAATTGCGTATGCGCGCTCCGGAAGGAAAATGATAAACTAGGCATCATCTTGGCAAACCAATTATGCCGCTGGAAAGATGAGATGATTTCGGTTGAAATCGATATAAAGATCACCGGAATCGGATGCACGGTTTGCAAATGACAAGCAAAACAAGAATGGCACAAATCTGCCATTAACAGCATGATACCACATAGCAAGCAACAAGAAATTAAGCTAGTGCACCCAAACGTACCAACAAAGTATATGGCAGTGATCTACTCAAGATGCTTGACAAAAGATGAACACTGAGCTACGGCTAAATCACATCATAACAGGTTCAAACAAGCATGGCAAAAGTGCAAAAAATATCAGGCTGGACATGGCAAAAACAGCATCAGGTAGCAATGTTCAGAGCAAGAAAACAACATGCTACAGGAACTTATAATAGCAAAACATGGCATGGAATGAATCTACTGAAAGCATAGAACAAAAGTCCCTTACTGACCATAAGCCAAAAAGGATCAGAAAATATAGTAACACCCATGTCAATATCGCAAGTTTAGTTAACAGATTCAACAGGGCATGTCAAAACAGATAACAAGTAGGCATGTTTAAGAGCTCAAAGCACTCACTACAGAGCCTTTCATGATAAACTAAGCATACATACATCAAGAAGACATGGCATAGAAAACATACATGGCAAGAACAACTTCATAGCATACACAGATCAACCACAACAACCTTGGCAAAATTGAATAACATGTAAACAATCTGCCAGGAAACATTTTGTAGCAAACGTAGAGCTCGATTGACTCAAGCTATGGCACTCCATAATTGCAAACAAAGGCATGGATGGATAGAGCATAACCATATGTTCAAAACATCCTTACTGAAGTATCTCAAAATATGCATGGATCTCTCGGTAGCATCAAGTTAACATGGCATCAAAATATCAGCAAAACAAGGGCTGAAATCAGCAACATCAGGAAGCCTACTTTGCATGCTTGTGCTAGTCACCACATAGATCACAAAAATACATGGCATACACCCCTGGAAAGATGGCATGGCATATTACAAAACACATGTAGGACTCAAGATCATAGGGTGCACACATCAAACATGGCAAAAATAACAAAAGTGCATCTTTTGTTAAGAAACAGAAACTAACATCACATAGCCCTATTCTAACAGAATTTTGGGCACCAATATGAGCTCAAATGAAAATGATGCAATGAGATGAAATGATCTACTCTTCGGGACGAACATTTTGACATATTACACGCACGAAACGGAGCTACAGGTGCAAAGTTATGATGCGTTGAAACTGTCACAAAATAATCACCGAGACAAAAACTTAGACGAATTTGGGGGGGAAGAAAGTCAACCCAGAGATCCGGATCGGGATCTCAGATCCGAGGCGGCTGGAGGCGCGACTCGCCGGAGCTCGCCGGGCGGGCCGGCGGAGGAGGAGGGCGCCGGCGGCCGGAGACGGGCCGGCGGCGGCGGTGGCCGGGCGGATGTGGTCGGGCGGGCGGCCGACGCCGGCGCGGGCGGGAGGCTGCGCTGGCGCGGTGGAGGGCGAGGTCGGCCGGGCGGGTGGCGCCAGGTGGCCGGGCGCGCTGGCGCTGGAGAAAGCGAGGCGCTGGGTCGGGCCAGTGCGGCCAGGCGCGGCGTGGCCATGGGCGGGCAGGCGGGCAAGACAAAAGGGCGCCACGTGGCGCGACACCGATGGCTGGCTGGTGGCGCGGACGTGTCCGGTGGGCGCGAGGTAGGGTAAGGCTAGGGTTGTACCGCGATTTGGAATGGGGGGTGTTTAAATAGGCATAGAGGGAGCTAGGAGAGTCCAAATGAGGTGTGGTTTTCGCCCACACGATCGTGATCGAACGACGGAGAGCATGGAAGTGACTTAGATGGGTTATTGGACTATTTTGAAGGGGTGTTGGGCTGCAACTTAAAAGAGGCGTTTATGAGAGTCACGGTTAACCGTTGGAGTACCAAACGAGCTCCAAATGACCGAAACTTGACCGGTGGTCTACGGTGGTATACCAAGGCCACTTGACAAGCCTCGGTCCATTCCGAGAAAGTTTAGTACCCGCTCACGGAAAAACGCAAAAGGGGCGCCGGGGACATAGGAGTGCGGATTGCAAAACGGACAACGGGAAAAATGCTCGGAAACATGAGACGAACACGTATGCAAATGCGATGCACATGATGACATGATATGAAATGCATGACATGGAAAAAATGCAAAAACGAAAGACAAAAACCCAACCACGGAGGGAATATCATATCACAATGCCGAAAATGGGAAGAGTTGGAGTTACAAACATGGAAAGTTACGTCTGGGGTGTTACAACCCGTTGTATGTGAACGTAGAGCTTATCACACCCGATCATCACGTGGTGTCTCTGCACGATGAACGGTAGCAACGGTGCATACTTAGGGAGAACACTTAGAGAGATCATCTTATAATGCTACCGCCGTACTAAGCAAAATAAGATGCATTAAAGACAAACATCACATGCAATCAAAATATGTGACATGATATGGCCATCATCATCTTGTGCCTTTGATATCCATCTCCAAAGCACTGTCATGATCTCCATCGTCACCGGCTTGACACCTTGGTCTCCATCGTAACATCGTTGTCGTCTCGCCAACTATTGCTTATATAACTATCTCTACTGCTTAGTGATAAAGTAAAGCAATTACATGGTGATTGCATTGCATACAATAAAGCGACAACCATAAGGCTCCTGCCAATTGCCGATAGCGGTTACAAAACATGATCATCTCATACAACAATTTATATCTCATCACGTCTTGACCATATCACATCACAACATGCCCTGCAAAAACAAATTAGACGTCCTCTACTTTGTTGTTGCAAGTTTTACGTGGCTGCTAGGGGCTTCTAGCAAGAACCGCTCTTACCTACGCATCAAAACCACAACAATTTTTCGTCAAGTGTGCTGTTTTAACCTTTAACAAGGACCGGCCGTAGTCAATCTCGATTCAACTAAAGTTGGATAAACAGACACCCGCTAGCCACCTGTGTGCGAAGCACGTCGGTAGAACCAGTCTCATGAATGCGGTCATGTAATGTCGGTCCGGGCCGCTTCGTCCAACAATACCGCCGAATCAAAGTAGGAAGTTGGTGGTAAGCAGTATGACTATTATCGCTGTCAGTGTCAAAACCGGCGGATCTCGGGAAGGGGGTCCCGAACTGTGCGTCTAGGCGGATGGTAACAGGAGACAAGGGACACGATGTTTTTATCCAGGTTCGGGCCCTCTCGATGGAGGTAATACCCTACTCCTGCTTGATTAATATTGATGATATGGGTAGTACAAGAGTAGATCTACCACGAGATCAAGGAGGCTAAACCCTAGAAGCTAGCCTATGGTATGATTGTTGTTCGTCCTACGGACTAAAACCCTCTGGTTTATATAGACACCGGATACGGTTAGGGTTACACAGAGTCGGTTACAATGGTAGGAGATCTACATATCCGTATCGCCAAGCTTGCCTTCCACGCCAAGGAAAGTCCTATCCGGACAAGGGATGAAGTCTTCAATCTTGTATCTTCATAGTCTAGGAGTCCAGCCAAAGATGATAGTTCGGCTATCCGGACACCCCCTAGTCCAGGACTCCCTCAGTAGCCCCTGAACCAGGTTTCAATGACGACGAGTCCGGCGCGCATATTGTCTTCGGCATTGCAAGGCGGGTTCCTCTTCCAAATACTCCATAGAAGGTTTTGAACACAAGGATAGTGTCCGGCTCTGCAAAACATGTTCCACATACCACCATAGAGAGAATAACTTTTGCAAAGATCTGCTGACGTATTCCGCGGCGTGACATCACACCACGGCCATGCCTTTATTCGAATCGTTTTTACTGCTCCACCTCAGCGCGTTTATCGAGGCGGTTTCCTTGGCACATCATACCAAAGCGTAGATCGTGCCCCCTTATTCCGGGATTCTCATCAATACGGACGTGGGTAACCCAACCGTGCCCGTTGGCATGCCTCCTCTATCGAAGGCGAGTCCCAATCGACCACAGGGAGGGCTCTTGGTATTCAACCTCTTTATAATGAGACCAAGGCCCTCTTCTTTTTTCCACCCTCCATCGAATTCGCCTCGCCGAAGTTCTAACACCCGAGCTTCAGATTTAGGCGCTTCGGACCTTCGACGATGTCCGGCTCCGACCAGCTCGGCCGATGGATGTCTTCTTCTGTCACAGAAGAAAATGTGCTAAAGCTGCGAGACGCCAGGTATCTAAACGACGAGATTTCGCATAGGCTGCCTGCTCCAGGGCAGGTCATTCCCACTCCCGAGCCCGGCGAGAGCGTGGTGTTCGTGTCTCACTTGGCTTCCCGACGGATCCCTTTGTGCGGGGGCTCATGTTTTATTATGGGCTGGATTTCCATGACTTGAATCCGGAGTCCATCCTCCACATCTCGTCATTCATTGTCGTATGTGAAGCCTTTCTCCGCATTACCCCTCACTTCGGATTATGGCCCAAGACTTTTAAGGTGGAGCCGAAGATGATCAAGGGGCAACAGGGAGAGTGCGGAGGGGCTATCATAAGCAAGTGCGCTGATGCTCCGTGGCCCGAGGGCTCTTTTTCGGCAGAGCTTGGTTTGTGGCAACGGGAGTGGTTTTATATCACCGTCCCCAGGGGCACCAAATGGGTGGCTCCTCCTGCCTTCCGCTCAGGTCCACCACAGCGGCTGGCGTCATGGGTTAACAAGGGGCTCGACTGGGGGCTGTCCAAGGACGTTCCTATGTTGCAGGGCCGCATTCGAGACCTCCAAGAAAGAGAGATCAATCTGGTCGTAGTGGCGCAGGTTATGTTGATTCGGCGCCTTCTGCCCTGCAAACGTCGCCCCCTCCGTCTGTGGGAATTTAATTCGGAGGGACCACGAGCTCTCCAACATTTTATGGGTACGACGCCCATGGAGACGTATAAACTGTTCTTCGGATCACAAGAGAAGTGTCCGGACGTGACTGAGGACGCAGGACTTAGCTGCAATCGCCCAGATACTCAAGTAAGTAGTCCTGTACCTGGACAGGCTGTCCGTTCATTTATCATAAACTTGCCCTTAAAGGATCTGTTTCTTGAACATGAGTGGATAGCGAAGGCAAAGTTGATAGGGTGTCCGGCTCCCCTCCCAGAGACCACGCCGGATCCTGTGCTGACCAAGATGCTGAAGGCCGCGCCTTTTGAAGAAGGCAAAGGGGGGAGCGGGGAAGCAACTGCCTCCATGAAGGAGGCTTTCAAGGAAGGAGGGATCAAAAGTCCCACCCTCCAAGGAGAGAAGAGGACCGCTTCAGAAGATCCGGAGGTCAAGGCCTCAAAGAGGGAAAGAAATCTTCGCCGAGAGTCCGTGGGAAGTACCCCAGCCGCACTATTTCCCCAAGGGGATCAGCCCTCCAGCGAGCCGTAAGTAAAAAGAAGGGGTCCTGTGAATAAAGAACATCCCTGTATTTATTTCTGAAGATAACCGAAATTGTACCTTGTAGTTCGGATCTCAGCCCTTCTCAGCAGAGCTCGTCTTCGGGGGATCTTCATCCGGAGATGATAGAGAGCGAAACGCCTCCACCTATCGCGCCTTCGTGCGAGGCGGACGACCCTGAGGTATCGTCGCGGAGGGTTTCCCCGAGTCCGGCGGGGCCGGAAGGTCCGGCACCAACGTGCGTGCGGTCGGAGGAGCTGAAGGATCTGCTCGGGCGAGCAGCTATCTCAGAAGATCACCGTGCGCTAATGGGTACGGTGATTGAAAGAATTGCATCTGCTGAGAGCGGATTGCATGAAGCCGTCAGAAGCTTACTGACGGGGTTCGAGGTACACAAAATGATGTACCTTCTGACAGTTATGCATATAGAATGCGCCCTGTATAGATAGTAGCCCCTGAGACTCGGTATGTTGTCAAAATTGACAGCGTGCCGAGGATCATAATCTCAGTTATAACATATCGTCGCTCCTAAATAGGTGGCGGGGCGTCCGGTGGCCAGCCGGACTGATGAATTTGCCGTACTAAAGCGGCAACTTGACGAGGCAGATGTAGACATCGCGCTTGTCAATAAGCGGTTTGACGAGTCACAAGGTATGCGACTTCTTCGCGAACGCCTGGTAAGGAAGCTTGAAGCCTGTGCCTTACTACTTGTATGCTTAATGTAGGTGGTGCCGCTAGTATGGAGAGCCTTCGGGCGGAGCTCGCCCGAGCCAAGGAGCAAGCCAGAAAAAGTGATGCGGCTGCTTTAAAGGCGGCTGCAGAGCTAAAAGCCGAACAGGCTGCTCACTGCCAAAGCAAGAAAGAGATGGCCGATATGGCCGTGAAATTGAAAAATGCTACTGACCGTTGCGAGCTTCTTGAAAAGAAGATCGAGCGAAACAAGAAGACCTGAAGAAGGCCGCCACCGAGGCCAAGGATACTCGCTCTGCAATGAGAGCTATCAAGGAGGAGCTGCGTCAGGCCGAAGATATTGCGGCTGGAAAGCCCTTTCTGTTGCAGAGGAAATTCACGGATCCTAGGTATGCTCAACTGGACCGGCTGTGGGGTGCGGAGGATGTTTATCTGGACTTGGCGGCGAGTGCCGCAGGCGCGGCCGAACACTTCCGAGGTCAAAAGGATCACGGAATGGAAGAGCTTTTTTGGTCGCAGTTCCATAGTCCGGAGCGTCCACTTTCATTAACCGATCGTTTGGCCGAATGGGCTGAGCTGAATAGGTTGTCCGGACTTGCCATGAAGGTTGTTGTGACTCATTTGTGGCCGAAAAGCCCCAAGCCGAAGAGTTATTTTGGCTTAGTGCAACAGTTCCTTGGTGTGGTGCCGCATATCGATGCAATGAAGCGGTCAACATGCATAGAGGGTGCGCGGATGGCTCTTGCCCGTGTCAAGACATACTGGGCGGAGATGAAGGCCACCGAAGTTTCATCCCAAGATTCGGACAGAGGCCGAGTACCTGCCGAGCACTATTTTGAGGAAGTCCCGCGGGGCGCTCGTGTAATAGAGACGTAGTGCTCGAAGGATGTTATGCTTTAATGACATGTATGATTTGTGAAAACGATGTTTCAATATAATATAAGAGCTTTTTATACTTGTGCGTTCAAGTATTAAGACGCCTCCTATGCGGCCGTTGATGTATATGTGTATATAACCTGAAAGATGGCAGTCTTCGGCTTCAGCCCCCACACACATAGTCGGGGTGTTTGCAAAAAGCGCATTTCACACTTAATCCAACGTCTTGGTCCTGTGAAGGAGGTGATAGCGTAGCAAACTAGGCAACCGGACTATAATGTTTTATCACTTTCACTTAGCCATAGGAGTTCGATGGTGGGGCTACTTTATAGCCCCTAGGGCCACCGCGCTCTCCCGAATTCGGGGCGCGTATGTGCCTGACCAGGAAACGGTCCTTCGTCAATGCGGGGGAATTCTAAACATTCCTGTGGGTCATCGAGTGGTTGACCAGTCTCACGCTATATCATGACATTCAGTTTTAGCTTTCTCCACTGAGGTGCTCAACCCAGCTCAACCGGGCACAATCGCAGTGGTTCTCCCAGCGCTACCTTATCCGATATTACGGGCGTAAGGTACCAAAACATGGGGCAGGCAAACCCAACATTTGACCAAAGACATGATTCGAGCTGATGTATATAAGGCCTAACTCGAGACGCGAACACTCCCTAAGGTATTCGGTCTTTATAAAAGCAGGCGAGTAATGCCCTAAGCCCCAGTGTCCAGTGCGTGCAAAAATTCTGGTGCGGCCCGATGCCAAAGCGCCAGCCTCCTCCTCGGTTATAGCTAGAAACTAGGGGATGTGTATCAACAAGAGACAGTAAAAAAGGTTTACGCAGGGTCTTAATCTGAAAAGAATCCTTGCAACGGGTCCCTACTGCACGTCTGCGTCTGTGTCTCCGTTGTGCCGTATCCTGGACGGGTGTAGCACGTTGTTCATCTGTAAAAGAGAGGAACTTAGTTGAAAAGAAAAAGGATCGTGCGAAAAATGTACTTTATATTAAATAAACAGAGTACGGTTCGAGAAGTGAATAAAATTGAGCTTTATTGTCTCTTGTTGTACATGCGCGCAGCCCCTTGCACGGGGGTATGCCGCTAGTAGGCGCCGGGCTCTTCTAGCCGTGTCCGGGGTTCGAATGACCTATTCAAGTGCTTTGGTTAGCGGAGCCGGATTGGTGTGGGGCTGTCAAGGCAGCCTCGCATTCTTCCATGCTTGAGTAACACTTAATACTCCCTTTTAATGAGATGATGCCACGTGGACCGGGCATTTTAAGTGTAAGAGATGCATAATGCGGTATTGCGTTAAAGCGGAAGCTTCACGTGATGGTGCTTGATAGCTACTATCGAATGGGGCGATGTGGAAGGTTAACTTTTCGCGGCGGAAGTTGTCGGATGAGCCGAACACAACATCTAGCAGTAGGGAGCCCGTACAATGGGCATATAGGCCTGGCATTACCCCTTTGAAGGAGGTGTTGCTATGGCGAATTTTGGTTGGGTCTATCCCCATTTTGCAGATTGTGTCCTGATATAGCAGGTTTAGATCGCTACCTCCGTCCATTAGGACTTGTGTAAATTGGAGTCCGTCGATTATAGGATCTAATATCAAGGCAGTCCATCCTGCATTCCGGATACTTCCGGAATAGTCCTGATGATCGAAGGTGATTGGTTTTGACAACCATCGTTGGGACTCTGCTGGGATAGACCGTGCGATGCGTGTTTCTATGAGCTCCGCTCTGTTTTTCCCTTTTGTCACTTGAAGTGAGTTCACTGTTTTGACTTTTTGTGGGATATTCTTTTGTTTTCCGGTGCTCTGCTTGTGGGGTTCGTCATCGTCCTCGCTTGGTGTGTCGAGCCCCTTGTGTTCAGCATTGAGTTTGCTGGACTACTTGAAGAGCCAACAATCTCTGTGGGTGTGGTTTGCAGGCTTCCCGGGAGTACTGTGGATTTGGCATATTTTGTCCAAGATTTTGTTTAGGTTGGATAGCTCTTTGTTGTTGTCCTTGAGGGGCATTTTCTTATGATTCTGCCGGGAGCTTCTGAATCCGGCGTTTACTACCGTGCTCTTCGGGCTGTTTCCCTTTGTCCGGCGCTGGTCCTTGCTACGTCGTGGTTTTCCATTTCCATCCCTTACTTCGGATGTACTTGGGTCGCCGGTATTGCATCTTGCAAGCCAACTATCCTCTGCCACGCAAAAGCGGGTCATGAGGCCTGTTAATGCAGCCATGGTTCTCGGCTTCTCTGGCGAGGTGTCACAGCGAGCCATTAAATCTCAGACGTTGTGTTTGAAAGCTGCTAAGACTTCGGCGTCCGGACAGTCGACTATTTGGTTCTTTTTGGTGAGGAACCTGTTCCAGAATTTGTGGGCTGACTCTCCGGGTTGTTGAGTTATATGACTTAAATCATCTGCATCCGGAGGACGGACATAAGTCCCTTGAAAATTTGCCTGAAAAGCATCCTCGAGCTCTTCCCAACTTCCAATGGTATTTTCAGGGAGGCTTTTGAGCCAATGCCGGGCTGGCCCTTTGAGTTTGAGGGGTAAGTATTTTATGGCGTGGAGGTCATCTCCTCTAGCCATGTGTATGTGGAGGATGTAATCCTCAATCCAGACTCCAGGATCTGTTGTTCCGTCGTATGCCTCTATGTTTACGGGTTTGAATCCCGCTGGGAATTCGTGATCCAGCACCTCATCGGTGAAACACAGGGGGTGTGCGGCACCCCTATATTTGGGTGTGCCGTGATGTTCGAATATTTGGCGTGTTGCATTGCTTTGAAGAGCTTGCTTTCTCGGCCCATAGATGGACCTAACTGGGCAATCCTTTTGATGCGAATCCTTATGCGGATCGCGTACCGGCTTGTGTGCGACGCCATTTGCCGCTCTCTGTTTGTCGTGGGGTCGTCCATCCGACCGGGTGGCCTTCTTGCTTTTTGATTGTGGGGCTCTCGGCCTCCTCATCAAATTCAGCGATAGTTTTCTCTTTGGGTAGCTCTTTGTTCGGCGATTGTCGCCCGTATTTGTCTCATGATGTTGAGTACTTTGCTCCATCTGCTTCGAGTGCATCTTCCGCTGTTTTGAGATTCCGCTCGCTTTTTCAGGCTATCTTGCGATGGCGACGGGCCTTTTGTGGAGGTTCTTCTGCTCCAACAATTTGTCCGGTGTGAGATCGTCCGGACTGTTATCTTCGTCGGGGACGGGTTGTTTATCCAAGTTGCCCTGTTCGGACGATTGCTCGATAGCATGTTCACCGTCCACCGGTTCGCCCTGCTCTATGGCTGGGTCTTTGTCGAGGCAGGACTTGGTGCGGCGTTTACGTTGCCGTTTTGACTGCTTTTCGAGGGATTTATCCTTCGTAGTGTCCCGTTGTTCCTCATCGTCACTTCCTTTAGGTGTACCCACCATGCATACATCATGGGATGAGGTGGTTGTCCAGTATCCTATAGGTGCTGGTTCATGGTTGTCTCCTACATCATTGTCCATACCGTCGATGTCTTCGGAGTCGAAATCGAGCACGTCGTTTAAGCTTTCGACAGTGGCTACAAAGTGGGCGGTGGGTGGGCGTTGAATTTCTTCGTCGTCCGCATCCCAACCTTCCTGACCGTAGTCCGGCCAAGGCTCTCCTGATAAAGAGAGAGACTTTAGTGAATTCAGGATGCCGCCAAAGGCGAGTCTTTGAAAGATGTCATGCGATGAACTCCATGATTGGCCCAATCGGGTTCGATTAGCGGGGCGCGGAGGGTTGAGTCCGGGAGGAGTCCGCGCCTTGGAGTCACGGTCTTTGCAAAGGACAGGGATGGAGTTCGGCTCAATCGCCGTAAAGATCGTAGCCCCCGAGGCGGTGTCCAACCACTCGTCCTCGATCGGGGGAGTCGGCTCCGAGCTAAGGGTCGGAGCGGACGCTGTCGCGACCTCGAGGCATTGTTCAATGTGAGCTAGATCGTGCCCATTGAGACAGTGCGACACGCTTGGTTGTGGCTCGAATCCGTCGAAGATCGAGTCTCCGCGGATGTCGGCCGTGTAGTTTAGACTCCCAAATCTGACCTGATGGCCAGGGGCGTAGCTTTCGATCTGCTCCGGATGGCCAAGTGAATTGCCCGCGATGCAAAGCCACGAATCACGAAGATCTGCCGGGAGAAAAGTCTCACCCTGGACCGCGTCGTTGTTGATGATCGGAAGGAGCCATCGGGCCTAAAGATGGCGACAGGAGGAACTCTCAATGAAAGCACCAATGTCGGTCTCAAAACCGGCGGATCTCGAGTAGGGGGTCCCGAACTGTGCGTCTAGGCGGATGGTAACAGGAGACAAGGGACACGATGTTTTACCCAGGTTGGGCCCTCTCGATGGAGGTAATACCCTACTCCTGCTTGACTAATATTGATGATATGGGTAGTACAAGAGTAGATCTACCACGAGATTCAAGGAGGCTAAACCCTAGAAGCTAGCCTATGGTATGATTGTTGTTCGTCCTATGGACTAAAACCCTCCGGTTTATATAGACACCGGATAGGGTTAGGGTTACACAGAGTCGGTTACAATGGTAGGAGATCTACATATCCGTATCGCCAAGCTTGCCTTCCACGCCAAGGAAAGTCCTATCCGTACAAGGGACGAAGTCTTCAATCTTGTATCTTCATAGTCTAGGAGTCCGGCCAAAGATGATAGTTCGGCTATCCGGACACCCCCTAGTCCAGGACTCCCTCAATCGCCCACAACTCTTTGTGTTCTACTCATGCATATAACATCTACGCATAGACCTGGCTCGGATGCCACTGTTGGGGAATGCAGTATTTCAAAATTTTCCTACGATCACGCAAGATCTATCTAGGAGATGCATAGCAAAGACAGGAGAGTGTGTCCACGTACCCTCGTAGACCAAAAGCGGAAGCGTTTAGTAACGCAGTTGATGTAGTCGAACGTCTTCACGATTCAACCGATCCAAGTACCGAACGTACGGCACCTCCGTGTTCAGCACACGTTCAACACGATGACGTCCCTCGAGCTCTTGATCCAGTTGAGGACGAGGGAGAATTCCGTCAGCATGACGGCGTGGTGACGGTGATGATGATGTTACCGGCGCAGGGCTTCGCCTAAGCACTACGATGATATGACCGAGGTGTGTAACTGTGCAGGGGGACACCGCACACGGCTAAGACAAATCTTGGTGTGCCTTTAGGGTGCCCCTGCCCATGTATATAAAGGAGGTAGGGCGAGAGGCCGGCCCTCCTAGGGGCGCGCCAAGTGTAGGCCAAGTCCTAGTAGGATTCCCTTCCCTTCTCGGAGTGGGAAAGAAGGAAAGGAGGGAGAGGGAGAAGGAAAGGGGGTGCCGCACCCCCACCCCTTGTCCAATTCTGTTTGGGCAGGGGGGAGGCGCGCGCCACCTCATGGCCCTTCTTCCCTCTCTCCACTAAAGCCCAATAAGGCTCATTTACTTCCCCCGGCGAATTCCCGCAACTCTCCGGTACTCCGAAAAGTAGCTGAATCACTCGGAACCATTCCGAAGTCCGAATATAGCATTCCAATATATGAATCTTTAACTCTCAACCATTTAGAGACTCCTCGTCATATTCGTGATCTCATCCGGGACTCCAAACAAACTTTGGTCATCAAATCACATAACTCATAATACAAATGACCATCGAACGTTAAGCGTGCGGACCCTACGGGTTCGAGAAATATGTAGACATGACCGAGACACATCTCCGGTCAATAACCAATAGCGGAACCTGGATGCTCATATTGGCTCCTACATATTCTACGTAGATCTTTATCGGTCAAACCGCATAACAACATATGTTGTTCCCTTTGTCATCGGTATGTTACTTGCCCGAGATTCGATCTTCGGTATCATCATACCTAGTTCAATCTCGTTACCGACAAGTCTCTTTACTTGTTCCGTAATGCATCATCTCGCAACTAACGCATTAGTCACATTGCTTGCAAGGCTTATAGTGATGTGCATTACCGAGAGGGCCCAGAGATACCTCTCCGATACTTGGAGTGACAAATCCTAATCTCGATCTATGCCAACTCAACAAACACCATCAGAGACATCTGTAGAGCATCTTTATAATCACCCAGTTACGTTGTGACGTTTGATAGCACACAAGGTGTTCCTCCGGTATTCGGGAGTTGCATAATCTCATAGTCAGAGGAACATGTATAAGTCATGATGAAAGCAATAGCAATAAAACTAAACGATCATTTATGCTAAGCTAACGGATGGGTCTTGTCCATCTCATCATTCTCTAATGATGTGATCATGTTCATCAAATGACAAAAGATGTCTATGGTTAGGAAACTTAACCATCTTTGATTAACAAGCTACTCAAGTAGAGGCATACTAGGGACACTTTGTTTGTCTATATATTCGCACATGTACTAAGTGTCCGGTTAATACAATTCTAGCATGAATAATAAACATTTATCATGATATAAGGAAATATAAATAACAACTTTATTATTGCCTCTAGGGCATATTTTCTTCAATACAGGCAACCAATCATGTCCGAGAAGAATCGGAGCCCGGAAGACCGACTAACAGATAAAGCATCGCCATCCACCTGAGCACCGTTCCTACGAGGACTAAAACTCTAACCTACCTACTAACCGGAGCAAACGCACCAGGATTCCCCTCCCAGCAACCGACCTTCCACACATTTCAAATCCAAACAATGTCGAAATTGTTGAGTATATGTGTTATGTGCATATTGTGTATTGGGCCCGCCTCCTAGTTCCTTGTATAGTTGAGGTCCATGGCCCACCTTTGTACATCATATATACGTGCCTATGCACGAGAGCAATACATCGTGCAATCATAATCTCATACATGGTATCGGTTTTTAGGTCTTAATCTCGCCTTCCATTGCCGTCGCCGCCACCGCGCGCTTCCTCACACGCCGCCACCGCCGCCGCCACCCAGCCGTCGCTACCTGCGCGTCGTCTCCCGCGCCAGCCACTGCACCTCCCTTCTTTGCCCGCTCGCTAGCCTGCCGATCGGCCCGCCCGCCTGCATCGCTAGCGCCTGCGCACGATCCCATCAGCCAGCCCATTCCCGCTCGCTGCTACCCTGCCAGCTAGCCGCATCGCTAGCGCCTGCGCACGATCCCATCAGCCAGCCCATTCCCGCTCGCTGCTACCCTGCCAGCTAGCCGCCAAGTCACGCCCGAGCCCGCTCGCCTCCATCCCCCGCTTCGCCAGCCGCAAGTCAGGCTTGATCCGGTCGCCTACATCGCCCGCTTTGCCAACCGCCAAGTCCCGCCCGAGCCGCTTGCCCGCATCGCCAGTCGCCTCCGCGTCGCTGCCCGACTCACCCAAGCCGCCTGCTGCGGCCATCCGAGTCACCCGCGCTATCCCGTTCCTGCCATGTCGTGTGTCACCTCCTCTGCGTCCACCAACTCCAACCCGTTCGCCGACGCCAACCCTCCCGACGTCAACGACATCCGCAACCTCAACATCTTCGAGCGGGCGCCGGTCCATCTCTGTAACGCCCTCGATGCGGCTATATCTCCCACGTGTCGAAGCACGACTTAGAGGCATAACCGCATTGAAAGCAATGTCGCAAGTGAGGTAATCTTCACACAACCCATGTGTCGTAAGGGAAAGAGATACATAGTTGGCTTACAATCGCCACTTCACACAATACATGAGTAAAGCATTACATCATACCGATACAATCAAGGTCCGACTACGAAACCAAAATAAAAGAAGACTACCCCAAATGCTACACAGATCCCCGATCGTCCCAACTGGCTCCACTCTTGATCAACTGAAGCGAAACAACACAATGAACAAGATCTTCATCGAGCTCCTCCTTGAGCTCGGGTAAATCACCTGCGGTTTCATCGGCACACTGCAAACTAGTTTTGAAGTATCGTGAGTCACGGGGACTCAGCAATCTCACACCCGTGAGATCAAGACTATTAAGCTTAAAGGTAGGACAGGGTGGTGAGGTGGAGCTGCAGACAGCGACTAGCATATATGGTGGCTACCATACGCAAAAGAAAGCGAGAAGAGGAGGCAAAGCACGGTCGTGAAGCTAGTAGCGATCAAGAAGTGATCCTGAAACTACTTACGTCAAACATAACTCCAACATCGTGTTCACTTCCGGACTCCACGAGAAGAGACCAACACGATTACACACGCGGTTGATGTATTTTAATTAAGGTCAACCGGGTTTTCTACAACGGACATTAACAAATTCCCATCTGCCTCATAACCGCGGGCACGGCTTTGAAAGATAATACCTGCAGAGGTGTCCCAACTTAGCCCATTATAAGCTCTCACGGTCAACGAAGGATATTCCTTCTACCGGAAGACCCGATCATCTCGGAATCCCGGACTACAAGACATTTCGACAGACAATAAAACAAGACCAGCAAAGCCGCCCGAATGTGCCGAAAAATCCTGATAGGAGCTGCACATATCTCGTTCTCAGGGCACACCGGATTGTCCAAACTTCCGATAGGCGAGCCCAGAGTTGCCCCTGGTGGCTACCGGCGGCTGACAGTTTGGACCAACACTCGAAGGAGCACTGGCCCGGGGGTTAAAATAAAGATGACCCTTGAGTCTGCAGAACCCAAGGGAAAAAGACTTAGGTGGCAAATGGTAAAACCAATGTTGGGCCTTCTTTGGAGGAGTCTTATTCAAAGAGAACTGTCAAGGGGTCCATAAATCACCCAACCGTGTAAGGAGCGCAAAACCGGGAACATAATACCGATATGGCGGAAACTAGGCGGCAAGAGTGGAACAAAACACAGGCATAAGGCCGAGCCTTCCACCCTTTACCAAGTATATAGATGCATTAATTAAATAAGATATATTGTGATATCCCAACAAGTAAACAAGTTCCATCAAGGAACAACATCTCCATGTTCAACAAGGAACAAACTTCATCTTCACCTGCAACTAACAACGCTATAAGAGGGCTGAGCAAAGCGGTAACATAGCCAATCAGCGGGTTGCTAGGAAAGGATGGTTAGAGGCTTGACATGGCAATGTGGGTGGCATGATAAGAAAGTGATAGGCATCGTAGCATAGGCATAGCAAAAGAGCGAGCATCTAGCAAGCAAAGATAGAAGTGATTTCGAGGGTATGGTCATCTTGCCTGAGATCCCGCAAGGAAGAAGAACGAGTCCATGAAGAAGACAAACAGACGAAGTTGAACGAATCCTCACAACTCCGGAACGAAACCGAAGCTAACAAGAGAAGCAACCCGGAAACAAACAACAACATGGTAAACCAACAGTACAAACAAGGCATGATGCACAACCAAGTATGATGCATGTCCGGTTTAAGGAGGCATGGCATGGCAATATGCGCAAACGAAACTACAAGTTAAATGGAGCCCAATATGCAACGAGTTGCATATTGACGAAACACCACATCAATTATTTAGTTCTCTCTCGGTTAGGTACTCAACATTATTAAATGTTAAATAAAATGGCAAGAGGTGAAGCATAACAAAACTATACCATCTAAACAATTTAAATGGGGCCGGATATAACAAACAACAAATCCGGTAAATCCCCATATGCATTTAGCAATTTAATGCAACAACAATTTTAAACATTTAGATGTTGTTATCATGATGCGGATGACATATACAAGTTATATGCAATTTTATGAAAATGTTGACAAGAGCATGTTACGAGGCATTTGGTCACCATGGCGAACAAAAAGGTGCCACGGCGGCGAAAGCGAAAATGGTGCCACGGCAACAATCCGGTTCGATAACTCGATTGAGATGCGGTGCAAAAGGAGGCGTGGCGTGAGCGAGTCATGCAAGATGGTGGGGTGATCCGGTTCCGGGTTCCCACGGACGGCGGCATGGCAAGCGAGGCGATGCACGAAACAAGCGGCGCGGTACAAACATATCGCACATCTCATTCAACACATGCATTCGGTCCACGGCGGTCGTTCTCGGCGGTTATACCTTCAAGCGTGCGTTCGGGCGGAATGCGTTTAAGAGAGGGAAGTAGGCGTTCTCGCGATGATAGTCGAGGGAAGTAGTCGTACACGGCGTAGTGGAAGTCGTTGTTCACGTGGCGACGGTAGTTGTACACGTTTTCGTAGATGTTCATGTCGACGGTAGTGGTACACGCAACGTTGGGGTACTTGTCGGTCCGGTCTTGGCGGTGTAGATGTACACGTTGTCAGGGTACTTGTCACATCACCGGGTGTAGTCGTACACGTTCGAAGCAGAACTTTGCATATCCATGTACTTGGCGTTCCGGTCCTGTAATCGTTCGGGCGTCGTGGAAGAACTTTATTTTCTTGTTACGATGATTTTCCACTTCACTCTGAAATTCTTTGAACTTTTTCAAATGTTTCAGACTTGTGTTTCATCAAGTAGATATACCCATATCTGCTCAAATCATCTGTGAAGGTCAGAAAATAACGATACTTGCCACGAGCATCAACACTCATTGGATCGCATACATCGGTATGTATTATTTCCAACAAGTCAGTAGCTTGTTCCATTGTTCCGGAGAACGGAGTTTTAGTCATCTTGCCCAAAAGGCACGGTTCGCAAGCATCAAACGATTCATAATCAAGTGATTCCAAAAACCCATCAGCATGGAGTTTCTTCATGCGCTTTACACCGATATGACCCAAACGGCAGTGCCACAAATAAGTTGCACTATCATTATTAACTTTGCATCTTTTGGCATCAATATTATGAATATGTGTATCACTATGATCGAGATCCAACAAACTATTTTCATTGGGTGTATGACCATTGAAGGTTTTGTTCATGTAAACAGAACAACAATTATTCTTTGACTTTAAATGAATAACCGTATTACAATAAACATGATCAAATCATATTTATGCTCAAGCATAAGCGCCAAATAACATTTATTTAGGTTTAACACTAATCCCGAAAGTATAGGGAGTGTGCGATGATGATCATATCAATCTGGAACAACTTCCAACACTCATCGTGACTTCCCCTTCAACCAGTTTCATTCATTCTGCAATTCCGTTTCTAGTTACTACTCTTAGCAACTGAACCGTTATCAAATACCGAGGGTTGCTACTGAACACTAGTAAAATACACATCAATAATCTGTATATCAAATATACCTTTGTTCACTTTGCCATCCTTCTTATCCGCCAAATACTTGGGGTAGTTCCGCTTCGATGACCAGTTCCATTGCACCAAAAGCACTTAGTCTCAGGCTTAGGTCCAGACTTGGGCTTCTTCACTCGAGCAGCAACTTGCTTGCCGTTCTTCTTGAAGTTCCCCTTCTTCCCTTTGCCCTTTTCCTTGAGACTAGTGGTCTTGTCAACCATCAACACTTGATGTTTTTCTTGATTTCTACCTTCGCCGATTTTAGCATCGCGAAGAGCTTGGGAATTGTTTTCGTCATCCCTTGCATACTATAGTTCATCACGAAGTTCTAGTAACTTAGTGATGGTGACTAGAGAATTCTGTCAATCACTATCTTATCTGGAAGATTAACTCCCACTTGATTCAAGCGATTGAAGTACCCAGACAATCTGAGCGGATGCTCACTAGTTGAGCGATTCTCCTCCATCTTTTAGCTATAGAACTTGTTGGAGACTTCATATCTCTCAACTCGGTATTTGCTTGAAATATTAACTTCAACTTCGGAACATCTCATATGGTCCATGGCGTTCAAAACGTCTTTGAAGTCCCGATTCTAAGCCGTTAAGTATGGTGCACTAAACTATCAAGTAGTCATCATATTGAGCTAGCCAAGCGTTCATAACGTCGCATTTGCTCCTGCAATAGGTCATCACCTAGCGGTGCATTAAGGACATAATTCTTCTATGCAGCAATGAGGATAAACCTCAGATCACGGATCCAATCCGCATCATTGCTACTAACATTTTTCAATACAATTTTCTCTAGGAACACATATAAAAACATAGGGAAGCAAAAACATAGGGAAGCAACAACGCGAGCTATTGATCTACAACATAATTTGCAAAATACTACCAGGACTAAGTTCATGATAAATTAAAGTTCAATTAATCATATTACTTAAGAACTCCCACTTAGATAGATATCCCTCTAATCTTCTAAGTGATTACGTGATCCATATCAACTAAACCATGTCCGATCATCACGTGAGATGGAGTAGTTTCAATGGTGAACATCACTATGTTGATCATATCTACTATATGATTCACGCTCGACCTTTCGGTCTCCATGTTCCGAGGCCATATCTGTTATATGCTAGGATCGTCAAGTTTAACCTGAGTATTCGCGTGCAACTATTTTGCACCGTTGTATTTGAGCGTAGAGCCTATCACACCCGATCATCACGTGGTGTCTCAAAGACGAAGAACTTTCGCATAGCGGTGCATACTCGGGAGAACACTTCTTGATAATTTTAGTGAGAGATCATCTTATAATGCTACCGTCAATCAAAGCAAGATAAGATGCATAAAGGATAAACATCACATGCAATCAATATAAGTGATATGATATGGTCATCATCATCTTGTGCTTGTGATCTCCATCTCGAAGCACCGTCATGATCACCATCGTCACCGGCGCAACACCTTGATCTCCATCGTAGCATCGTTGTCGTTTCGCCAACTATTGCTTCTCGACTATCGCTACTGCTTAGTGATAAAGTAAAGCAATTACATGGCGTTGCATTTCATACAATAAGCGACAACCATATGGCTCCTGCCGATTGCCGATAACTTCGGTTACAAAACATGATCATCTCATACAATAAAATATAGCATCACGTCTTGACCACATCACATCACAACATGCCTGCAAAAACAAGTTAGACGTCCTCTACTTTGTTGTTGCAAGTTTTACGTGGCTGCTACGGGCTGAGCAAGAACCGTTCTTACCTACGCATCAAAACCACAACGATAGTTTGTCAAGTTGGTGCTGTTTTAACCTTCGCAAAGACCGGGCGTCGCCACACTCGGTTCAACTAAAGTGAGAGAAGCAGACACCCGCCGGTCACCTTTAAGCAATGAGTGCTCGAAGCGGTGAAACCAGTCTCGGGTAAGCGTACGCGTAATGTCGGTCCGGGCCGCTTCATCTCACAATACCGCTGAACCAAAGTATGACATGCTCGTAAGCAGTATGACTTATATCGCCCACAACTCACTTGTGTTCTACTCGTGCATATGACATCAATGCATAAAACCAGGCTCTGATACCACTGTTGGGGAACGTACTAATTTCAAAAAAATTCCTACGCACACGCAAGACCATGGTGATGGCATAGCAGCGAGAGGGGAGAGTGTCGTCCACGTACCCTCGTGAGACCGAAGCGAAGCGTTATAACAACGCGGTTGATGTAGTCGTCGTCTTCACGATCCGACCGATCCAAGTACGAGCGACGGCACCTCCGAGTTCAGCACACGTTCAGCTCGATGGCGATCCCCGGCTCCGATCCAGCAAAGCGTCGGGGATGAGTTCCGTCGACGACGACGGCGTGGAGCGATGATGATGCTCCACCGATGCAGGGCTTCGCCTAAGCTCCGCGACGATATGACTTCACGGCGCGGGGCTTCGCCTAAGCTCCGCATGACGATATGACGAAGTGGAATATGGTGGAGGGGGCACCGACACGGCTAAGGAGCGATCCGTAGATCAACTTGTGTGTCATGGGTGCCCCTTGCCCCGTATATAAAGGAGCAAGGGAGGAAGTGGCGGCCTAGGAGGAGGCGCACCAGGGGAGTCCTACTCCCATCGGGAGTAGGACTCCTCCTTTCTAGTAGGAGTAGGAGAGAAGGAAGGGATGCGGCCTCCCCTAGTCCAATTCGGACTAGGCCTTGGGAAGCGCGGCCTGCCCTAGGCAGCCCTCTCTCTTTCCCGCAGGGCCCAATAAGGCCCAATACTTCTCCCGGCGAATTCCCGTAACTCTCCGGTACTCGAAAAATACCGAATCATTGGAACCTTTCGAACTCGAATATAGTCGTCCAATATATCGATCTTTACGTCTCGACCATTTCGAGACTCCTCGTCATGTCCCCGATCTCATCCGGGACTCGAACTCCTTGGTACATCAAAACTCATAAACTCATAATATAAGCATCATCGAAACCTTAAGCGTGCGGACCCTACGGGTTCGAAAACTATGTAGACATGACCTAGAACTATTCTTGGTCAATAACCAATAGCGGAACCTGGATGCCCATATTGGCTCCTACATATTCTCTGAAGATCTTTATCGGTCAAACCGCATAACAACATACTTTGTTCCTTTGTCATCGGTATGTTACTTGCGAGATTCGATCGTCGGTATCCAATACCTAGTTCAATCTCGTTCTTGGCAAGTCTCTTTACTCGTTCCGTAATACATCATCTCTTAACTAACTTATTAGCTGCAATGCTTGCAAGGCTTATATGATGTGTATTACCGAGAAGGCCCAGAGATACCTCTCCGACAATCGGAGTGACAAAACCTAATCTCAAATCGCCAACTCAACATGTACCTTTGGAGAAACCTGTAGTACTCCTTTATAATCACCCAGTTACGTTGTGATGTTTGGTAGTACCCAAAGTGTTCCTCCTGTAAGCGGAGTTGCATAATCTCATAGTTACAGGAACATGTATAAGTCATGAAGAAAGCAATAGCAACATACTAAGCGATCAAGTGCTAGGCTAACGGAATGGGTCATGTCAATCAGATCATTCTCCTAATGATGTGATCCCGTTAATCAAATGACAACTCATGTCTATGGTTAGGAAACATAACCATCTTGATCAACGAGCTAGTCAAGTAGAGGCATACTAGTGACACTCTGTTTGTCTATGTATTCACACATGTATTATGTTTCCGGTTAATACAATTCTAGCATGAATAATAAACATTTATCATGATATAAGGAAATAAATAATAACTTTATTATTGCCTCTAGGGCATATTTCCTTCAGTCTCCCACTTGCACTAGAGTCAATAATCTAGTTCACATCGCCATGTGATTTAACATCAATAGTTCACATCTATATGTGGTTAACACCCATAGTTCACATCGACATGTGACCAACACCCAAAGGGTTTTCTAGATTCAGTAATCTAGTTCACATCGCCATGTGATTAACACCCAAAGAGTACTAAGGTGTGATCATGTTTTGCTTGTGAGATAATTTTAGTCAGCAGGTCTGTCACATTCGAGCCGTAAGTATTTTGCAAATTTCTATGTCTACAATGCTCTTGCGGAGCTACTCTAGCTAATTGCTCCCACTTTCAATATGTATCCAGATTGAGACTCGAGTCATCTAGATTAGTGTTAAAACTTGCATCGGCGTAACCCTTTACGGCGAACCTTTTTCACTTCCATAATCGAGAAATATATCCTTATTCTACTAAGGATAATTTTGACCGCTGTCCATTGATCTACTCCTAGATCACTATTGCATTCCTTGCCAAGCTTAGTGGTAGGGTATGCAATAGATCTGTACCTGACATGACATACTTTATCGAACCTATGGCTGATGCATAGGAATGACTTTCATTCTCTTTCTATCTTCTGCCGTGGTTGGGTTTTGAGTCTTACTCAATCTCACACCTTGTAACACAGGCAAGAACTCTTTCTTTGACTGTTCCATTTTGAACTACTTCAAAATCTTGTCAAGGTATGTATTCATTGAAAAACTTATCAAGCGTCTTGATCTATCTCTATAGATCTTGATGCTCAATATGTAAGCAACTTCACCGAGGTCTTTCTTTGGAAAAACTCCTTTCAAACACTCCTTTATGCTTTGCAGAATAAATCTACATTATTTCCGATCAACAATATGTCATTCACATATACTTATCGAGAAAAGGCTGTAGTGCTCCCACTCACTTTCTTGTAAATACAGGCCTTTCCAAAAGTCTCATATAAAATCATATGCTTTGATCAACACATCAAAGCGTATATTCCAACTCCGAGATGCTTGCACCAGTCCATTGATGGATCGCTGGAGCTTGCACATTTTGTTAGCACCTTTAGGATTGACAAAATCTTCGGTTGCATCATATACAACTCTTCTTTAAGAAAACCATTAAGGAATGCAGTTTTGACATCCATTTGCCAGATTTCATAAAATGTGGCAATTGCTAACATGATTCGGACAGACTTTTAAGCATCGATACAAGTGAGAAAATTTCATTGTATTCAACATCTTGAACTTTGTCTAAAACCTTTTTCGACAAGTCTAGCTTTGTAGATAGTAACACTACTATCAGCATCTGTCTTCCTCTTGAAGATCCATTTATTTAACATGGCTTGCTGATCATCGAGCAAGTCAATCAAAGTCCATACTTTGTTCTCATACATGGATCATATCTCAGATTTTATGGCCTCAAGCCATTTCGCGGAATCTGGGCTCATCATCGCTTCATCATAGTCCGTAGGTTCATCATGGTCTAGTAACATGACTTCTAGAACACGATTACCGTACCACTCTGGTGCGGATCTTACTCTGGAAGACCTACGAGGGTCGGTAGCAACTTGATCTGAAGTTTCATGATCATCATCATTAACTTCCTCACTAATTGGTGTAGGAATCACTGGAACTGACTTCTGTGATGAACAACTTTCCAATTTGGCAGAAGGTACAATTACCTTATCAAGTTCTACTTTCCTCCCACTCACTTCTTTCGAGAGAAACTTCTTCTCTAGAAAGGATCCATCTTAGCAACGAAAAACTTGCCTTCGGATCTGTGATAGAAGGTGTACCCAATAGTTATCTTTCTATGAAGACGCACTTCTCCGATTTGGGTTCGAGCTTATCGGTGAAAACTTTTCACATAAGCATCACAACTCAAACTTTAAGAAAGCGACAACTTGGGTTTCTTGCTAAACCACAGTTCATATAGTGTCGTCTCAGCGGATTTAGATGGTGCCCTTTTTTAAGCGTGAATGCAGCTATCTGTAATGCATAACCCAAAGCGATAGTGGTAAATCGGTAAGATATATCATAGATCGCACCATATCCAATAAAGTCTTGATTCTGACGTTCGGACACACCATTATGTTGTGGTGTTCCATGTGGCGTGAGCTGTGAAACTATTCCATTCTGTTTTAATTGAAGACCAAACTCGTAACTCAAATATTCATCTCCACGATCAGATCGCAGAAACTTTATTTTTCTTGTTACGATGATTTTCCACTTCACTCTGAAATTCTTTGAACTTTTTCAAATGTTTCAGACTTGTGTTTCATCAAGTAGATATACCCATATCTGCTCAAATCATCTGTGAAGGTCAGAAAATAACGATACTTGCCACGAGCATCAACACTCATTGGATCGCATACATCGGTATGTATTATTTCCAATAAGTCAGTAGCTTGTTCCATTGTTCCGGAGAACGGAGTTTTAGTCATCTTGCCCAAAAGGCACGGTTCGCATAAGCATCAAGCGATTCATAATCAAGTGATTCCAAAAACCCATCAGCATGGAGTTTCTTCATGCGCTTTACACCGATATGACCCAAACGGCAGTGCCACAAATAAGTTGCACTATCATTATTAACTTTGCATCTTTTGGCATCAATATTATGAATATGTGTATCACTATGATTGAGATCCAACAAACTATTTTCATTGGGTGTATGACCATTGAAGGTTTTGTTCATGTAAACAAAACAACAATTATTCTTTGACTTTAAATGAATAACCGTATTACAATAAACATGATCAAATCATATTTATGCTCAACGCAAACACCAAATAACATTTATTTAGGTTTAACACTAATCCCGAAAGTATAGGGAGTGTGCGATGATGATCATATCAATCCTGGAACAACTTCCAACACTCATCGTGACTTCCCCTTCAACCAGTTTCTGTTCATTCTGCAATTCCCGTTTCTAGTTACTACTCTTAGCAACTGAACCAGTATCAAATACCGAGGGGTTGCTACGAACACTAGTAAAATACACATCAATAATCTGTATATCAAATATACCTTCGTTCACTTTTCCATCCTTCTTATCCGCCAAATACTTGGGGTAGTTCCGCTTCCAGTGACCAGTTCCATTGCACCAAAAGCACTTAGTCTCAGGCTTAGGTCCAGACTTTGGCTTCTTCACTCGAGCAGCAACTTGCTTGCCGTTCTTCTTGAAGTTCCCCTTCTTCCCTTTGCCCTTTTCCTTGAGACTAGTGGTCTTGTCAACCATCAACACTTGATGTTTTTTCTTGATTTCTACCTTCGCCGATTTTAGCATCGCGAAGAGCTTGGGAATTGTTTTCGTCATCCCTTGCATACTATAGTTCATCACGAAGTTCTAGTAACTTAGTGATGGTGACTAGAGAATTCTTTCAATCACTATCTGTAGCGACCCGACCTCAGACGGTCAAGCCTCTGTGTATCTATGCCATCCCTGGATCAGTATGCTGGCACACACAGTACATCAATGTATATATCAAAGTGCAATCACATGTATAAATAACGTAAAATGATATATACCTCATAATACTCAGCGGAAACAATCAAACGGGTGTGGAGTCCCATCAACGCCATCGGCAGGTTGAGTGTAGACCGTAACCCTGCACGTAATCTTACTCGTCGGAAGAAAATATCGCAACATGATACGTTGCAGCCGTGTAGGTCAGTACATTGAATGTACCGGCAAGATCACAATATGAGAAAACAGATGATAAAACTATACTATATGCAATATGGCTTTATGGCTCTGTATCTGAATTTTGTTTGCATAAAAGCTGGTTTTATTTTACCTACACCAAAGGAATAAATGAAGTCTGTACTATGGAGTTTTCTATCATGACATGGTTCCGCCAACCGATGTCTCATAGCCCAAAATCATCATATGTTGCCCACAATTAATTTATCAATCCGGTGTTGAGAGTTCCGAGATAGATCCAAGTCCAGATGCTCAAATTGTCCATAACCGGGGACACGGCTAATCGATTAGGTTATAACCCTCTGCAGAGGTTTGTACACTTTACCCGCAAGATTCGATCCCTCTTTTACGTTCTCGCACTTGAGTGTTTGAGAACAAGATGACCAAACATGGTCTTCCAAAGAGTTCCTCGACCACTGTCCGGTACCCATCCAATCCTACCGTAGTTCTACATCTGCTAGCACCGTCCCAGCAGAGTCACAACTAAGGTCAACCAAGCGAGCCCATAATGACTTGCGGTTGCACGGGTAAGCTTCGGGCATGAAGTATTCTTCCGTCTCTTTGAGTCTGGGTGAAGCTTTCCGCAAGATGTCATGGCGCTTCTCCATGCATCCCGGCCAACCACTGGTTTCTCCAGGGTGCCCGTCAACCGTCCTTCACCTAGTAGTGTGTATTGAATTCTTGTCTTGAGTCTTGAAGTCTTGAGGCCTTGAAGATGCAGTCCTTGCAGATTCCGTCATGGAGTTGTCGTCATTGACGTAGAGCCTCCATTCTCACACCACACCCGAGCATTCATACCAAACCCCGTCTACTATAGCGTAGCATTAAAAGAAATAACGTCCGGGCTTGGTAACAGGGTGATGGGTTCCTACCTCATGCATACTACTCAACTACAAGGATTCAATAACACTCTTGAGGGTGGTTGCAAAGGTGCCACTAAATGCAATAAAACATAGGTAAGAAAAGCATGGTCAAAGTGAACTTGCTCGGTGATGTTGACGAAGAAGAATTATCGTTCTCAAGAAATAACTTGATAGACTACTCGTCACTCTCGATGAAATCTATATAACAAACATATCTTCACATAAGCACTCACACTAACAATCAAACAAAAGAGAGAGCGAATAAGAATCGAAGGAACTTCAAATAAAACTAGGAGTCTTCTTCTACAACATTCACAAAAATAGTTTTGTCTAACGGAAAATAAAACACTAAAATAACAGAGAATAAAATATAAATTTAGTTAAGACAAAAAAAAATAAAGTATTTTTTCATAAAGTTATTTTGAAAGTATTTTCAATTGGGAGTTAAAACAGTAGAAATCCATTGCAAGTTATTAGCGAACTTGAATTGATTTCACGATAACAAAATAAAATAAATATAAAAACTTGTTGAACACCTACTGTTTAACTAATAGAAACCAGACATAAACTTTCTGAAATATAAAATAAAATAATTTAAAAACAACTATAGAAAAGGAAGTAGCTATAATTGAATAGAACTAAAACAGAATTTATTTTACATGAAATAATAAGCTAAAATACTCAAACAATTTTGAAGTTTTTACCACTGGTAAATATGATCACTAGTGATCAGTAGAAAAAAGAATCAAATAAAAATCTATTTTAAACTCCCGAATAAGCAAAACAAGCTTTAATTCAAATCTGATCTAACTCAATTTTATAAATCCAAACATAGACAAATTATATATTTTTGTAAACTACAAGAAAATTGTGATCTAAGCAAAAAGAATCAGCATCATTGGACTTCT
Organism: Aegilops longissima; assembly: GCA_021605205.1. Classification (NCBI taxonomy): domain Eukaryota; kingdom Viridiplantae; phylum Streptophyta; class Magnoliopsida; order Poales; family Poaceae; genus Aegilops; species Aegilops longissima. The sequence goes on along the minus strand of CM038679.1, from coordinate 21,254,797 downwards.
AGATCAAAAGTTATAAGCTAAACAAGAGCGGAACTAAATCTGTTACGGAAATAAATCTGAAAACAGCGGAGTTACCTGACGTGAGGTAGAGATGGCAGGAAGGAGATGGCGATGTGGAGGCTGCTCGGCGAGGGGGCGAGGTCGCGGCGAGGTGGGGGTGGCGGAGGAGGGGTCGGCGCTTGGGAGGTGGCGCTGGGCGATGGGAGGTTCAGGAGAGCTCTGGTGGCGTTCTAGGCAGGAAAAGGAAGGCGGTGGCGAGGAGGCTACGGGCAGGGAGGCGTGGTGATGGGAAAAATGGAGCGAGGAGAGGAGGGGTTTTATAGGCGGTCTCGGGAGGCGCTGGGATGGAAAGACGAGGGAGATCGGGAAGGTGGAGTTTCTGTCTCCATGGATATGGAAAGCTTCAGTAATGTGAGAGGAAACAGAGGAAGGAGATGATCTCTTGTTGGGCTAGAATAGGAAAGTGCTTAATGGGCCAGCAGGTTTTCCTAATAAAACGATTCCATTCCTATTTTTAAAATTAGGAAACTAAAACAATAAAAAGGAAATCAAATCAATTCGAATGAAGAGTTTTTATATACTAAAATTATCAGAAAAATAAAATGTAGATGATGAGCATTATTCCACGGCCAAAATAAAAACTTAAAAAATGTTTTCAGAAAATCCCTAAAGGCTTTATTTCTTTTTGCAAATAATTTTTAAATAAAAACTTTGGTTTTCTTGGCTCAAATATTTTCAAAATGCCCCTGATTTTGGAGGTCATTTTCCTCCGCTCTTTCTTGCTTGCAAGAATTTATTTTCGAGGTATTTCTCGGGAAGAAAAATAGAGAAGCAAGTGCAAATATTTGAAAGAATTAAATTGCAAAACTCCGTTCAAATTCTTTATAGTTGAAGAAGTCATGTCATCTTCTCTCATTGATTTTAATAGGATGAATTTGAATTTACGGAGAAGGGAAAGTCATTTTATTCCCTCTCTTTCAAAAGTTTTTGAAAAGGTTCAAATTTCACTCAAGTTTAATCACTCAAGCAAACAAACAAACAATTCAATTAATTATATTAACATTCCAAAATTTGGGATGTTACAAACCTACCACACTTAAAATGAATCTAGTCCTCGAGATTGAAGAAACTAACAAGAAAAGGTTAGGGGTTGGGGTCTTCTAGCAAATGTCTTGGTCATAAAGGTCAGGGGTGCTACCACACTTAAAAACAAGGTCATGGTTCCAATAAACTCAGATATTTCCTCTGGAGGGCTGACAATGTATGTCTCTTCACATATCTTACAATAGCTCCTTCATTAAAGCTCTTACATCGAAGCATAGAGTTTTCCTCAAAAGCTTGGGTCGGTTCGTCAAAGTTGAAGTTAAATCCGAGACTGGATCTTCTTAGCTGATGGGTGCATGTCCATTCTAAACAACTATCGAAACACTCATGGTGGTCTACAATTTATGGTTTTCTCCTGCAGAAAGCGGTCAGGTTGAACCTCACCGTATAACCTCGTTTGGCAGCGGTTGCCTATAAGGGGTTCCATCGTCCTACCATTTTATGGTTTTATGGCTTATCGCGTCGACACTCTTCTAAGTTTTCAAGGCTCTCGATTTTCCATCAACATATGATAGTTCATGATAGAAGTCTCGGTATGGGGCCAATCCATCCCGCACTTGAATCATTACCACATATGTAAATATCGAATCACGTATTTTAACACTTGGGCATACTCACAAGCATTGCAGAATTTCTCTTGTTCTCGAACTGAGTTCAGTATAAATCCATGGTTTCGCATGCCAAACAAAACATCTATCGTTACTTCACCACTCTCGGGTTTTTGCGTAACCTCCTACGAAGCGTAGGCTGATTGGATCACAGATTCTTCCAAATTTATTCCTTTATCAAGGTTACAACGGTTCCTTCTCAAAATCCACGGGCACTGTGGGTTATGGCCCACTTCAACACTAGTGCAGCTTTAACTCATCCTTGGAGTAACTCTCTTGTTACACCTCCTTAAATCGATAGTACTCTGTTTCTTCATACCATCATATCAAAACAAAACTCCAACTTATTTTGTCCAGCTTCCTTCTATGGCCGTCATGAATAACACGTTTCTTTCTTCATTGATCCTGTGGCTTTATAGAGTACTATGACCAAAAGAAGTGCACAAGTTTATCCATAAAATCTCATTAATCTCATATCAATCTTTCATTACATCCTTAACCATTTTCAGTAAATCCAAATTCCAAAAGTACTTGTTACAAATGCTGCCACCCACATGATTTGGTATGGTGGACATTACTTCCACTTTATTTATTTATCCTCCTCGAGGATTCTTGATCCCTTGGAATTGTGCGACATGAGCCTTGAAATCTTCAATCTTCTGTTTCATCATGGTGGTCTTGAGCTTCACCTTCATCATCTCTGCATGCACTTCGCTTAGGTATTCTGAGTATAACGGAGTCTTGCTTCAAGTATTTCTCGATCGGCATATGGCTTCCATGGCTGCTTCACGAACGGCATCGAAGAAAGTTGCTTGTGGCACACGTGAGATGAAAAGTAATGCCCCATCCTCTTTGGGCAAACTCCTTTCAAGCGGTGGAGGTGTACCTCCACATACCAAAGTTCCACTCCCTTTTGCATGAAGGGTAGCCTTTGTAGACTGCATCTCCTTCAAGGTGAATATGCTTCATCATGTCCTTCAAGATCTTGGGTAATCATGATCACTTGTCGGGGTCATGATCGTTTGAGCCCTTAAGGAAAGACTCATAAAGGGTTGTCATCTGCATGTGTAGGATAAGAGGAGTGCTCGGAACAAGGGATGTATCTCCATGGGAAGTTGCAATTGTCTCCGAAAGGTTTGGTGTTCAGTTGTCCATGGGTTCAAGATTTGGGTGCAGTTGAGATAGAAAGAGAAGGCAATTACCCACTCATCAACAAAATTATCGTTTGTAATGGGCGTTCTACTATGGTTTCGTTTCTAAGTCCTCATTTCTTACGGTCTTCAATGCTCGGGAGTTTCCAATTCGATCTTTGTTCCCATATGAAGGCCTTCTACCATTCTTCCGTGACTTCGTCTCTCATGGTTGAAATAAATACAGGCCTACGAATATCGCATCTATCCAACCATTCAATAAACATACAAAATAATAGCAACCAAGCATTCATTTATTCAATCAATTCTACATATCGCCACCCACGAATTTGGTATGGTCGATACTTAAATCGGGATAAGCGTTCACCTTTATTTCTCTCATGGTGGAATACTACTAATTTCTTGGGGTTTCTTCTATGTGGACTTGATCTCTTCCGGTTCTTACGCTAGATTTTCCCTGTCGACACGGAGTTTCTTATGGCGACCTGTATGTCTGAAGTTGTTCCTTGAGCTTACGGATTTCAACGTCCTTTGCATGAGACATGGTCCTGCTGTTCTTGATTCTGGCGCATTCTCGAGATCTCGAGGTTCTCCTCCTCCAGCTGGTTTATCTTCAGTCTCTGAGTCTTGACCTCTTCTCGTAGTGCTTCATTATCAAACAGGGCTTCCGGAGGTCCATCTGAAGATTCTTGACGTATTGTTCCAGATCCCGATTGTACACTAAAAGTGGGGAAAACTTCATCTTACGTGCTTACATCAAGGCAATAGTTGCTCCATCAAACTTCTGCCATCCCATCCTTCCAAAGAAGTGTGGGTTTAGTGCAACACGATGGCGATAGCATAAGCGTGCAATAGCATCATGGACGGCAGTGTTGATGCCCATATCACAGTCACCATTTATAGTTCCGAAGCTGATGTCTGCAGTCTTGGGGTCTTCCTTACGACCAAAAACTTGGGTCTTGACTCCCCACGATCTGGACGTCCTCTTAGTTGCCTTGATCTCAGGTATCGGTAACTTCAGCAGCCTGACTAGCTCCACAAGGAAGGGGCCTCCAAGAACCTTCTCGTAGTGTTCTCTTTTGTTCAGAATGTAGCTCTCCATCTATAGTTTGAAATAAGGAGGGTTCAGTAAGAGGAATCAGGTGTTACGAGAGTAGTACAAAACAAAGGTCATTCCTATTGAGGTCTTCATATTACTAAGTCATTTTCTAGGGTCACGTTCTACAGCCAACATGTGCTCTGATACCATATCTGTAGCGACCCGACCTCAGACGGTCAAGCCTCTGTGTATCTATGCCATCCACGGATCGGTATCTTTGCACACACAAGTACATCAATGTATATATCAAAGTGCAATCACATGTATAAATAACGTAAAATGATATATACCTCATAATACTCAGCGGAAACAATCAAGCGGGTGTGGAGTCCCATCAACGCCATCGGCAGGTTGAGTGTAGACCGTAACCTGCACGTAATCTTACTCGTCGGAAGAAAATATCTGCAACATGATACGTTGCAGCCGTGTAGGTCGATTACATTGAATGTACCGCAAGATCACAATATGAGAAAACAGATGATAAAACTATACTATATGCAATATGGCTTTATGGCTCAGTATCTGAATTTTGTTTGCATAAAAGCTGGTTTTATTTTACCTACACCAAAGGAATAAATGAAGTCTGTACTATGGAGTTTTCTATCATGACATGGTTCCGCCAAGCGATGTCTCATAGCCCAAAATCATCATATGTTGCCCACAATTAATTTATCAATCCGGTGTTGAGAGTTCGAGATAGATCCAAGTCCGGATGCTCAAATTGTCCATAACGGGGACACGGCTAATCGATTAGGTTATAACCCTCTGCAGAGGTTTGTACACTTTACCCGCAAGATTGATCCCTCTTTTTACGTTCTCGCACTTCAGAGTGTTTGAGAACAAGATGACCGAAACATGGTCTTCCAAAGAGTTCCTCGACCACCGTCGGTACACATCCAATCCTACCGTAGTTCTACATCTGCTAGCACCGTCCCAGCCAGAGTCACAACTAAGGTCAACCAAGCGAGCCCATAATGACTTGCGGTTGCAGGGTAAGCTTCCGGCGTGAAGTATTCTTCCGTCTCTTTGAGTCTGGGTGAAGCTTTCCGCAAGATGTCATGGCGCTTCTCCATGCATCCCGCCAACCACTGGTTTCTCCAGGTGCCCGTCAACCGTCCTTCACCCATGAGTGTGTATTGAATTCTTGTCTTGAGTCTTGAAGTCTTGAGGCCTTGAAGATGCAGTCCTTGCAGATTCCATCATGGAGTTATCGTCATTGGCGTAGAGCCTCCATTCTCACACCACTCCGAGCACTCATACCAAACCCGTCTACTATAGCGTAGCACTAAAAGAAATAACGTCCGGGCTTGGTAACAGGGTGATGGGTTCCTACCTCATGCATACTACTCAATTACAAGGATTCAATAACACTCTTGAGGGGTGGTTGCAAAGGTGCCACTAAATGCAATAAAACATAGGTAAGAAAAGCATGGTCAAAGTGAACTTGCACGGTGATGTTGACGAAGAAGAATTATCGTTCTCAAGAAATAACTTGATAGACTACTCGTCACTCTCGATGAAATCTATATAACAAACATATCATTCACATAAGCACTCACACTAACAATCAAAACAAAAGAGAGAGCGAATAAGAATCGAAGGAACTTCAAATAAAACTAGGAGTCTTCTTCTACAACATTCACAAAAATAGTTTTGTCTAACGGAAAATAAAACACTAAAATAACAGAGAATAAAATATAAATTTAGTTAAGACAAAAAAAATAAAGTATTTTTCATAAAGTTATTTTGAAAGTATTTTCAATTGGGAGTTAAAAGTAGAGAAATCCATTGCAAGTTATTAGCGAACTTGAATTGATTTCACGATAACAAAATAAAATAAATATAAAAACTTGTTGAACACCTACTGTTTAACTAATAGAAACCAGACATAAACTTTCTGAAATATAAAATAAAATAATTTAAAAACAACTATAGAAAAGGAAGTAGCTACAATTGAATAGAACTAAAACAGAATTTGTTTTACATGAAATAATAAGCTAAAATACTCAAACAATTTTGAAGTTTTTACCACTGGTAAATATGATCACTAGTGATCAGTAGAAAAAGAATCAAATAAAAATCTATTTTTAAACTCCCGAATAAGCAAAACAAGCTTTAATTCAAATCTGATCTAACTCAATTTTATAAATCCAAACAAAGACAAATTATATATTTTGGAAACTACAAGAAAATTGTGATCTAACTCAAAAGAATCAGCATTATTGGACTTCTAGATCAAAAGTTATAAGCTAAACAAGAACGGAACTAAATCTGTTACAGAAATAAATCTGAAAACAGCGGAGTTACATGACGTGAGGTAGAGATGGCAGGAAGGAGAAGGCGATGTGGAGGCTGCTCCGCGAGGGGGCGAGGTCGCCCGCGAGGTGGGGTGGCGGAGGAGGGGTCGGCGCTTGGGGAGGTGGCGCTGGGCGATGGGAGGTTCCAGGAGAGCTTGGTGGCGTTCTAGGCAGGAAAAGGAGGACGGTGGCGAGGAGGCTACGGGCAGGGGAGGCGTGGTGATGGGAAAAATGGAGCGAGGAGAGGGAGGGGTTTTATAGGCGGTCTCGGGAGGCGCTGGGATGGAAAGACGAGGGAGATCGGGAAGGTGGAGTTTCTGTCTCCATGGATATGGAAAGCTTCGTAACGTGAGAGGAAGCAGAGGAAGGAGATGATCTCTTGTTGGGCTAGAATAGGAAAGTGCTTAATGGGCCAGCAGGTTTTCCTAATAAAAACGATTCCATTCCTATTTTAAAATTAGGAAACTAAAACAATAAAAAGGAAATCAAATCAATTCGAATCAAGAGTTTTATATACTAAAATTATCAGAAAAATAAAATGTAGATGATGAGCATTATTCCACGGCCAAAATAAAAACTTAAAAAAATGTTTTCAGAAAATCCCTAAAGGCTTTATTTCTTTTTGCAAATAATTTTAAATAAAAACCTTGGTTTTCTTGGCTCAAATATTTTCAAAATGCCCCTGATTTTGGAGGTCATTTTCCTCCGCTCTTTCTTGCTTGCAAGAATTTATTTTCGGGTATTTCTCGGGGAAGAAAAATAGAGAAGCAAGTGCAAATATTTGAAAGAATTAAATTGCAAAACTCCGTTCAAATTCTTTATAGTTGAAGAAGTCATGTCATCTTCTCTCATTGATTTTAATAGGATGAATTTGAATTTACCGGAGAAGGGGAAAGTCATTTTATTCCCTCTCTTTCAAAAGTTTTTGAAAAGGTTCAAATTTCACTCAAGTTTAATTCACTCAAGCAAACAAACAAACAATTCAATTAATTATATTAACATTCCAAAATTTGGGATGTTACACTATCTTATCTGGAAGATTAACTCCCACTTGATTCAAGCGATTGAAGTACCCAGACAATCTGAGCAGATGCTCACTAGTTGAGCGATTCTCCTCCATCTTTTAGCTATAGAACTTGTTGGAGACTTCATATCTCTCAACTCGGGTATTTGCTTGAAATATTAACTTCAACTTCTGGAACATCTCATATGGTCCATGACGTTCAAAAACGTCTTTGAAGTCCCGATTCTAAGCCGTTAAGTATGGTGCACTAAACTATCAAGTAGTCATCATATTGAGCTAGCCAAACGTTCATAACGCCGCATTTGCTCCTGCAATAGGTCTGTCACCTAGCGGTGCATTAAGGACATAATTCTTCGTGCAGCAATGAGGATAAACCTCAGATCACGGATCCAATCCGCATCATTGCTACTAACATTTTCAATACAATTTCTCTAGGAACACATATAAAAACATAGGGAAGCAAAAACATAGGGAAGCAACAACGCGAGCTATTGATCTACAACATAATTTGCAAAATACTACCGGGACTAAGTTCATGATAAATTAAAGTTCAATTAATCATATTACTTAAGAACTCCCACTTAGATAGATATCCTCTAATCTTCTAAGTGATTCGTGATCCATATCAACTAAACCATGTCCGATCATCACGTGAGATGGAGTAGTTTCAATGGTGAACATCACTATGTTGATCATATCTACTATATGATTCACGCTCGACCTTCGGTCTCCATGTTCCGAGGCCATATCTGTTATATGCTAGGATCGTCAAGTTTAACTTGAGTATTCGCGTGCGCAACTATTTTGCACCCGTTGTATTTGAGCGTAGAGCCTATCACACCCGATCATCACGTGGTGTCTCAAAGACGAAGAACTTTCGCAGCGGTGCATACTCGGGAGAACACTTCTTGATAATTTTAGTGAGAGATCATCTTATAATGCTACCGTCAATCAAAGCAAGATAAGATGCATAAAGGATAAACATCACATGCAATCAATATAAGTTATATGATATGGTCATCATCATCTTGTGCTTGTGATCTCCATCTCCGAAGCACCGTCATGATCACCATCGTCACCGGCGCAACACCTTGAGCTCCATCGTAGCATCGTTGTCGTCTCGCCAACTATTGCTTCTACGACTATCGCTACTGCTTAGTGATAAAGTAAAGCAATTACATGGCGTTTGCATTTCATACAATAAAGCGACGACCATATGGCTCCTGCCAGTTGCCGATAACTCGGTTACAAAACATGATCATCTCATACAATAAAATATAGCATCACATCTTGACCACATCACATCACACTACTAGAAATACCACTACTAATGGCGCACCTAATATGGCCATTAATGGCGCATCAGAGGTGCGCCATTGACAGCACGCCATTAGTAATTTTTACTAATGGCGCACCACCTGGTGCGCCATTAGTATCTGAGTATACTAATGGCGCACCACCTGGTGCGCCATTAGTATATGCAAAGTGCGCCATTAGTATGCCTCCCGTGGGGCATGTATACCAGTGCTTTGGCATACTAATGGCGCACCACCCCGGATCGCCATTAGTAATCGCAGCATACTAATGGCGCACTTCCGTGATGCGCCATTAGTATGCCTTTGTCATACTAATGGCGCACTATCATGTGATGCGCCATTAGTATGAATATTAGGTTTTTTTATTTTTTATTTTCTGTTTTTGCACAGGTTACAAAATGTATAATTTGACAAAATATAGACAGCACACATCAATAATAGATTCATCAAATACAATAGAAGATTAGTCCTTGAATACAATTCATCATATTAGTCTCCGAATACAATTCATCATATTAGTCTTGAATTGAAAAGACCGAACAAAGATAGAACATTATATTACAAGTCTCGAGACCGCGAGTAGCGAGTTTATCTTCGCATTACAAGTCGATATCGATCATCTAAACTACCATCACATAGAAGAGAGCTGCGGTCATCACGATGAGCATCATCACGATGAAACTCGTCTTCATCCGGTTCCTCCAACGCCCTCCCTCTCCCGCTAGATAGCGGGCGTATCTAGATTCGGCCTCGGCCTAGTGGTGTACCCTTTGTAACTGTTACCGCTGAATCGGTGAACCTGTCTCCGACACTCCTCCCGATCATCGAGACTCCGGGAACCTTACCCTTGTACACGACATACGTCGGCATCGCTATGCACTAGCCAAAGCAAGCGTTAGTACCAATTCACAGACAATACATAAGCAATATATAAGTATGCAGCAGAGCGATCGGAAGAGAAAAGCAAGACATTAATAGCATCGATTACATCTAAGTTGAGCGACTCTCGAAACCAAAGAGACATACTACAAGTTCATTAAAGTTTAATTACAACATGACCCAATCGATGTTTCAGAACTAGACAACTCGACTCAAGGGACGGGCGTGGATGAAGCCGCCGTCTATCGTGGGAGTCATGAAAGAGCAGGCGTTGTCATCCTGCATTTGTAGCATTGTGTCGATGTCACCGTTGGACGGTTGATTTCGAGGTAGAACTGCCCGAGGTACGAAGGACATCTTGATGGATGATTTCCGCAAACTCCGATGGATGCGAAAGAATTCTTGTCGGAGGTCCGCGTCTGGATTGCCGACACGCCGCGGCCCAATCTTGGAGTTTACTCGGTAGCGAAGTTGATGATGGTCCCATACGATCGCCCGCATGTGATGGATGGCGAGTAGGCACCCTTCGACCGCCCGGTGCTGCTTGACGCAGCGAGCGTCGATTGTGGGAGAACACGTGCTTGCCGTGCTACGAATAGGCCTGGTGAAGGTGCCTCCAGATTTGGCATAGCCGGGAGAACATCATCAAGAACCTTCTTGACATTTGTGTAGTCTACGTTCAATCGACGGTCCGGTCGAAATACGTGGCCATGGAATATTTAGGGCTTAGGAGGATGGCGTGCAGCGTGTGTCACCGCAGAAAACACGGAATGTTAAAAGAAAAGCGATCGAAATGTAAGAATTCATATGTTACGGGCGGTTGAGGGAGGACTTACTCGGGAAAGTAAGGCACGAGGAAGTTATCCTTATCTTGGTTTGCCGAATGGCGCCTTGAGGTAAGAACTTCGCGACTTGCGGTCCCCAGCGCTGCCCAAGATCTTGGCACGCATGTAGAAGGGGTCGACTATCACGATGTCCGGGGTCTTGTCGCGAATGATCCGCATCTCCATACTCAGCGAAAATAGCGAGCGAAGGTGTAGTGCAGCGGATGAAGGTTCAACATAGCGTGGATGTCATCAAACGCAGGACGATCGTGACGCCCGATGGAGTTATCCACAAAGCCCTTGCCCTCTGGCACCTTGGCGCGAAACCGGGTATGCCACATCCTTCTCCCCGAGACGCCGCTTCTCCAAAGAAAGAACACTGTCATGCAGACTCCGCATAGCACGGTTGCAGCATTGAGCATATTTGTCGGTAGCATCGCCCTACCCGCCACATGCACCCTCCTCGAGATATCCTGCGGTGAAGGTGGCCCGCCCCGAGCACGGATCGTACTCGGTGCGGCTGGCTTGCACCCTTCTTAGTCTTTCTTTTGCGTGCCTTCTTCTTCTCCTGTAATGGGACCGAGTTTTGCTCACAGACCGCCTTCTTGAGTGTGTTGGGGCTGATAATATTTCGCACCTCGCCTATCTCGAGGCTCGGTGAAGTCGGCAGCCGGAGGCGTCTCACGAGAGCTGAGCGCCAGACGGCGCTGTTGCAACTTGGCTTCTCCGCTGCACGAGCTAGATCGCACACGTCTTTTGTTGGGTTTGGTTCTTGAGAAGGAGGCCCCATGAAGTCGCCATCGTACCCATGCTCGGCAAAGTCTTGATCGGCGTTGCCAAATGTATCATAGTCGTCGTCGTCGTCATTACGATCCTGTGCCATATGCATGTTTGGATCGATGGCATAGGGATGTCCGGCACCGTTCTGGCGGTCTTGCCATGGGGCCGACTTGGCGCCGCACGATGGCGGTGTTGTCTTTGGGGTGGTGTCCCCGCCCCAAACGAATCTGGCTCTTCGCCAAAGCAGGGCCAGCTCAGGCGGCGCCGAGGGTCATCACGTCATCATCGTCGGCCCGGACGGGTCGATTCGGAGGTAACAAGTCGTCGCAGCTCTGGCAGCACCGAACCAGTTGAACCCTAAACAAGTTGGGTGGCATCCGGTACCGTGGAACAAGGGTTGCCGGTTGAGCGATTTTGCCCTTGGCGACATCGACCAACTCGTTGTTCACGAAGTGGAGGAGAGTGCACGAACGTCGGCGGCGCCTGCGAAAACATGTAGGGCGTCGGGGATGCCCGATCAAAGGCAAGGAGATGAAGTCCTCGGCGAGAGGCTTAATTAGTTACCGTGATGATGGCGTCGAGCTCGGCTAATGTAGAGGCACCGCCAACGGCGGGCGTGCGATTGACGGAGGGGCGCTTGCTGCAGAGGTGCCGGCGGCGTACACCCGGTGCATTAAGCTCCGTGCGGCGTCGGAGACACCAATGCCGCCTCATGGAGGCACCAATAGCCCCGCCATCGCATTATCGAGTTGCTGGCCGTGAAGCTAGGAATCGGGCGGCCTGTTGGCGCCCGCAATCCACGACTCAACCCCGAGATCAAGGTAGGCACAAGGGCGGTGGTCGTCGCCGAGTCGTTGTTCCACTTGCTCTTGGACAATCTCCGAATCGCGCCACTGTGCCTTGATTTCTTGAACCTCTCGCGCTGGCTTTCCGAGCTGGTCTTTTCTCCTTCCGCACACCAGCGGTATAGTATGACCCCATTTTGTCGACAAGCCTTTGCCGCCACACGACCAGGTGACGTCGACTTCATGAGCTTATCCTTGTTCTTCATTACATTCAACCCCTATTTAGAGTGGTGTCCCAAGGGTTGCTCTGAGTCGACCCCCGCCATCTGCTTTCGATCGCTGCGGAAGGAATGTGAACCATTTAGAAATTGGCTTCATTAATTAGAATGCAACCATATGGAGCTAATTACGGGGTCTATTCCTTACGAGAACAAGCTCAAGCTGCCTGGTCTTGGATCCGTGGTAAGCTCCTTTGTTTTGGGTCCTTCTTGTACGGGCCCCGACAAAGTTCCTGGTCCGCTTGTCACCGCCGTATGTATCTAAGAGGGCGGTAGGCCTTGCTCGGCACGGTCCGCCTCCTCCTTGTCCCATATAGGCTCCGCCACTCTGAACCGCCGGACCGAGTGTGTGTTCCCCTATGTTCAGCTCCGCATTTGTTTCCCCACTCACTTGATTGGGAGCTTGCGGTGCTCGAGCAATTGATCTTGAAGTCGTTGTAGTCATCTTCGGTGATCGAAGGATTTTTCTCCTTGATCTTCTCATAACTCTCACCTTTCTCGATCATTCTCTTCACATTGCTTTTCCAAGTAGACAAGGCCTTGCTCATCTTCGTGAGGGCAGCATTGTTCACTTTATTCCCTTTGAGGCTTGTGTTTTCAAATTCAGCGGGGAACTTGTATCGTTCGTGCAGCTTCGTGAAGAGGAGGTTGCGCAAATTCCCTCGGTCAGGATGCCTCAGGTTCTTGGTGTTGATCGAGGCGGTGCTCGGACAATGCACCCGAGCTGAAGCGAGTACCCTTGACTATTCGTTCGGCGCGTTGGATTCCGTTGGAGTCCACTTGATAACTTCCTCCTTGAGGGTGCGGAGCACGATCGGGCGCCAGTCCTTCCGTTGCCTCTTGGTGGCTGCCATCGTGCGCGCGCCGCCATCATCGATGGTGGCATCCTCGGCGACACCATCGGTGGTGGCATCGGTGTGGTCATCCTCGGCGGCACCATCCGTGGTCTCGGGATCGGTGGGGAAGGCGGCGACCTCATACAAGTGAGGTTGTTCCTCCATCTCTGGGACAGCTCGAGAATGCCTTGCCGCCCGAACCCCGGCCTCATCGTTGTGGGCCATGTTTCTCTCTAAATAGAAACAAAGTTTGGTCAAAAGTTGGTTATTGTCAAGGAACAAGATCATGGTCTCATCATTTAGGGTTTGTCGACACCGAGGCATCCTAAAATCTAAGCTTTTATCATTGAGGGTTTTTCGACGCCAAGGCACCCTAAAAGCCTAACTTTTCATCATTTCGGTTTTATCGACACCGAGGCACCCTAAAAGCCATGCATTAGTCACAAATACGCCGGGCACTTGATCCTACTTAATTGACTACTAAGATACCCGGCCCATGCATTAGTCACAAGTACCCCATATGTCCTATTTTTAGCAAAGTCATGCTAAAATTCACGGAAAATTTCAGCATGACCTTTGCTGAAAATAGGACATATGGAGTACCAATTTGCCGGAGCGGAAGTTAATCGACATTCCGCAAACTCAAGGGCCTCTCGGGTACCTGCAAAATCATTATCCCAGCGTAATGAAGTCGCCAATGGGTCATTTCAGAAGATCACAATGAGACTACCCTTGACAATTGTCTTGAACCCAACTCAAGACTTTTGTCATGGGATTCCACAAGCCCACATTGGTAACAATTGTACTTCAAACATCTCTGTTATCGGCCAACAACAACTCGAACGGAGTTAGCAGAGAAGAAAAAGCACTATAGACATTCATCTAAAAACTCTTAAACGGCACAAGTGCAGAATCGTAAGCAAGATAGCAGGTGAAGCAACTACATCATACATTAGCAGCAGTTCATAGCAAAACTAGATGAATGTTTGGCCTCTTGATAAAAAACCATACATCAGCAGACATCACATACATCATACAGATACAAAGCAGCAATTGATCAGCAGCATGTTGATGACTTCTAGTTTAACAAAGTATCCTATTATTTTACCCTAATGAGACTAACCAACTGTTGAGGAGTTTGGCATATCTTCATTTTGCACCACAAATATAGCACCACAAATATACTTTTGCTTGCAAGGCTACATGTCTGAATTTTGACTGCATTCCAACACCAATATAAATTTTTGTTACTGCATTCTATGGTCTGTCTGAATTTGACAGAGTTATAAATGGCGTTGAGCAACAATTTAATGTACATTTACATGTTTTGTCATACTACACAACACAACTGCACAAACTGCCGCTGATCATCCTCTATTACGAGCAAGCTACAGCATAAAAATTCAATTATACACAAAAATTCCTCCAAACACACAGAAATTCTTGCCTCACCGGAGGAACACGGGTGAACAGAAAGATTAGGGCCTAACACCAGTGTTTAACAAGTATTGTTGATGATGTGCTTGATAGACACCAAGCAACACATCTCCCAAAAGAACCAAGACTGAACATGAAAATTTGAGTAAAGTGGCCTGCTCATTAGTATTAGAGCTATGCAACCACCTCAGCACATAATTAAAATGGTAGTAGGTCACTCTACCCAAAGGAGATTAATACACTATCTATCTAAGACGGGAAATGAGGAATGAACTATGTGGGTTTTGCCCTACAATAATCTTGCAACACAAACAAATGAAAGGTATTTTATCCTAAGCAGAACCCACAAATTATCAAGGTTGAATGGAACTCATATTTGTACTCACTTGGATGAAACTTTTGTCAAACTTAATGTGCCAATTACTATTATATCCAAAGAAATACAGCAGTAAACCCTGGTGTTGCCCATCCTCTTCCTTAACGCCCATCAAAGTAATTGCATATCTAGCGATGATTATCTCGATTAAGTCTAGTAGAATTGTGCTGTCCTTGTACATAAACATCCAGCAAAAGGGATTGTCATCTGAAGGTAATAAACTATGGGAAATGCAAATATGTTTGGGAAATGCAAATATCATATACAAGAATTGCAGAAATTAAACAAGGTCAGACCCACACTATCTATTCTTTCTTCATGGCAGAATATCATATACAAGCACGAATTTTGTTCACATTTATATAGCAACAAATTTTGCGTTTTCTTCAGTGCCTATTGTTGGGCATAAGGTGCATATATGCCCGGTTGTTGCAACGCAAAGTTTTGTCACCTATTCATCCATTCTGATGCCAAGAAAACACCTATTCATCATTAAGCATGGAAATACAAATGTTCTTGTAATTCACGAGTTTCTAGTTGAGCTCCATGGACTGTAAGATGATTTTCAACATCATGGCAAGATAAAAACAGTTGTAGCATCAGTTTGTTATTCAGCAGGGTTGCAACATCGATGCCCGTTATCATTGAGGCAGTAGCTGCACTCTTTGGTACGCCCCTCCACGAGCTAGTAATGGGGAGGCAACTATGGTGATTGGAGAAGTTCCCTAGGCGAGCCGGTGTAATACTGATTCGATTCCTACCAGCAAGGCAGCAGCAAAGAAATATCTATGTCGCTACCACCATGGGCGTTCATCGTCCATGTAAAAGTTGACTGAATCCCCGAAAGGCCGGACACCCGTCTCGCAGAGCGCCGAATGAAGACACATGATCCCCACTAATTTACATCGGTCTTGACACTTGCATAGATAATTGCACGATCGATCATTGGCAAAGACTGTCGGCGATAGTTACTGCGGATCGAACATGTCATCTCCATTGATTTAGTTTTGAGGGGAGGAGGAGGATGAGGAGGAGGGGAGCTCACGGGGTGGTGGTGCTCGGCGACGGTGGTGTGGACGGGCGGGTCGAGGTGGGGCAGCGGCGTCGGGCGGGTCGAGGCGGCGTCTGGGCGGGGGCAGCGTCCGGCTGCGGGGTCGGGCGGCGTCCCGGGCGGCGTCCGGGCGGCGGGTCGGGCGGGTCGAGGCGGCGTCGGCGCGGCGCCCGGGCGCGCCCGGCGAGGCGAGAGGAGAGGGCGAGGAGGGAGAGGGCGAGGGCGAGGGCGAGGGCGAGGGCGCGGCGGCGGGGGGGGAGAGGGAGAGAATCGGCGAGGGGATCGGGCGAAGGGGGATCGGGCGAAGGGGGGATCGGGCGAAGGGGGGCCACAATACTAATGGCGCACCTCACCGCGGTGCGCCATTAGCATGTCCACACTAATGGCGCACCTCACCGTGGTGCGTCATTAGTATTTTTTTTTATTTCCACAAAAGCCAAAAGGTTATCTACTGCCAGAACCTATCCATGTCAAGCCCACTCTACTAGCTCGATTGGTCAGCCTCCAGTTCTCACACGGGAGGTCTGGGTTCGACTCCTGTGCTCCACAAATTTTTTTAGCATTTAAAAGCTATTTCATACTTATTTATGTTTAAATATGTTCAAACTTGTTTAAATAATAATGATAATATTTTTTTATAAGACAGTAGCATTTAAAAGCTGTTTGATACTTATTTTTTATAAGACGGTCTTGCTGGGTGCGGGGGTCGGTGGCGGTTGAGTAGGGGAATCGAGGTGCGGGGGTCGTGGCGGCGGCCGTGGACTGGGGGTGCTCGGCGAGGGGACGGATCTGGCGAGGTGGGACAGCGATCGAGATGGAGGGGGATCGAGGTGGGCTCCACAAATTTTTTTTTAGCATTTAAAAAAGCTGTTTGATACTTATTTGTGTTTAAAAATGTTCAAACTTGTTTAAATAATAACAGTAATATTTTTTTATAAGACAGTAGCATTTAAAAAGCTGTTTGATACTTATTTTTTATAAGACAGTAGCATTTTTTTTATAAGACAGTAGCATTTTTTTTATAAGACAGTAGCATTTAAAAAGCCATTTTAAAAGATGGAGGGGAATCGAGGGTGCGGGGGGTCGGCGGCGGCCGGTGGACTGGGGGGGTGCTCGGCGGCGAGGGGGGCCGGATCTGGCGAGGTGGGATAGCGATCGAGATGGAGGGGGATCGAGATCGAGTGTCCATGAAATTTAAAAATATTCATGATAGTTCAAAAAGTACCCATGAAATACAATCGAGAAATGAAGGCTACGATATAAATACAATCGATCTTAGCTAGCTATCTGTTCACAATCTTCTTGCCCTTCTTTTTCGCAAATGGAGTTCTTCTGTGGAACGGACGTCCTTTAGGTAGGGTGGTCCTGCTTCTTCTTGTGGTGTATGCTGCTACTTCATCATCGTCGTCATGTTCGATCCTCGGGTCGCCGTACTTGTCGAAGTCTTGCTCATTGGCTACTCCATCCATTCCGATGATCTTCCTTTTGCCTCTCCTCACGACAAACCGACTGGGCTTTGGCGGGTCGGTAATGAAGAAGCATTGGTCCACTTGGGAAGCCAGTACCCATGGCTCATTTTTGCGGTGACGTTTGCGCCCATGATCTTGATTTGGCCGGGTATAACCATGGTGGTGAAATACGGTCTTCTTTTATAGCGTTCTTGGCCCATCGACACGGAACATGGGACCTTCTCTCCAACAGTAGCTCAGCTCCCAGATCTCCTCGATCCTTCCGTAGTATCTGTCCTTGTCGTTACGGTGTAGGATTCCATCGTTACCCGGAGTTCGATAACCATCGCTCTTCATGTCCTTGGCCTCGGTGTAGAATGTGTAGCCGTTGATATAAATGACGCCTCATAGGTCATCGAGGTTGTGCTCGGCGCCTGTGACAAAGCGAATATGAGTTGTTCTTCCGCGGAAGAATCCTCATGTAAAGGGTGCGACGAAGCTTATGCTTGAACCAACGCGTGAAACATGAGTTGTGCTCTTTGAGTGTATCTCCGTCCGTCCTCTGTTGGCCTCGGTCATTGTCGTCTTTTTAATAAAGGTTTTGTGCTCTACCACCCAAGGATCGACCACGTCTATGTGTTGTAGCGCGACTAGGTTTGCTCTTTCAAAGTCGGCGAGTCGACCCTCGAAGTCGACATGCATTTCGTGGCGACCCTCACGGTGACCCCATCCAGCGAGCCTGCCGAGGTGCTGCTGACGGCAGACCAACGGGTTCTCGATGCCTAGATAATTCGTGCGAAGAGGAGATGCACTCTTGATCGAAAGCCCCGGCTATGCTTCCTTCGGGCGTGACATGTTGCGAACGTATCCTTTGATGACACCATTCATCCTTTCGAGCGGCATCATGTTGTGCAGGAACGTCGGCCCGAGTTGGATGATATCCTCCACTATATGGACCAGCAGATGCACCATAACGTCGAAGAATGCGGGCGGAAGTACATCTCAAGCTCGCATAGTATCACCACGATCTCTTCTCGTAGCCTTCGAGTTGCCTCACGCCAATCGACTTCCGAGAGATGGCGTCGAAGAAGTTGCATAGGCCAAATAGCGTTTCACGGACGTGCGCGTCCATGATCCCTGGATTGCAAGCTGGAAGTATCTGCGTCATCGACGCGTGGCGGTCGTGAGACTTCATCCCGCTGAACTTCGCTTCGCTGGGTCTAGGTATCTGCTTATCTTCCCAGCGTAACCGAAGAAAGTTTTACTCCTAGGAGGCAGGTGAAAACTGCTCGATCTCCTCGACTTAGAGTGAAGCACGGGAGGGTAGTCATTTCCGGTCTTCTTGGCCTTTTGCCTTTGCGACGACTTTACGTGTCCTGCTTCGCCTCATCATCATCATCATCATCATCATCATCATCATCATCATATATAGCGTGAAGCTCCTGCCTGATGCCCATTGATTTCAAGTCTGCCCTTGCTTTCGGCCCATCTTTGGTCCTCTCTGGCATGTTGAGCAGGGTACCAAGCAGACTCTCGCACACGTTCTTCGTGATATGCATGACATCAAGGCTGTGAGGCACACGGTGGATCTTCCAGTACGGCAAGTCCCAGAAAACAGACCTCGTTTTCCATACCTTCAGCAGCTGCTCTGGCGCCTTCGCTTCTTTCGGCTCTGGCGCCTTTTGCTTCTTTCCGGCGGTGGGCAGTCTTTCCAATTTTCCAACAGCTTGTCTATTTCCTCGCCGCTCCTCGTACAGGCGTTTTGGGTTCGGTTTCACCATCGAACAGATCCTTGCGTTTCCTCCACGGGTCATCGTCGCGAAGCCACCTTCGATGTCCCATGAACACGGTTTTCAAGACCGGGATCTCTATCTAGCTGGCATACGTTGTGTCATCCATGCACCTTACGCATCCGGAAAATCCGTGGACTACCTGCCCGCGACATATCCGTAATCGAGATAGTCGTGCACCGTCGTGAGCGGTGCGGCTCTCATAGGGAAATATTCTTTCTGCGGCGTCCACGTATTGGCTGGCGTTTTCCACAGCGTGTCAAGCTCCTCTTCAGCAGCCCGGATCTGATTGATGTCGTTCCCTGGTTGTTTGGCCCTTCAATTAGCATACTCATGTGAATGTACTTCCTCTTCATGCACAACCGGGGAAGGTTGTACATCCACACAAACACAGGCCAGGTGCTATGTGTGCTTCTCGGCTGCCAAGCGGATTGACTCCATCGGTGCTCGCGCCCAGACGATGTTCCTTGGATCGTTCCCAAATTCCGAGTCTTGAAGTTCAACGCTACACCGCTCGCATCCTTAGGGTGACTCAGCATCTTGTCTTTTTATCTATCTCCGGATCATTTGCGTCATCTTCCGCTTCTTCTCCTCCCTATCCGCGTGCCAACGCAGGAGCTTTGCTACCTTAGGGTCCATGAAATAGCGCTGCAGACGAGGAGTGATCGGTAAGTACCACACCACTTTTCGAGGAGCTTTCTTCCTCTTCTTGTATCGAGTGGCGCCAAGACACCGGACATATGGTAGACTCAGCGTGCTCGTCCCGATAAATGATGCAATTGTTCATGCACACATGGTATTTCACGTGCGGTAAATCCAGAGGACACACGATTTTCTTCGCCTCCTCCAAACTGGTCGGGCACTTGTTCCCCTTGGGAAGGCGTTCGTGCGAATGACATGTTCTCGTCGAAGCACGCGTCGGTCATTTTGTGTTTTACCTTCATCTCCGGGGCCATGGCGTTACTTTCGGCGGGTATCCTCGGCCTGCATCCTTCATACAATGGAGTAACGCGTCTAACTCAAGTTGATCCATCTTGGCTTTCTCTCGGCGGCAGCTCTTGCGTTATCCGTGCGCTTGAGAAGCAGCTCTTGAATATGAGGGTCCTGCACCCAGCCCATCGATGGTCCAGCGTCGTGCGCTCCGCCGGCATCATCATCTTCATGATCATGCCCGTCGCCCGACATCTTCCTCATCATCATGTCCTGCATCTTCTACATGATGATCGTGTGCAACATCACATCGTGATCATCTCCCGGGATTCTTCGTCTTCTCGCCCGCCCGAGCCGCGGTGGTTGTCTTGCTGCCCTTCCTCATTTCTTGCCCGCCCGCATGGACGACTTCGTAGTCATCTTCATCACCTTGCCACCGATAGCCATCCATGAAACCACGCAACAGCAGGTGGTCCGCACCTGCCGGAATCCGGGTCCGCAATAAGGCTCTTCACTTGCATCTTTGACACGGACATCTTATCTCCGTCTCGTTCTTTTGAGCATCTCGCCTTCGCGGACCTCAAAACCTATTCACGATGCCTTCGGTCATCGTGCGGACCATGGTCGCTGCGGGTAGAGCAAAACGATATTTTAGAACCAAGAAAAATTTGGCATGACTTTCCTAAAAATAGGACCAAAAGGATGCTTAATGCCAAAATTCTCACTAAACGGAAATGAATCAACATTCCGCAAAATATTGGCAACTATCGCATTTCAAAT
Organism: Aegilops longissima; assembly: GCA_021605205.1. Taxonomy (NCBI): domain Eukaryota; kingdom Viridiplantae; phylum Streptophyta; class Magnoliopsida; order Poales; family Poaceae; genus Aegilops; species Aegilops longissima. Next base: position 21,234,004 of record CM038679.1, on the reverse strand, counting down.
ACCGGTACACCTCCAAACACAAACACATATGCAAACACCACAAACATATGCAACACCACGAACATACATAGATCTAGCTAGGCAGTAAAAAGTGCATGTGCACATTGTTGTAAGGAGAACAACCTAAATATAGCTTCCCCTTACTTACCTATTAAAACAAGGTAATTTAACCACTTAATTTGAATGAATCTATGGTGAAAATGAGGTGAAAAGAGGAGGCACCGAGACAAGGAGGAGGTGGAGAGAATGAAGTGGGGAGAAAGTGAGTGTGTGGGTAGGAGAGGCTGTCCCAAATATCTTGTTGCTGCCCACTTACTAATGGCGCACCTCTTGCATGGTGCGCCATTAGTAGTTACCACTACTAATGGCGCACCTAAGCAGGATCGCCATTAGTATGTTTGGACAGCGCACTAGTTCAAAAAAGTTTCTATACTAATGGCGCACCCACACCCTGGTGCGCCATTAGTAGTTACAACTACTAATGGCGCACCAGGGCAGGATGCGCCATTAGTATGTTTGGACAGGCGCACTAGTTCAAAAAAAGTTTATATACTAATGGCGCACACACACCCTGGTGCGCCATTAGTAGTTACAACTACTAATGGCGCACTTGGGCAGGATGCGCCATTAGTATGTTTGGACAGGCGCACTAGTTTAAAAAAATTGGTACTAATGGCGCACCCAAAGCATGGTGCGCCATTAGTAGTTTAGACTCTAATGGCGCATCGGATGGTGGTGCGCCATTAGTATATACTAATGGCGCACCATCTTTCCGGTGCGCCATTAGTGTCATTTCCATCTATAGCCCTTTTCCTAGTAGTGTCACAACATGCCCTGCAAAAACAAGTTAGACGTCCTCTACTTTGTTGTTGCAAGTTTTACGTGGCTGCTACGGGCTGAGCAAGAACCGTTCTTACCTACGCATCAAAACCACAGCGATAGTTTGTCAAGTTGGTGTTGTTTTAACCTTCGCAAGGACCGGGCGTAGCCACACTCGGTTCAACTAAAGTGAGAAAGCAGACACCCGCCGGTCACCTTTAAGCAACGAGTGCTCGGCGGTGAAACCAGTCTCGCGTAAGCGTCACGCGTAATGTCGGTCCGGGCCGCTTCATCTCACAATACCGCTGAACCAAAGTATGACATGCTGGTAAGCAGTATGACTTATATCGCCCACAACTCACTTGTGTTCTACTCGTGCATATGACATCAACGCATAAAACCAGGCTCGATACCATTGTTGGGGAGCGAGTAATTTCAAAAAATTCCTACGCACACGCAAGACCATGGTGATGGCATAGCAACGAGAGGAGAGTGTCGTCCATGTACCCTCGTGAGACCCGAAGCGGAAGCGTTATAACAACGCGGTTGATGTAGTCGACGTCTTCACGATCCGACCGATCCAAGTACCGAGCGTCACGGCACCTCCGAGTTCAGCACACGTTCAGCTCGATGGCGATCCCGGGCTCCGATCCAGCAAAGCGTCGGGGATGAGTTCTGTCAAGACGACGGCGTGGTGGCGATGATGATGCTCCACCGGCGCAGGGCTTCGCCTAAGCTCATGACGATATGACTTCACGGCGCAAGGCTTCGCCTAAGCTCATGACGATATGACCGAAGTGGAATATGGTGGAGGGGGGCACCGCACACGGCTAAGGAACGATCCGTAGATCAACTTGTGTGTCATGGGGTGCCCCCTTGCCCCCGTATATAAAGGAGCAAGGGAGGAGGTGGCCGGCCTAGGAGGAGGCGCACCAAGGGGGGAGTCCTACTCCCACCGGGAGTAGGACTCCTCCTTTCCTAGTAGGAGTAGGAGAGAAGGAAGGGATCGGCCCTCCCCTAGTCCAATTCGGACTAGGCCTTGGGGCGCTTGGCCTGCCCTAGGCAGCCCTCTCTCTTTCCCCAGGGCCCAATAAGGCCCAATACTTCTCCCGGCGAATTCCCATAACTCTCGGTACTCAAAAATACCGAATCATTGGAACCTTTCGAACTCGAATATAGTCGTCCAATATATCGATCTTTACGTCTCGAACATTTCGAGACTCCTCGTCATGTCCCCGATCTCATCCGGGACTCCGAACTCCTTCGGTACATCAAAACTCATAAACTCATAATATAAGCATCATCGAAACCTTAAGCGTGCGGACCCTACGGGTTCGAGAACTATGTAGACATGACCTAGAACTATTGTTGGTCAATAACCAATAGCGGAACCTGGATGCCCATATTGGCTCCTACATATTCTCTGAAGATCTTTATCGGTCAAACCGCATAACAACATACTTTGTTCCCTTTGTCATCGGTATGTTACTTGGCGAGATTCGATCGTCGGTATCCAATACCTAGTTCAATCTCGTTACCGGCAAGTCTCTTTACTCGTTCCGTAATACATCATCTCTTAATTAACTTATTAGTTGCAATGCTTGCAAGGCTTATATGATGTGTATTACCGAGAAGGCCCGTAGATACCTCTCCGACAATCGAGTGACAAAACCTAATCTCGAAATCGCCAACTCAACATGTACCTTTGGAGACACCTGTAGTACTCCTTTATAATCACCCGATTCGTTGTGACGTTTGGTAGTACCAAAGTGTTCCTCCTGTAAACGGGAGTTGCATAATCTCATAGTTACAGGAACATGTATAAGTCATGAAGAAAGAAATAGCAACATACTAAACGATCAAGTGCTAGGCTAACGGAATGGGTCATGTCAATCAGATCATTCTCCTAATGATGTGATCCCGTTAATCAAATGACAACTCATGTCTATGGTTAGGAAAAATAACCATCTTCGATCAACGAGCTAGTCAAGTAGAGGCATACTAGTGACACTCTGTTTGTCTATGTATTCACACATGTATTATGTTTCCGGTTAATACAATTCTAGCATGAATAATAAACATTTATCATGATATAAGGAAATAAATAATAACTTTATTATTGCCTCTAGGGCATATTTCCTTCAGGGCGCTACGGGGCGGCTGCGCACCTGGTCGCAGCGACCGGAGGGGCGACGAGGAGGAGGTAGGGCGCGGCGCTCGGGGCCGGCGAGGAGGTGGAGCCGCAAGGCGGCGGGTCATGTGAGGTGGGTCGGGAGGAGCGGGCTCTGCTCCTCTCTGGCAAGACGAGGGATCGGCAGGGCTCTCCTGGCGATGGTTGTGCGTGGTGGCGTTAGTGGGAGGACGAGGGAGCGAGTGAGAGGAGGGATCAGGCGGGGGTTCGGCGATCGTGCGGCGCTGGAGGGAGATGGGGATCGAGCAGGAGAGAAGTGGGATCAGGCTAGGGTTCGGCGCGACTGGGCCTTGGGCCAAATGGACTGGTCTGGTCTAGCTGGTTTGCGAGTGCTGGGCTGCAAGGCTGCTCTCTCTCCCTCTACTCTTAATCAGAAAAGAAATATAGAGAAAGGAAAAAGAAGAGGGGTTAGGGAAAAGAGTTTGAGCAGAAGGACAATTTTCCTGGACTCATAAAAATAAGCATGACCACAGAAAAATAGAAGTGGCAAGATTGAAGGAATTAAATTCAAATTCATTTGAATATAATTCAAATGGTCTTGAATTGGGACTAGGTTTGGTGTGGCCAAAAATGTTGAGGATTTTTGGTGGAGCTCCGGAAAAAGAACAAAAGAATTATCGACAAAGTTTGAGAGTCGGAAATCGGAGGAAGGAAAGGTCAAAGATTTAACATGCAAGTGGGTTGCAAATAATTCCAAATTAATGGGATACTTTATAATAGCTCCCTAAATATTGGGAGGATATGTTTTAAAGAGAAACCACCATGTGGGTTCCCTCGATTCAAATAGATCAAAGATCTATGCAATTTATTTAGAGAGTTTTTAAAACGGGTTGCATAATGACATGATGCAATGCACAAGAACCAAAGATGAATGCAAAGAACCAAACAAAACACACGACGAAACCCGGAAACCCTGGAAGGCAACTGAAGCTCCGGTCTTGGGGCGTTACAGTCTCTCCCATGCGGACTCCTCCTACTACACGTGGAAGACCTACTTCTCCCTCATGTTTCGGGAGTATCATCTTGTTGATCACGTGGACGGCACTGTCGACTCCAGCCTCGTCCCCGAGTTCCATGACTGGTCCACCATCAACACCACGATCATCCGGTGGTTTTTCCTCACCATCTCGCCGGACCTCTTTCAGACGGTTGTGCAGGACGGTGATGACGCATGCGCCGTGTGGACTAAGCTGGACGGGCTCTTCACCGACAACAAGCTCCAGCGTCGCGTTTTTTGCAGCAAGAGTTTTTTGGGTGTCACCAGGACAACACCTCCGTCGACGACTATTGTCGCCGCCTGAAGACTCTCGCTGACGAGCTCCGTGATATGGGCGCGAAGATTGATGATGACCTCCTCCTCAGCATGCTCACCGCCGGGCTCAACGACGACTTTGGCAACGCCGCGGTGAACCTCAGCCTCATCCCCAACCCGTCCTTCGCCATGTTTGTTGCGTACCTCCGCTTGGAGGAGCGGCGGATGAAGCAGGTGAAGGCGCGGGCCGTCCACACCGCCCTCGCCGCCGGCACCACCGCGGCGGAACCCCGGTGCCTCCCGCTGCTCGGCCGCGCCCCACCGCCGCGCTACCAGCTGCCCTACCCGGCGCCGCCGCCACAATATCCGATGACCCAGCAGCAGTCGGGGCTGCTCCCGCTGCCCTATGGCCCGCCCGCCCCTCCCGCCGAATGGCGCCGTAGGGGCCGGCACCGTGGGGGCCGCCGCGGCGGTCAGCAGCCGCAGGGCACCAGGCCGCCCTGTCAGCAGCCGCAACAGTTTCAGGTACCCCCTCCGTGGGCCTCCGGCTACAACCCGTGGACCAGTGTTGTTCATGCCTACACCATGCCGGTTCAACGGGCTCCTGCACCGACCCTTCCCGTGCCGCGCCCGCCAGCGCACCAGGCGTACTACGCGGCTCCGCAGCCGTACGGAGGATACCCACCGCTGCAGCTGAGCGGCGCCTACGGTCTCCCTGCGGCCCCGCCACCCTCGCCGGCCCTGCCACCGGCCCCTTGGGATCCAGCGCTCCTGGCCGCACTGCACACCGCGCCTACGCCGTACAACTACACTGGAGGCGGTGATTAATACATGGACACCGGGGCTACGCATCACATGGGTAGTGACTCGTGAGGATACGAGAGTAGTACTAGTAGATTTACTCTGATCGAATGGCTGCACATCCGACTGATTTTCTGGAAAGATTAGCAGGTCGAATTTAATGGTTTTCCAAATAATAATGGCTGAAGCCAAAGAATTCCAACACCTTCCACACATTTCAAATCCAAACATTGTCGAAACCAAATCGGACGGGTGGTAGCAAACATTGTACTGTAAATAATTTGTCATGCCGGTTCACAAGCTCACGTACATACCTGAACTTGTACTTCTAGAGAGAAACAAAAGACTGGGCGGAAGACTGGGCGATTTCCGTAGTGTCCAAAAAAGAGAGAAACACACGCGATCAAAGCTGTGATGAAACCTATGGCCCCGGACAAGAAACAAAACACACGCAATGACGCATCGCTGTCGCCCAGCTAGCTTTGCCCGCCCCGACGCCGGCCGCCAGCCAGCCCCCAAATGCCTCCTACCTAGTACTACATACTAATACTAGTATAACATTCTAGCCTTTAATTTCCCACAAGATTCTAGCGCGAGAGACAAGAAGAAGATGGCCGCCGGCAGCTTGGCGATGCCCGCGCTACTCGTGGCGCTGCTGGCCTGCGCCGCCGCCCGGACGGCCGTCGCCGCCGGTCAGTTCTTCTTCTCCTATGTCTTCTTCCTCAGTTGCATGCAGGTGCAAGAGATACGGTGCGCGGTGCGTTGCGTGGTAACGCTATAAGCTGCTGTTTGTGTCTGGTCCTCTGTGGCAGGCGGCGCGGCGTGCGTCGGGGCGCTGTGCGCCATGGGCACCTGCAAGGAGCTGCAGGGGGGCATCCCGTTCGGCTACGAGTGCGAGTGCGACCCCGGGTGGTCTCGGCCCAATTTCACCTTCCCTCCCCCATTCCCGCCGCACCTGTTTCTGCCCTGCGCCATCCCCACCTGTAAGCAAAAGCGATCCATATGATATGATCACACCATGCATGCATGCATCATACAGTATGATTAACCTCTAAGGGCTGCTGATCACACCACCATGCTGCCAAGTTTAAAACCTGCTTTGAATCGTTCCTTTGTTGATTCAGGCCTATCGATATCGGAGTTCACCTGCTACAGGCCGAAGCCGCCAATTCCCGCCAACGCAACCCTAGACCGTGAGTAGTAAACTCTCCCGACCTGCACCACGATTCAGACCTTGATATATAATCAGCGATCCATCGACTAGTTCATCATGCAATGATATGGATTGATTTTCCTTTGGCTTTTTTTTGTGTTTGTGTGTGTCAGCCTGCTCATACACTGACTGTGGCTCGGAAGGCACGTGCGTGAGGGGAGAGGGCCGGCAGTACCGGTGCGAGTGCAACCCAGGCGCAACCAATGTGAAAGGCGACCCTACCCTCCCTTGCACCAGCTGTAAGTCGACCCCCGTCTGCAAAAAAATGTCTCAACATTGAATTGAAGATGACTCTGCTTTTCTTCTTGTTGTTTTGAGACCTGCTGCTTGAGCGTGTAGGTGCCACCGACGACAAGGGCTGCCCAGTTTCCAGCCCGACGACACCGGCGCCGCCTTCGCCGTCGTCGTCGACGGCCCCACCTGGTAATGCCAACGGCGCTCCTCCCTCCAGCAACAAAGGCAATGCACCACCCATCCGACCCAACTCATTCCATTCCGTCGAGATAGTCACACACATACACCAGCCTCGCATGCATCGATCGGCTTTCCATCTCCAGCCAGCATGAATGAAGGGCGGACATGGACTGCTGACTAGCTAATGGCGCTGTGTGTTTTGCAGGCTCTGTTTCTTTCAAGAACCGGCTGCGGCTGTCGCTGCTGCTGGCCTCCCTCGCCGCGCTTCACGCTGTGATTGTGTAGGTCAGGCCTATGTGGCAGTACGATGTGGCCTCATAGAAAAAAAATTCGACGAAATTTCGCTCATTTCGAGGGTCCTCGAAACATTTACGTTTCGTTTAAATTATTTCGGTATTTTCAAATTAAACATATAAGAAAGAGCTGGAATGTAACTTAATCGTATTCATGTGCTTAGCGGAGTGGTCGGCTGGTGTTATTGCACACTTTAGGGCCTCAGTTCGAATCCCAGGGGCGCACATTTTACTTGTTTTACTACTTTATACTATTGCAGCTATAAAAAATGTGACAAAAAAATAGAGTGACTGGGATTCGAACGTTGATCTACAAAGACTAAAGTAATGAACACACCATTCGGATAGATGAGTTCTGCTGAAAAATTCTTGCTAAAAGGTTACTTGTTCAATACTTTGTGTTCGAATTTATTCAAATTTAATTAAAAATTTCGTTAATTTGCTCGAAATGGTTTTCGAAATTTACGAAATTTCCGAAATTTCGGTGCTTTCGAGGGTGAATGAAATTTTTTTGGTTTCGAAAGTGTAAACTATGTGTGGCCTATGATACGGACGTGCACGGATCAGGACTCAGTTTAGTGCTAGGACCGAGGGGCTGGCGGGTCGTGTGTACTGCGTATGCCAGTTCACAAGACAAGATTGACCTGAACAAAGGAAATAATGGGGTTTGCATAACCCGGTTTTGGCAAAATTTAGCAAATAATCGGGCGTGCATTACCTGGCACAATTTTTTGTTGTATGTAGGTTGACCGAATTTGCAATTTGGAAAAGTCGATTTTGTGAGAGCATGAATGACTGGAGGAGGAAGAAAGCTGAAGGAAGAAAAGAGAAGGACAACGGGTGAATCTCAATCCAATGGCATAGAAAATTGACTTACCAAAAATATTTTTTTTGGGCAACTTATGTATGGCTAGTCCATACATACGTACATACATATATTAAGTATCAAGAGGATACAAACACAATGATCCCAACACCAACACCAACACACACACACTCTCTCTCTCTCTCTCTCTCTCTCTCTCTCTCTCTCTCTCTCTCTCTCTCTCTCTCTCTCTCTCTCTCTCTCTCTCTCTCTCTCTCTCTCTCTCTCTCTCTCTCTCTCGCTGGAATCGCTTGCTTTCGCCATGGATTCGGAGCAGATCGAGCTAATAATTTGAATTCGGTAGACGAATACTGTCGTGGTCCTAAGACTGACAGTAGAAAGGGGGTATGTATGGAGAGGCAAGATCTTAGCTATGGTGAAGGTGTACACATGGGGTTTACGAGTTCAGGCCCTTCTCGGTGGAAGTAACAACCCTACGTCTAGGTGCCCGGAGGCGGTCGATTGGATTATGTGTGTTGTATTACAGGGGGTGCGAACCCTTGTGCCTGAGGAGGAGGGTGGCTTATATAGAGTGCGCCAGGACCCTCGTCCACCTCCATTACAAGGGACTTAATGTACATAAAGTATGGGCGTTACTGGTAAAGTCGGCCTTAAATGCTATTAATAATCTTAAAGACTACGGAGTGAATCCCTGGCCGTTACAGTGTTGAGTGACTCCTGGTCTTCGGTATGGTCGAGTGACTCTCCATATGGTCGAGTGACAGTAGGGAGGAAGACCTCCGAGTGATGTGGCCGTCGAGTGAATTGCACTCGACGTGTACAACCGGGGCTCTCCTGTTGTCTCTTGGTCCTTTTATCTTCCAGGGTAGTGACCTTGGGTAGGACGTATAGGTCAGGCCTATGACCCTACCCCAGGCTTGTATCCTCGTCAGTAGCCCCCGAATGGATTAAGGTGCGAGTGGAAAGTAGGTCGAAGTTGAACCTGCTCCGAGCTTCGTGCCTTCACGAGTGTTTCCTGCAAGACCGAACGCCCGCGTTGGTACTTCGGTGTCGACTCAGTCGCCTTGATCCATTCAGAGAGCTGTCGACTGAACTGGTGACCTCACGCGTCGAGCACTGTGTCAGAGGGCGAGATCTTGGGCGCGATTGTCTGCGGTGTATCCTGGATTTCGCGGGATACGAAATTTCAGGGAAGCGCATAGGCCGGAGAGCGCCGAAACGGACGGTCCGGATAAGTAGCTATGCCTCGATTACCGCGTCGCCTTTTTCGCCATGTACGCTGCGTGCAACTGTTGCGGGATTTGACGGGATTGCCCGGTCCCACGCGTTAGTCACTCGAAAGTGACCCTTTATAAGGTGACGGGGCCGAGGCGCTTGCACTGTGCACGCCAGCTCCTCCTTCTTTCTCCTCCGCTTCTCCACCGCGTCCAGCGCCTCCGCTCTCGACGCCGCTGCTCCTCCGCCATGGTGAAGAACAAGACGGCGGCGCTAGAGCGCGCCAAGAAGGCGACAGGGGCGGCGAAGGGCAAGAAGCAGAGCCGCGGATCGTCGTCACGCGCAGGGCTGCCGCCGGGCTGGATCCAGGGCGATTGGATCCGGTCTTTGGTCCGGCACGAGGATCTGGCCGAACTGGAGGAGTCCGGGCTGATTGCCAAGGGAGCGGCGAGGCTGCCGAAGGGGGAGACGAAACCACAACCTCGACCGGGTGAGTGCGTTCTGCTTGCCACTCACGTCGACCGGGGTTTCTCGCTCCCTCCGCACCCTTTCTTCCGGGGATTTTTGAACTTCTTTGGTGCTCAGCTCCACCACTTTTCTCCCAACACCATCACGTACCTAGCTGCGTTTGTATCGATGTGCGAGAACTTCTTAGGGTGTCGACCGCACTGGGTTCTCTTCAAACACATCTTCACCATTCGTTCCCAGTCGGTAAAAAAGGCGAAGTCGAGTGACTCGAAAACCCACGTCATCCAGATGTGCGGGGGGTTAGGTATCCAAAAGAGGAATAGGAGTGCCTTCCCCGCTGTGACTCTTCCTGAATCTGTTAGGGGTTGGCAGTCGTCCTGGTTCTACTGCCAGGATGTCGCGGCTCCAGGTCAGTCGACCGGTCTTCCTCCCTTCTCGTTCGACCGTGTTCAAACTCCTGCTCCACTTAAAGTAACCACTGTTGAGACCGTGGAGACGAGGATGTTGGTGGACCGAGTGGTCCATCTCATCAATGACGGTGTTACCGGCCTGGACTTGCTGGAAGTGTTCCTCAGTCGGCGCATCCAGCCTCTCCAGGCTCGCGATCACCCGATGTGGTTGTATTCCGGACCGGACGACATCGCTCAGGTCCATCCAGAAGAAGTGCCGCCCGAAACCGTAGCTTTGTGGTTGAAGGGCATCACAGGCAACCAAGATAACCCTAGAGCATCCAGGCGAGTTGCCCCTTTCGGTGATGACAACCCGCCCGACAAGGTACACTCTTTGTTCCGACTGTTTCCCGCTCGCGTTCCGACTGTACTTGATGTTGGCTGACTCTTGCTCGATCGGTTTGCTTTGCAGGTATTCACTGAGATGCATTCAATGCCCAACGGTGAACAGGCTTTGGCACAGGACCAGGAGGGGGAGGACAGTGCGGAGGAGAGTGGCGAGTGGGAGTCTCTGGGAGAAGAGGAGGAGGAGGAGAGCGAGGAGTCGAACGAGGAGCAAGAGGTCGACTCGCCGCCACGTTCTGAATGTCGATCCAAACAGCAGCATGATCTGTCTGGCGGGCGTGGGAAAAGCGTGGCTCCGAGAGCCACTACTCAGAAGCGCACTCGGACGTCGACTCCGGAGCCGATGGAGAAGGTGGCCAAGCAGCCTAAAGTCGCTCCTCCCAAGGCTCGGAAGACATTGCCATGGATCAAGATGGACGTCTCTGTTGCTTCAGGGTGAGTATCTCGTTTGCGTTTCATAGGTCGACTGAAGATTATCTTGTTCTGACCGGCCAATTCGTGTGTCTTTCCAGTCCCACCTCTGCTGCCACTGACATGGACATTGACAGGGCGCCAGGAGATGAAGAGGCCACCTCACGAGTCGGTAAGTCTGATCGACCAAGCCTCGTTGAGTTGAGTATATCGTCAATCGGCAGAGTTTCTGACATTTCTCTCTTTCTGTAGTTCTGCAAGAAGTTGTTGTGCTCCCTGACGATGAAGAAGAGGCACCTCTACAGGAGAGGAGGAAGAGGAGTGGAAGCTCTGGCAGGAGGAGGCTTGAAGTTCAGGTCCCTCGGTCGACACCGGCGCTCGAGGCGGTGGTTGAACGCTCCGGAGAGCCTGTTCGAACCAGCGTCACGTTCGCCAGCCCGCTGACGACTGATCGTCCAGCGGGCTCGACTGCTCCGACTCATGCTAGCTGCTCTAGTGCAACTTCATGCCTCTGAATCAGCGACTGCTCAAGCTGCTCTACAACCATCACTTTTTGCTGCGTGTCAGACTCCGAATGAATCACCGAGTGCAGCTAGGGAAGCTCTTCGCCAGGTGAACCTTGTCATGGAGTAGGTGAAGGTGGTGCACGAGGCTAGCCAGGTGGCCTACAACGCCAGTACTGCCCTTCAGGCCAATGTTCAGGTCAGCAAGACTCCGACTGACTTTTCAAATGTTGTCTTATATCTGATCACCCACTGGGGGTGTTTCGTTGCTTTAGAGCCTGGAAAATTTTCCATGCCACTCGACTTGAGTTGAGTCTTAGTAGACTTTCTGAACTAGTGGGGGCACGCGGAGTGCACCCACTGGGTGTAGTCCCCGAGACCACGGTCGACTGCTGGCAGTCGACTGAGGTCTTAGAATGTATCTTTTTTTGGAACTCACGCTGGGCAGACCCTGCTGAGTATTGATCTGAACCAGCGGGGGCACGCTAAGTGCACCCATTGGGTGTAGTCCCCAAGACTACTTGTTGGATATTTGATTCGACAGTAGTCTTAGAGTAGCTTTTCTCCGTCGATGCCCTTTATTTCTGTCGACTGACATGTCACTTTTGCTGACTGTAGAGGTCTTGTGATCTTGGAGCTCGTCTTTCGGAGTTAAAGAAGAAGCATATCAGCGTTGAACTTGACCTTGAACTTGCCAAGAAGAATCTAAAGACTGCTCAAGAAGAGACAGCTATCATGGGAGGTAACCATTCGACCGTCTGCTCAGTAGACTTTCCACTGCTTTTCATTCAATCTATTAGGACCGAGTGACTTCACATAAGCAGATGTGCATAGTGAAAACCGCCAACTTCAGGCTCGTCTGAAGAGTGTTGTTTCTTTAGAGAGAATGAAGGAGGCATTGGAGAAGAAGGACCTGGACCTTGCTGTTGCTCAAAAAGAAGCTCGTGAGAAGACGACGCTTGCGGACCAGAAGCTGGCTTCAGTCGGCAAGTTGGAGGATGAGAACGCGAAGTTGAAGACGGCCATCTCGGATGCCAATCGGGAAGTCGAGCAACTGAGGAAGGACAAGGAGAACCTGACCACTGAAGTCAACGGTCTCAGGGCCAAGACGGGCAAGCTAGAGTCCCATTTGGAACAACTTGCGGCGAAGCTTGTCTTGATAACTGTCGTCGACTGAAATTTTCAATACTATCGACTCATTGTTTTTTGTGATGGAACAGAACTCTGTCAGGACTTTGAAGATGAAACTGGACGGGTCGAGACAGGTCTCGACCCCATCAACTGTCCCGTGAAAGATGAAGTTGCGATGAACCGTGACAGGTTTAGCAGAGGGATCAATAGACAGTTGCTGCAATATTTCAGTTATCTTATCATCATGGGCATAACTGTTAACAATTTCCTCCAGCCACACTGGTTGGGCTCTGGATATATGGAAAACTTGAGGATGTGGCTTTCTAGAAAGTGCATCAGCTGCAGTGTTATCAACTCCCTTTTTATAAACAATCTGATAGCTCAATAGCATTAGTTTGGTAAGGGCCTTCTGCTGCCAGATAGTGTGTAGCTTTTGATTTTGCAAGTGTATCAAACTTCTCTGATCAATTTTGATAGTAAACTGCTGCATCTGAAGATAAGACCGCCGTTGTTCCACAGCCAACAAAATAGCCATATACTCCTCATATAGTGAAAGTGCTCTATTTTTTTTGGGCCAAGAGCCTTGCTCACATAGGCCAATGGGTGTCCTTCCTGCATCAATACATCTCCTATTCCAGTGTCACAAGCATTTGTCTCAATCACAAAAAGCTTATCAAACTGTGGCAATGCCTGAACTGGTGCTTCCACTAGAGCCTGCTTGAGTGTATTGAAAGCTAGATCAGTAACAGAAGTCCACAAGAAAGGAACCCCCTTCTTCAACAGATCTGTCGTGGGCCTGCTAATAATGCCATATTGTTTGATGAATTTTCTTTAGTAGCCACTGAGCCCTAAAAATCCTCTGACCTCTTTAACATTACCGGGAGTAGGCCAGTTCTGTACCGTTTCCACCTTGCTAGGATCTGTTGAAACCCCTTCAGCACTAATAGTGTGACCTAGGTAATTAATCTGCTGTTGAGCAAAGGCACGTTTGGTGAGTTTAACTTTCCATTGATCAGCTCTCAAGAGACAATGTACCTCTCTGACATGTGTTAAGTGCTCTGCATATGTTTTACTGAAAACCAATATATCATCAAAGAAACAGAGAGTGGTTTTCCTATTGGTAGGAGTAAGTGTAGTATTCATAGCTCCCTGGAAGGTGCCAGGTCCTCCAGCAAGCCCCATGGCCAACACAGTGAATTCATAATGGCCGTCATGGGTCTGAAAAGCAGTTTTGTATTCTTCCCCTGGGGCCAGCCGAATTTGGTGATAACCTGCTCTTAAATCCAGTTTGGTGAACCAAGCAGCTCCTGACAATTCATCCAGCAACTCATCGATAACTGGTAGGGGAAATTTGCCCTTGATAGTGATGGCATTCAACATTCTGTAATCAATCACTAATCTCCACTCTCCACCTTTTTTCTTAACCAACAATAATGGAGAAGAAAATGGGCTGTTGCTAGCCCTGATTATACCAGCCTTTAGCATTTCCTTAATTTGCTTTTCTAGCTCATCTTTGAGTTGTGGCACAATTCTATAAGGTCTCATAGAAATAGGCCTTGCCCCTGGAATAAGAGGGATTTTATGATCACAATGTATTCTGGGAGGAAGTTCAGTTGGATTAGCAAAAACATCAGCAAATTATTCAACAAGTAGTGGCATTTCTAGAGGTATTTTATCTGGTTCTCCCATCTGGATTGCAGAAAGAGAAATACAAGTATAGCCATGTTCTTCAGATGTAAGCCCTTGCAATGTAACAGTATCTCCTTCTTTAGTAAACGACATCCACTTCTCCACCCAATCAACATACATTGGACTATGATGTGCAAGCCAATCCAATCCCAAAATGCCATCATAGGTTTGCAATTGCAACAACCTGAAATCAGAAGAAAACCCATGTCCATTGCATTCCCAGCTACAGTCTGCTAATTGCTGGAGACACTAAATTGTTGTCCCACCTGCAACATTAATTGTGACAGGTTTGATAGTGGAAACACCCTGAAGAGAAGAAAACTTGGCATCCAAGAATGAATGTGTACTCCCAGAGTCGACTAGGAATTGCAGTGTTTGTCCTTGTAGTATGTTCTCCAACTGTAACACTGGCGCCTCTGGTTCCCAGCCCAAGGCTGCTGCAGACAACTTGATTGTGTGAACAGAGGAAACTGACTGTTGATCATTATCAGATTCAGACTCTTCACTGTAACTGGACTGCAATTGCTCAATCATCTCTTGCACGAAATGCAGCTGCACTGTAGACTTACAGACATGGTCCTTTGCCCATTTTTCTCCACACACAAAACACAACCCTTTAGATTTCCTATAGTTTCTCAACGCCAACCATTTGTCATCAGTTTGAGTACTTCTGATAGTATCTTTCATTTCCTCTGGTGGTCTGGTTCTGCTGTTACCTTACGAAGAGGCAGTAGTACTTCTCCTAGGTGCAGAACCGGATGAGACACTGACGCTTTCCCCAATTCCTCATGCAACAATGCCAGTTCATAAGCTGCATCAAGGTCCTTGGGATTCTGCAATGCAACAACTATGCAAACTCCAGGTTTCAATCCATCTAGGAACCTGGTAGTGTAATGGAAAGAGTTGGGAGCATCTTCATAGGCTGTTAATTGATCATATAGCTCCGCAAAATGCTCAACATAATCCTCCACAGTGTTGTCTTGGGCGATGCGGAATAACTTTCTGAGAAGTGTCTGATGCTGATTTCTACCGAACCTGCTCTGCAAAGCACTATAGAACTCAATCCAGGAGGAATTTGGCATGCGCCGCTGAACAGACTCCAACCATCTGGCTGCCGTGCCTTCAAACTGAGCAGTTGCCAGAGATATCCATCGATGTTGCGGTGTATTCCAGAGGCGGGACTGGTCCTCACACCGGTTTTGTTAGAGACGGGAATTGGAGCCATCGAATTTGGGCATTTCCAGTTGAGAAGAGAAGGATGAATGATCAGAAGCATCCACAGATAGGAATTCACCGGGAGAAAAAATTCGAGGTGACTGTAGTGAATCACGCGCACCTCTGACCGGAGGAGGAACATAAATATTATGTGCCTTCCCCCGGTTTTCGTTGTCGAAGCCAAGGGCGTTGGTCATGCCACCATGACCACGCCCAGCGCCGCGCGAGCTCTGGCCGATGTCGACCTTCGGATCCGCCTCAACTTCCTCGTGCTTGTACATATCCGTCTTCAGCTGCTCCAAATCGAGGGCGATCTCGTCTCGAATGCGATTCGCCCGCGCGAACATGAGCTTGTCGAGGGTGGTGTTGTTCGCATCGATGATTTTGCCCATGGATTGGAGGAGCGTATCACCTTGCATCTTCAGCTTCTGATCCAGGTCGTCGGCGAACTCGTGACAAAGCAGCTCGTAGACGGCGCAACTGTCGGGGCTGGGTTCTTCCATCGCTTGCCGTCACCGTCGGTCGCTGTAGCGTGTGCGGTGGGGGTGGATTGGAAGCTCCAGGATGGAGGCTCTGATACCAGATGTGAGCTACTCGCTGGAATCGCTTGCTTTCGCCATGGATTCGGAGCAGATCGAGCTAATAATTTGAATTCAGTAGAGGAATACCACCCATCCTCCCTCACCTCTATCCGTTACAAGCCACCGGCCTCAGCCGTCCAAATCCTAGCCAAAACTATCGAGAGAGAGGAGACGACTATTTAACGTTACACCCGATCAACGGGCCCAGTTCGGGCCTGCAAGCCACCGGGGAAGGTTCTTGGGCCGAGAAGACTTGGGCCACAGGTATGGTCCGGCGACTGGCTTTCTGTTGTCGATAACAGCCTGATCAGCTACAGTGGCCTCTTATGTATCTTCAGTGTTGACGCCTGCAGGGTTGCTGACACACACACACCAACGAACAGAAAAATCATGTACAGTCAAAGGTATGCATAGAACCCCGATTAGAAACATGATCGGCAAAGTACAACCATGACAATATCCGCACTGACCATCTCATGACACCACAAGGACGATGAAGTTCTTCAACTACGACGCCTTGAGGAAGGAAGCGACGCTCAATCGTCGCCATCACCGAATCCAAACATTGAAGGCCATAATTGAAGGCCATAATCTAAGTTTTCACCCTTAAGAACCAATCCGAGCATATCTGAGCAATACATTCAACAAGGTAGTGACGTAAAAACTTCACCCTTAGGTATAACTGACACAGGTCAGACCCAGGTTTTCAGCCCGGAGTTCGAGACCAGCTACTCGAATAGCACCACCATCGACGTCACTTATGTGTTGCCGCCGCCACCTTTTCATGATCCCAACAACTACAAGCGATGTGCGACCGCCGCCGCCGCACAACCATTCATATGCGTTTAAGTCATTGCCTATAGTTTACAACTCCCCGCCGAAGACAACCACCTAAGAGGACTCTCACAAAGACCTTTCGATGGCCACCGCAAATAGCAGAGAGTCTGTCGTTGTAGATCAGAGTGGTGTAGATGATGGAGCCGCAATATCTGCCATTGCAGATGACCTCCCATGGCCCCGGGGTTGCTTCAATCATACACCGTCACTTTCACCACATGAGCGAGCAACCAACCCGCAATAAGTGCCACTATGGGCGGTCGTCGCTCAGGCAAACAACCAAAACAACAGAGGCTAGACAAGGCCCAGCCATGGGTGCAGGCGATCGGTGAACAACAGCGGTGCAGTGGCATTGATAGTGGTTGGTGTTGGGTGGCATGTTGGCACGATGGTTGTCGATGCAAGGTTCGCTCCACCTTAATTTTTTTCCGTCCTCCGCCACTGTCCAAGGCCATGGTGGCGCCGTCATCATGCCGACGCCCCACTGCAGCAGCACCCGAACAGCCCAGCCACCTCCTATCACCGTGGACCATGGTTTTGGGTACCGGGTGGAAAATTCGGATACCGCCCGGTACCCGCGTTTCTCACTACCCCACGAGAAAGCTGCGTACCGAGCAAAAAAATTTGAATTTTTTGATTTTTTTTAATTTGAATGGCTACGGCCAGGTCAAGTATGGCAGAAACTCCTGTAAAACAACAAGCTGTCTGTGGTCTGGTTGTAACTATTAAGCTCCCTTTCTTGAACCCAGCAGTAAGTCGCTAGTTCGAGACCTGGTACTCCCATCTTTTCTTTTTTTGCTAAACCAACTCATAAATAAAAATTTAAAAAAAGAGTAGGAGAATCAAACCCACGACCTTTCACAAACGTTGGGAGACGCTGCCACTGCACCAACAGCTAGTTTGTAAACTTGTTTAGCTCCGAACTAATATATTTCTAGCTCAGAAATTTTTGAATTCAAATTATGTTTCAAAAATTCGAACGGTTTTTTCTCAGAATTTTGCGGTAACCGCGGTATCCCCGTTTCTTGCCCAGCCTCGGAATTTTGTTGGGATTCGGTAGCCAAATCGTTGCCGTGGACACGACGAAGATGGCCCCGTCTGGTGCCTACTCTGCTGGGACGACACATCGAGCTGGTCACAAAACGGATTGAGAATTTGAGATCCAACCACTCCGCACGTAGCTCCGGCACCGCCTCCATCGCGCTGCCCATTCCCCTCGCTCTCCAGCAGGGCCTAGCCCACGGCCACACATGTCGCTGCTAGCTAACAACAACAACGCCGCATTCCTTTGGCGCCGTCCTTTTGCACAACTCCATCTAAGCATGGGCGGCAGGCCCGACGATGGCCAACGTGGATTGGGTGGTCGTGCGGGCGGCCGAGAGCCGCACAGATCGAGCCGGCCGCCGGCTGGAAGACACCAAGACAACCAACACAAGCAAAGGGCGAGCGTCAGTGATGATGGGGTAAAGGAGAGGTGAAGCTTGCACGGAAGGGCCTTGGAGTTCGAGGGGGGCAAATCACCTACTTTGAGGAGCCTTCTTCGCCGCCTCTATGGTGGTGGCGGTCTATGGCGGCTCGGGTTGGGGTGCCTCGGTGTCCCCTTGCGAGCATACATAGATACATGCAAAATATGATAAAGCGATTCACCACCGATGCATGCACATTATATGTTATATAACGAACCGCGGGGAGGGGGGTTAGCAGAATCCCACATGTGCATATCGTGTAGCTTTAGGTTTTAGGTCCCTGATAGCTTAGATTTCGGGTCATTCGACGTCTTGGCTTCGATGGCGATGACGGCGACGCTGATAAACATGCTCTAGATCCTCTCCCGACGTGGCTATCGGCTCTATGGTGGGGTGATGGATTTGGAACTGGTTTGTTCAATAGGGGAATTTCATGGCATCAACATCCTTGTGGTGGACAATGGACTTGTGTCCTCGAGATCTGTCGTTGCGACAATGTTTGCTCCAGGCCTCCAGCGCCAACATGGATCTTGGGAGGTAATCTAGGAGCGGATGTAGATAGTGATATGCATCTACATCGATGACATCTAGAAGACGGATCGTGTGATGGGTTCGTGCTTGGTGCTTGGCAGGTATGGTTTTCTCCTCCAGCGTCTTAGTCCTGTGGGGGTGCCAGATATAGAGCTTGATGGCGTGTCTGGTGTGTTGCCCTGGTCTAATTCACTCAACGGCAATGGCTTCGCCTTTGGTGAGCCACCTTGGAGGTCCACAAAGCTACAAATCAGCGATGGAGTCACTCGAGCTCTGGTGAGGAGGTGATCCATAATTTTTTTCCTTTGATGGCTGATGTGGTGGTGCCGGAGGCAGGTGACGGGTGTTGGTGTGAGGCTCAGGAGATTCTTTGGCCTTGATTGATTTTTTCTTCTTCTTTATTGGTGTTCCTTTGTGCAAAGACCAGCGCTCTGCTGTCTTTTCAGTTTTATCAGATCGGTGTCTATATGGCTTATACTATGATATTTATTATATTAATGAGACACATATTACCATGAAAAAAAAATGAACCGAGGGTTACAATATTAGATTGGTAGATATTCCTTGATCCCCACGACCCCTACATAACTCAACACTATAGAACTTTGTTTGCGAAAAGTATTAGGTCTATTATAAAAATTCATTGGAAGTACAACATATCTCACACATAATAAAATTGCATCGAGATTCAGATACCACCGAATAATCACTATTGCCGCCAGAACGAGCCGCCGACGCACATTTCACCACTCCCATATCAAAGCCGACTTGACCTTACCGATGACAGCCGGGCAGTCTTCGTGCACGTGGCCCTAAGGACCAGCGCCTTGGAGCCATAGTCGTCGCCGTAGAACCCTTCATAGATCCGAAGCACCTGACACCAAATCTCACCACATGACGAGAAACCCTAACCTCACCAACACATGGAGACGGTAGTAATCTACGCTAGAGGTCCGTCGACTATGTCCATACAGACGAATTCGAGGAGGATTGGAGCCCGGAATATAAACCCGAAGAAGCCCGACCGCCGCACCTGCGAGGACTAAAAAACCTAACCTAAACTACTAACCTGAGCCGAGGCGCTAGGGTTCCCCTGTGTGGCATCGACCGCTAGAGCGGTAGGCAGAGGTGAGGTGAACCCACGAGCTCGCTGGTGAAACTTGAAGGGGAGAGTTTTCCCTAACCGCCTAAGGTCAGGGGAGGAAAATGACTCAACACTATAGAACTAACACATGATGTTTAACAACCTCACTTAATCAGATTTATCTAAGTTGAGAATGTGCTAGCTGTAGAACGGGTGATGGTTTTACAAACCCATCAACAACTTCATCTTCTGTTGGGATAAACCTGATGTTAAGTAGCCTATTATTAGCTATCCTTTGACATACAAAATGTTACTCGGCAATATGATTTGTACTATCATGAAAGACTATATTAGCAGATAAATAGGTGGCACAAAGATTGTCGCACCATAGCGAAGCAACCTTTGAATGGCTTGTACCAACTTCTGTCATCAAAGTGTGTACCGAAATTACTTGAGTAATATTGGAAAGGGCTTATTCTACCTCTGTACATGACATGGACACAATTACCTATTTTTGTGCACTCTAGAAAACTACTCCCTCCGTCCCATAATATAAGAGCGTTTTAAACATTACACTAGTGTTAAAAAATTGCTCTTATATTATGGGACAAAGGGAGTAGATTACAACCTACAAGGACTGCACAACACTAATAGATCTTCTATCATCGGGTAACATGCCTAATGTGCATGACAAAAAGGCATAGACAAGACTAGATTCTGATTTCACAAGCTTGAGCCCGTGAGACGAAGTAATACCCAAGTATTCGTTTCACTGTAGTCAAATGAAAAGTAGTGGGTGTATGTAAAAACCGACATACCTTATTAATTGAAAAAGGAAATATTTGGTTGTGTTAATATCACATATTGTAAATGTGTAAAGTGACCACTATACTGTAGTATTTGGTGGCATAATTTCCTTCAAGATGATCTCGTGTTGTCAAGTTAGCTTTTCATAGGTGGAAAGTGGCGTGAAAACAGGCTTATGGTACCCTATAACCATACACTTCCACATGCCCAAAACAAAATTCTTAAGAGAAAACAACACCACCGGAATCATGTTTCTCCATGCACTACTAGAAATCCCCATATTTCCGACGGTGAAATCTAATAGTCGACGGGCCGTCGGCCATTATCGCAATAGCCGACGGTGTTGATAGTTGCCGACGGTTATTGCATACTCACGGGTATGACTAGTCATAACCGACGGTGTACTAAAATAACTGACAGGGAAACCCCAACTCTCGGGTATACAATTTAATGCCCGACGGTGCATTGTAATATCCGACGGTTTTGGCTGTACCCATGGGGATTACATGTAATAGCCGACGGTGAATTTTAATAGCTGAAGGTTAAAACAAAACTCTCAGCTATGAGTGAAAATGACCGACAGTCAACATGTCACTCTCGGTTATTTGATTAGATACCCGACGGGAGGTAGTAATAACCGATGGTGACTTTCACCCTCGGTGATATGTTTCGATAGACGAATGCGATAAACATGTACACGACGATGGTTATATTCCAAATAATTTCCATATAAGTAAATTTCCTACAATTAAATTCAAGCACTGCTATAAGTGCATTATTATTTTTCATTAATAGGATGATTTAAAAGTTGGTCCAAAACAATACAAATACCATGGCTTAAAAATGACATGTTTGAAAATGTTCACTTACGAGGAGAAACCCCAGTGAGGTTCGAGAAGAGATTGTCCTCCTGGCCCAATCCCTATCTTCTTTGACAACATCGCTGGCGGGATAGAGGAGGCAAGGTGCTCATCATAGTCTTGTATATACATGTCTAGGTGGGTTCTTCATTGTGTGGCACATGGTGTCTTGACGAAGTGGAGTGTGTTGCCGCTGCGTCGAGCAAAGTGGCTAGTGGTGACATCGCTTGCAGTCCGGATGGTACCGGCTGGTGGCCATCTTCTGAGAGCGTAGCTGGATATGTTTCAATAAGCTCAACTAGTTCCTGCTCTGGAGATGCTCTGCACTCGTTCTCATGCTTTCAAGGTTTGGACACATGTAGCCATCCAACGGGATGCACCAAACATCTGTGGACCAGTCCGGACCATCAAAATCTGCTAAATAAGAAGCAAATTAGGCGGGGGGGGCTTTCAGTGAGCCTAGATAGTCCGCTTGTCTCACCGCTTGTTTGACAAATTGGCGGGGTGTCCAGACAGACCGCTTGTCTTACTGTGCGTTTGACAACGTATCCTCATAGCCCAGCATTGTCTGCGGACATGTCCGGACATTTCCATGGACATTTGATGTGTGAGTTTTAATGTATGGCACTAGAGTCGACCTAATCCTCACACTCTCAACACTAGTTGCTGCTTAGATATGTCGTCGTTCACTGCCTAGATGTATCAGCTCTCGTCACTTGACACGCCTCCCTCTTCTCCTCGACTCTTGTCTTGGGATTTGACCCCGAAGCAAAGCTCTCAAGCACCAGAGAGCAACAATAGTAGCATGCAACCATGAGCTCGCCGAGGAAGCTCAGTTCGGTGGGGCAAGCCAGCACTGATGCAAAAGACCAACGAAGACTGGCCGCCTGAGAGGTACCACGAGCAGTTTGGCGGCGCGTCCAGTCCAATCCCGCCGCTTGCAAGCACAAAACTTCTTTAATGCCATCTGGTCGTTTTGTAGCAGTGACACCCTCCTCTTGTAGTGTGGTGGCTGGTGGTGCGCGGATCCTAGGCTTGAAGCAACAGGGCTGCTACAGATGAGGATTATAGCAGCGCATTTACACCACATCATGTGTAGGCAACGGTCTGAGCGGTTTGCAGTGCGAAAGAAGCAATTGGCAACACGTTGGTCTGGGAGTTGAAGCAGTCTTGACGGTGGTGGTGCGCACCAGATTAGCATATGCTTGGCGGAGCTCGTTGGATGGGGGCGGACGGCGTTTTTAGACGGGTTAGAGATGAGATTGATTTCTCTTGAGCAAGACGAGTTCATCCATTCAGAATAAGGCACCGAGGACATGTATCAAGTGAACAAAGCGGTCGACACGTGCGTGTGCCCCGTCGGATGATAAAAAAGTCGTTTTTATTTTTTCTTAAATGTTGCAAAGTATATATTTCAATATCACACATTAAATTTACTTTGTTGTACTTAAATTGATGAAATATAATTATGATTAATGTTTTGATATACTCCGCGTCCCATAATATAAGAGTGTTTTTGATAGTGTGTTGAAAGTTTATTTACAAGTGCGTGGGACAGAGGGAGTACAGAGAATTGAAAGTTTCAACCCACACAAGCGCGAAACGAAAATTTCTAAAAGCCCACTCATACGAACTTGCGGTCGCTTTCATCTAACCTCCCCTTGTAGCCATCGTGGCCTATCCTCAGTTCCTCACCTCGCCGCTGCCACAGACCAGCCCTCACCTCGCCGCCGCCTAGCTTCAGATCGACTCCTTCCCATCGCCTCCCCACTCCACAGCAGCTATGGCAGGGGAGGCTGGAGACGTTTTGCTCCTCTCACCCCTCTCTACCCTCCCGTAATGTGCATGTGCACCCGGATCTCGTCTCTCGTCAGTTCTGGCGGCGGCGTGCAACACTCGGTGGCCTACGAGTCTATGACTTTTGGTCAGTGCCTCCTTTCCCTTCCCTGATTTCCTCTCTCCTCTCACCTGTCTCTTCTTTCTTCTATTTCTGCAACAACAGTACGCTAGCGGTGGTGGCAGGCAATGGCGAGCGTACTGGTGGTCGAGCGGCAGCGCGGGCTAATGGGTTCGGCTCTGTTCTAGTCCGCCATTTACTATATTGTAAGTACAACTCAGCAAGTTAAGGTTGCAATCCCCATCCAGTCTAATCTGATTGATTTCTGATGTCAAATCCTTGCTAGCTAAGATGTCAAAATTGGTACGATTCACACAACTATGCTGGAAATACTACCACAAGGGAATAGTAGTAGTAGCTTCGCTTAATTTGTGCACCTAGTTATTCAGGAACAAAGTAAGATGAGGAAATACGTTCAATTTAGATGATGCAAAACATTGCCATGGTTTGTGCCACACTGGACTATTTGAATCTTGGTAAGGTACCAGAAATATCTTCCCTGATAATACACAGACCTATTGAAAGCAGGGGGATTCAGACTGATGAGGCTGTCCAAGATCATTCAGAACAAGGTGAAATTGGTGAAGCACGAAGCCCTTGTCGACGGCTTCAGTAAGTCCAGTTTCAACAACAATAAAATGAGAAACATTTAGATAAGGCTTTGCTGACAAACTTATTATACTCTTCTGCAATTTAGGTTACTACACTGTGCTTGAACTGTACAGAAATGAAGTGTTCGACTCAAGCATCAACACATACGCCTTCTGCTTCATCCTTTATGGGTCAGTCAAACTTTCTGTCCCGTATGCATTTACTATGCCAACGTAGGCTCGAGTTTCGTGTTGTCCTTGTCAAGTGTTTGAGGAATTCCTTGCCCGTTAGAAAGATATCCTTGGTACCTGAAGGTATCTTGTGCCCCATATCTCTCTTGCCTCTCCACAATCATGGTAGCTACATCCGTTCTCTTGAGAAGTCTATCATGATGTCCTCTGCCATTTTATTGGCTTTTCCATTAATCGGCAGCTGTGTAAAGGTACAACTGCATATACAACAATTACGAAAATGGTACCACATAACTGAATGTTCCAATGGTAAGTAGATTTTGTCTTGCGTGAATACAGAGAAGTACATGGAAGTATATTAAGAGGTCAAAAGTACTAGTCTTTAGCCTTGTGGATAAAAGATGCAAAACTGTGAACTAGTTTTATTTTTACTGTTTGTCTATGTATTTAAGTTTCTATTGCCCAGATGTATGGTTTGGAAAGGAATGAATTACTGGTGTAACACTAGTAATTGTCGACGTACACTGAATTTCTAGTTCCAACAGTAAGACGCGATTAGCTAAATATCTCCATTCATAGATGTTTCTACAACAATTAAATTTGTTCTCTGTAGCTTCCCTAAAAGAAGTTTGTTCCCTGTAGCTGAATTAAATTTCAAGTACATTGCATTGTTTTTCATCTCTCTTACATCTAGTCTTCTTGTCATTTCTTAAGGAGTGTGAAGCAATATTAGAAGCGGTCCGAGCAGTGAGAATGATCATGGCATTGATGCTGATGAGGATGACATCTATCGCAACGAGGGAGATGATAGCTTTGGTGATAAGCATTATGATAAAGTAAATCCCTGAAGTTTATGGACAATTTTTCTTTTTGAGGAGGGAGATGATAGTTTGCGGACAATTTAGCTTATGAAAATTGTCTGCACCTCTTTGTCACTATTTTGTTTTGCATTCAACACTTCCTAGATGGATTCTTATGGTAAATATAATTCATATGCATCTCATTAGGTTTGTAATACTTAGATTATTATAAATATAATATATGTTTTTTGGTCATGTGCAGTTGTGTAATTATGAGATTTATTTGAAATACCAATATTATAAAATACTGTGTTATATATCACACTTCCCTGTGGTGCAACTCCTCTTAGTGAAATTAATTCAGTGAGGGTTGACTAATGGCCCATGGTGCAACAAACATCTTTGGTATAAAATATGCATACATGCACTTTAGACTGTCTGCGACTTTCAAAATTGAAGGTGCGGGCTAACCTCTCAACTAAAGGAATCACCGAAGGGGTGTATACACCATCGGTAATCACATTAACTGATGGTTTGGCTCTCCTCTCAGTTCTACGTAACCCCGACGGGTTTTATATACCGTTGGCTATTAAGAACACCGACGGTAAACAATAACCATCGGATGATAAACACCGACAAAGTGAACTGTCGGCTATAGCGTTTATTCGACCTCCGGGAGCGGGTGTAGGCAACAACATATCCGACGGCTCACCGTCGGCTTCTTACCGTGGGCAAAGATATAATATGACGGTACCGTCGGTTATTAGTGTAATGGCCGACGAAGCATAGCCGACGGGAGATGGCCGGCAGTGTACCGTCGGTTATAAGAGTATCCGACGGTGAACTTAAATATCCGACGGTAATTGGACCCTCGGCTAAAACGGTAATCGCACACATTTTTTCTTGGCTGATCATGTGTGCAGTGGAGATTGATCGCACACGTAGAGAATCCTAGAAACGTGTCTGATCCCCACGCCTATCGCAGACGTTTTGCTTTCGCCAACCGTGTGCAGTGTAATCCCTGATTAATCCGTAATTAATCCCTAATTTAAAAATAATATATTTTGAATTTGATAGTAGGAAATCACTTATTTCATATCAAACCATGTTTATTATAAATATAGGTTCAACCACGAATGCATAATTCGATGCACAGATACATATACTGAAGAACTATAGAAGCACCAAGTAAAGAAAGATGAACCACAATTATACTAAAGACTGTAAAGAGAGAGGCGAAAGACATTCTGGTTGCTGGAGAAGCTGAAGCGGAATGCCCATATTGTGCCCTCCTCCATGTGTAATGCGCGCACGACTCTAGGTTAACCCATTGTGATGGCTTCCCGTCCATCCTTCACTGTCTTCATTACGACTTCTCGATGCTCATTGTAGTCTGGGTGAAATACTTTAACCTTCATTGTGTGTTCGCCAATCATGTACTTTGCGAGGTAATCTTGAGTGAACTACTTCGCGAACCACTGCGAATGAAAAAGATTCAGACATTGTTGTCTAACAACACATTATGGGCAGTAAAAAGAGAAGGCTGCAGAGTTTGCAGTTACCATCCTACAACTCACTGTTGTTTGATAGAGCATAAACAAATAATTTGCTTGCCACCATTCATATCTTTTTGCTAATAATCCTTATCAGTTTCCTTACTTGATTCTTGTTCATGAATATCTCATTGCACCATACGCAAAAAGGGTCGATGCATCGATCCTTGCCAAGGGCATATGTACCTAGAAGCAACAAGTCAATATTAGAAGCTAACAAGTGTCCAGGCCTAGATCTATATGCACTACATTATGGAATGACCGGGGAGTACAAGCCGAGGGATGAAGCTAACCTCGGCGAAAAATGGTGGCCACTCCCGTTGTTGTCCTGCATAATTAGTGGAAAGGCATGATAAGTACAACAACCTTAACGTCAAACAAATATAGCAAAGGTAAACAATATCATCTCTAAATGATAGCTTGAATGTGTTGGTTTCAGCATGCTGTTAAAGCATATATAAAATGGAAGGCAATGTTACCGACAGCAGGCTTAACAGCCATCAAATATTGCAATTCAAACTAGTATTGTTGAAAATGAATAGAACATAGGTAATGCTTAAACATCACTATATAAATGTGTAAAACTGAAATAAAGGGCATGTGTTAACTACACTAGGCATAAGTGGAACCAAATATAGCCGTTCAAACTAGTATTGATGCAGTCGAGCAGCACAGTTCCGACTTGCACATAATGAACAACACATTGTGAATGACTGAAATAAACAAGGCATAAATGATCAGTATGACAACCAAATATAGCCATTGAAAACTGGACAGAGTCTCACTACAACCAACCTAACAAGAAAATACAGATAAACATGGCATATGCTTGAAAACTGGACAAATGTTCACTGCAACCAACCTAACAAGCAAATACAGATAAACAAGACATCTGCTTGAAAACTGGACAAATGCTAAAAAAAAACAACCTAACAACCAAATACAGATAAACAAGGCATCTGCTTGATATCTGGACAAATGCTCACTACAACCAAACTAAGAACCAAATACATATAAACAAGGCATCGGCTCGATAACTGGAAAACTGCTCACTGCAACCAACCTAACAACCAAACACAGATAAACAAGGCATCTACTCACTATAAACAACCAAATATAGCCATTCGTGAAACTGAAGTGGACAATTCATACTTGAACATCACATAGCTCCATTGAACAATACATTTTTGCATAACTGAAATAATTAAACATGGCACAGTTATAGCACCGCACGACAAATGCTACTACAACAAAGGGTACAGGTTGGCAAGCTAGAAAAGGTAAGATTTGCTGATAGGATGTTGCCTCACATTTCATGGACGGGATCCTTCCAGTTGGAAGAGCACAAACCCATGGTGCACTCTCTGATGTCACAGATGGGCTATTTCACCTTGGAATAAACTTTGTGGGTGCCCTCCTCATAGTCATCATCGTGGTCGATGAGATCTAACATGGCAATTGAGGATCCCAAGCCGCCGCCATAGAACGTGTCCTTCATAAATGACAAAATGGGCTCGATGATGTATAAGGATCGCAAATCCTTGACCGCTTGGTGGAGGAGATCAGCGGCAGGGCCGTCGAAGAGATCGACGGTGGTTGAACTAGAGGGGTTGGGGTTGGACCACGTAGCCTGTGACATGGCCCGCATGAAGCCATCGCTGACGACGAGCTTGATGTCGTAGGCAGCTTTCCCAAGATACAGTAATACGCAAGCCCGCTGGCATGAAGCCTTCAACATGGCAACGTAGTGTCACGCCCAATATGCGACCCTATCCAAAAGGAACTCGACGGTCCCACCAAGGATAGACCCGCATATTGAAACGCTTTTGCAAGGTGGATATCATTACATCAACATTACATAATAGGTAGGGATACATACATAAGGCACAAATGCCACAAGAATACATCAACATCATATACAAGATCAACATCCGACTACGGATGAAACATAAACATAAGCTCAAACGACATCCACCTCGCTAGCCCAGTGCCGACCGAACCTATCCCCGATCGAAGAAGCGTAAGAAGAACTCCAAAACAAGTAACATCGCCTCACGCCATGATCATCGCAAACCTGTACCTGCAATGGTGGTGTAGTAATCTGTGAGCCACGAGGACTCAGCAATCCCATTACCATGGGTATCAAGACTAGCAAAGCTTAATGGGAAAGGAAGGGATAAAGTGGTGAGGTTGCAGCAGCGACTAAGCATGTATGGTGGCTAACTTACGCAAATGAGAGCGAGAAGAGAAACAAAGGAACGGTCGTCAACTAGTAATGATCAAGAAGTTATCCTGAACTCCTACTTACGTCAGAAATAACCCAAGAAACCGTGTTCTCCTCTCGATCCACCCCGAAAAGAGACACTCACGGTTACGCACACGGTTGGTGTATTTTAGAAGAGTTTGCTTCAAGTTTACTACAACCGTATATTAACAAATTCCCATCTGCCACATAACCGCGGCACGGCTCTCGAAAGTTTATACCCGCAGGGTTCCCAACTTAGCCCATGATAAGCTCTCGCGATCAACGAAGGATATTCCTTCTCCCGGAAGACCCGATCAGTCTCGAATCCGGCTACAAGACATTTCGACAAAGAATAAAACAAGACCAGCAAGACCGCCCGATGCGCCGACAATCCCGATAGGAGCTGCACATATCTCGTTCTCAGGACAACACCGGATGAGATAGGCTACGAGTAAAACCAAGCCTCGAGTTTCCCCGTGGTGGCCTCAAGAAGCGGTTTCGGTTCGAACCAGCACTTAGAGAAGCACCGCCCGGGGGCTAAAATAAAGATGACCCTTGGGCTCCTAAACCCAAGGAAAAAGGGCTAGGTGAGGCAAATGGTAAAACCAAGGTTGGGCCTTGCTGGAGGAGTCTTATTCAAAGCGAACTGTCAAGGGGGTCCCATAAATCAGCCAATCGCGTTAGGGACGCAAAATCCGGGAAGATAATACCGATATGACGGAAACTAGGACGGCCAGAGTGGAACAAAACACCAGGCATAAGGCCGAGCCTTCCACCCTTTACCAAGTATATAGATGCATTAATAATATAAGATATATTGTGATATCCCAACAAGTAAACATGTTCCAACAAGGAACAACATCTCCATGTTCCAACAAGGAACAAACTTCATCTTCACCTGCAACTAACAACGCTATAAGAGGGGCTGAGCAAAGCGGTAACATACCCAAACAACGGTTTGCTAGGAAGGGTGCAAAAGGTTAGAGGCTGACATGGCAATTTGGGAGGCTTGAGGAATAAGTAATAGGTAGCGCAGTATAGCGAAAGAACGAAGCAACTAGCATAGCAATGATAGTAGTGAGATCCAGGGTAGCGGTCATCTTGCCTGAAATCCCGCTAGGAAGAAGAACGAGTCCATGAAGAAGACGAACGGATGAAGCCGAACCAAGCGTAGACGAACGAACCCTCACGATCGCAACGCAACAGGAACTAACAAGAAGAAGCACACAACATGGTAAACACACCACACATAGACAAGACATGATGCACAACCAAGCATGATGCATGACAAAGCTACATGAAGCTACTCATGGCAAGAGATGATGCAAACAAGAGCAACACATCAAAGCAAGTTTAAATGAGGCCGGAAACAACATATGACAATTCCGGTAAGTCCTCATATGCAAATTTCGAAATTGGTCCAGATCTGAATAAATCGTATGTTCAAGTTGTTAAACAGCAAGTTAAGATGCACCACGATGATCTACACGAAATTCTAGTCAAGTTACATATAAAGGTCATTAAATTCGGAGCTACGGCCTAGAAGATATGAGCAAAACAAGATAAGCATGGCATTGATGCAAAATGCATACAAACATCAAGCAAACACCTCAAAACAAGGATGCAACATGATAATATGAAACTACATGCAAAATCAAGCAAGTTTCACATAGAGCACACTCAAAACGGAGCAACGGTTCAACACATGCACACTATACAAGACATAACAACAATCTGTCCAAAACAGCAACTAGGCATATTGCAAGCACCAAAACAACATGCTACAGCACCTCAATATGAAAATAAAATGCATGGACATGATGTACAGGTAAAGCATGACAAAACATGAACACTGAGCTATCTCTAGAAATCACTAGAACATGCTCAAAATGACATGGCAAGATTGCAAATAATAATAGTTTCAGACTTATCAGGAAATAACATCAGGTTGCAATGTTTAAAGCTATCAAACAACATGTTACAGGAACTCAACATGGCAAACAAAGGTATAGCATGAATCTACTAATTCCATAGAACAAAAGTCCTTTACTGACCATAAGCCAAAAAGGATCAGAAAATATGATGGCACCCATGTAAACATGGCAAGTTATATTACAGATTTAAACATGGCAGGAACAACAATAAGTAGGCGTATTGGTGAGCTTGAACCACTCACCACAGAGCAATACATGGCATGGCAAGGTAACCAACAGTAAGAAGACATGGCACAGAAGCTATACATGGCAAGAACAACATCATAGCATACAGGGATCAACTACAACAACCTTGGCAAAATTGAATAACATGTAAACAACCTGCCAGGAAACATTTTATAGCAAAAGTAGAGCTCGATTGACTCAAGCTATGGCACTCCATAATTGGAAACAAGGGCATTGATGGATATAGAATAACCATATGTTCAAAACATCCTTACTGACGTATCTCAAAATAAGCATGGATCTCTCGGTAGCATCAAGTTTACATGGCATAAAAATATCAGCAGAACAGGGGCTGAAATCAGCAACATCATGAAGCCTAGTTTGCATACTTGTGCTAGTCACCACAGATATTACAAAAATACATGGCATACACCCCTGTAAAGATGGCATGGCATATTAATAAACACATGTAGGACTCAAGTTCATAGGGTGCACACATCAATCATGGCAAAAATGACAAAAGTGCATGTTCTAATAAGAATCTGAAACTAACATCACATAGCCCTCTTGCAACGATGATTCAGGCATCAGGATGAGCTCAAATGAAAATGATGCATTGAGATGAAATGATGTACTCGTCAATACGAACAATTTGACATATTACACGCACGAAACGGAGCAATATGCAAAGAGTTATGGCATGATGAATATGGCAAATAATATGCAAAAACTGGGACTTAGTCAATTTCGGAGGGGAAAGTCAACCTCGTGCACGGATTTTAAAGCGGCACGGATCTCGCCGGATCCGCGGCGCCGGTGGCCGGAGTGGTCGGGGACGGGGCCGGGGAGGCGGCCGGAGGAGGGCGCGGAGGCGGCGAGGAAGGCCGGAGGCGGGCGCGGCGAGGCGCCGGACGGCGGAGCTCGGCCCGAGCTCGGGCAGCCATGGCGGGAGCGGCGAGGAGGCGGGGCCGCTGGCGCGGGCGGCGCGCTGGGCGGCGAGCAGGGCGGCGCGGACGGGCGGCAGGGCGAGGCGGCGCCGGGCACGCTGGCGAGGATGGCGCCGCAGCTGAGCCGAGCCTGGCGGGGCGAGGAGGACGGGCGGGCGAGGGAGGCTGGCGGCGCTGCTGGCGGGCTGGCCGGGCCGGGCAGCGGGCGCGCGAGAGCGGAGGCGGGCTCGGGCGGGCTCCCGTGGGCTGGCAGGGCTGGCGGCGGAGGGAGGCGGCGGCGACACATGGCGAGGCGGGATTGGTCGGGGGCGGCGGCTGGACATGTCCGGCGCCGGGCGTGTCCGGTGGCGGCGGAGGGCGATTTTTAGGGTTAGGGGGGATTTCATCCGCGAAAATGAAGGGGGAGGACCTATTTATAGTTAGAGGGAGCTAGGAGAGTCCAAATGAGGTGCGGTTTTCGCCCACACGATTGTGATCGAACGACCGAGAGCATGGAGGGGAGTTTGGTGGGTTTTGGGCCACTTTGAAAGGGGTGTTGGGCTGCAATACAAAAGAGGCTTTTGCGGTTGCCCGGTTAACCGTTGGAGTACCAAACGACCTACAAATGGCACGAAACTTGACAGGCGGTCTACCGGTGCTATACCAAGGCCGCTTGGCAAGGCTCGGGCCATTCCGAGAAAGTTTAATACCCGCACATGAAAAGAGGTAAAAGGGGGCGCCGGGAGTCATAGGAGTGCCGGATTGCAAAACGGACAACGGGGAAAATGCTCGGATGCATGAGACGAACACGTATGCAAATGCGATGCACATGACGACATGATATGAAATGCAGATGATGACATGGCAAAGTGCAACACGCAAGCACATGACATGGCAATGACTACGAATAATCGCGACACAGGCGATCGAATCCGGGCGCTATAACACTCCTCCACTAACAAGAGATCTCGTCCCGAGATCTTAGGTCCGAGACGGAAGGGAAAAAGGATGAGGTGAAACAAGAACTCAAGAGAAGAAGCAAAGAATCGAGGGCACTCGAGAAGAAGAGGGGAAACGACGAGAATCGCGAGAATCGAAAGCTCATAGAATCAGATAGACTATGAAACAACTCGTTCTAACCGGAGTGGCTAGAATGAGAAAAAGAAACGAATAAGACTGAAAGGATTTAGGCAGCACTCCGACTGAACATGGAAAGAATAGAA
Organism: Aegilops longissima; assembly: GCA_021605205.1. Classification (NCBI taxonomy): domain Eukaryota; kingdom Viridiplantae; phylum Streptophyta; class Magnoliopsida; order Poales; family Poaceae; genus Aegilops; species Aegilops longissima. The sequence continues at coordinate 21,201,018 of CM038679.1, read as the reverse complement.
CACGAACTTCAGAAGATGGAATGACACTTGACGAGATAAACAACACAATGCCTCCGGAAGAATTGGAAGAATTGAAAAGAACTTAGAAGGAAGGATTGAATGGAGTTGTTGAGAAAATCAACAACGAAAGAATAAGCTTGATGTGGACTTATGGATAACATCTCAAAATTATGAGCTGATAACCAGCCGCAAACGGAAATGATTGGATAACTTAGAAGAACGAAGAAATGCAAAACTCCAATTCAAAAGAATACGGAGAATTAATTACACTTCGAGACGCGAGAAGACAGATACTTGAATTCCACCAACAAAATCTTGATGAACTCTTGAAGAATGAAATAAATCATGAAGAACCACCATGAAGAACTCCGGTAACAAAATGATGATAAGATAGAATAAAGGATGGAAAGAATAAGATTAAGCCTTGCGATGATTAAGATGGAGGTTCCGACGAGATGGCCGAGGAAATTGAACTCCGAAAAGGAAAGATGATAACACTTGGAACTAGAATTTATTCATTACGAACAACTCCGAAGGAAGGGACTACTCGCTAGGAGGAAATAAGAATAAGATTTATTGTATGTTTATCCTTCATCAAATTAAATTGATGACAAGCAATGGATTTTTGCATATTACGTATTCTTCTTTAAAAGGATTAAGGGGTAAGGCACAAAACTTGAGAAAGTCTTCATGAACCACCGGTAGGATTGGAAAGAACGAATGAATTGATATGATAATCAAGGAAAAAGAATCTTGAACGAACCACCATAAGAATTCGAAAATGACTGATGAAAAAGAATGAATCACCGGGAAGAATTAGAAGAATAAATATGCTCGAGGGGATTTAGATGCAAAGGACAAAGAGATCATGAACTGATTAAAGAGCAGTTGACGAAGCGCCGGAAGAATATTGAGACGAGCGAAGGGGCACGGGTATAGAATAATTGGGGAATGAATCTGGAAACTTGGAACGAAGAAATCTTCCGAAAAGATGGCCTCCGGATGAAAAGAAATAGAAATCAACTTCTGAAATACTCCGGATGGGTAAGAAAAGAATCTCTGACAAACGGAATAATTCAAAAGGATAGCATGAAGCTAGAACCACGAATATCTGAGAGAACGGACAAGATTTAGAGGAAAAACTCTTCTTCAATCTTCAAAGTTGAGAATGACGACGAGAAACACCATCAAAATTACTGAGATACTCCGGGAGAATGAAAAGCAAAGTGGTTGAGCCAACAATGAAAATAATTTGAAATCGATCTTGGAAAAGGCATGTGACTGATGAAATCCATTCTTACGTCACACTTGAAAAGAATTGGGAAACTCCGGAATAATTAGAAGAGTCAGGTAAGATCCTGGAAAAAGACCTGTGGGTTAGGGCCCACTAAAGAGAAAACACCGTTGAAAAGGATTATTGAACAGATAGATGATGCACCAGAACAATTGAAATATATAAATGAGGTGACAACCTCGAATTAATTGGAACACAGACGAATCTCCTGAGATGTCTTCCGAACTCCGAAATGATAAACTGGCGAGAGGCGAACGAGCAAAGAGAACACTTCGAAGGAAAAGAATATGATTAACCCGAAAAACTTGAATTGAGTGCACCGGAAAAAGAAATGGAGAATGACGAACAAAACGAGAATTCACCGGTTGAAATAATTGAGGGAAGACTGAAGAGGCTCCACACGAATGGAATTGATGGTCGGAAGAAAAGGGTGGGAGGGCGGGAAAACAAAGACAACTTGGAAGGGGAAATCGACGAATATCTTGAAGAGAAAACACCGGTTGAAATCATTGAGGAGAGAGAGCAAAACTTCACACGAGTAGGATGGATACTCGATTACGGACTCCGGTTCCGAGAGTAAGGGAGGGCGAGTGGGAAAAACAAGGACAACTTCGGACAAGGAAAAAAAACAACGACGTCGGAGGAAGAACTGAGGATTGAACTCAAAGATGAAGAGGCTCGAGTCAACTTGACGAGAAATGCACCGGATGAAAAGAGCTCAGGAACAACTACCGGAAAAACCAACTGCGTGATCCTAAAGAAAATTTGAAGGGGAAGAGAAGTAATTTAAAACACCTACGTCAAGATTCCTCACCAGAGCGACGAAGGGCTGAGGAGTAAAAGAATTCCTACTCCGATATAACTAGACTCGAAATCAGTTTTCTTCTAGACTCAACAACGGCCAAACTACACGATCAATCAAGGGGCTCCTAAGGTTGGTCGAGGCTCGATACCAACTTGTCACGCCCAATATGCAACCCTATCCAAAAGGAACTCGACGGTCCCACCAAGGATAGACCAAGATATTGAAACGCTTTTGCAAGGTGGATATCATTACATCAACATTACATAATAGGTAGGGATACATACATAAGGCACAAATGCCACAAGAATACATCAACATCATATACAAGATCAACATCCGACTACTGATGAAACATAAACAGAAGCTCAAACGACATCCACCCTGCTAGCCCAGGCTGCCGACCTGGAACCTATCCCCTGATCGAAGAAGCAGAAGAAGAACTCCAAAACAAGTAACATCGCTCTCACGTCATGATCATCGCAAACCTGTACCTGCAACTGGTGGTGTAGTAATCTGTGAGCCACGAGGACTCAGCAATCCCATTACCATGGGTATCAAGACTAGCAAAGCTTAATGGGAAAGGAAGGGATAAAGTGGTGAGGTTGCAGCAGCGACTAAGCATGTATGGTGGCTAACTTACGCAAATGAGAGCGAGAAGAGAAACAAAGGAACGGTCGTCAACTAGTAATGATCAAGAAGTGGTCCTGAACTCCTACTTACGTCAGACATAACCCAAGAAACCGTGTTCTCCTCTCGATCAACCCCGAAAAGAGACACTCACGGTTACGCACACGGTTGGTGTATTTTAGAAGAGTTTGCTTCAAGTTTACTACAACCGGATATTAACAAATTCCCATCTGCCACAGTAACCGCGGGCACGGCTCTCGAAAGTTTATACCTGCAGGGTGTCCCAACTTAGCCCATGATAAGCTCGCGATCAATGAAGGATATTCCTTCTCCACGGAAGACCCGATCAGTCTCGAATCCCGCCACAAGACATTTCGACAGCAATAAAACAAGACCAGCAAGACCGCCCGATGCGCCGACAATCCCGATAGGAGCTGCACATATCTCGTTCTCGTGGCAACACCGGATGAGACAGCTACGAGTAAAACCAAGCCTCGAAGTTTCCCGTGGTGGCCTCAAGAAGAAGGGTTTCGGTTCGAACCAGCACTTAGAGAAGCACCGCCCGGGGGCTAAATAAAGATGACCCTGGGCTCCTAAACCCAATGGAAAAAGGGCTAGGTGAGGCAAATGGTAAAACCAAGGTTGGGCCTTGCTGGAGGAGTCTTATTCAAAGCGAACTGTCAAGGTGGTCCCATAAATCACCCAATCGCGTTAGGGACGCAAAATCCGGGAACATAATACCGATATGACGGAAACTAGGACGGCCAGAGTGGAACAAAACACCAGGCATAAGGCCGAGCCTTCCACCCTTTACCAAGTATATAGATGCATTAATAATATAAGATATATTGTGATATCCCAACAAGTAAACATGTTCCAACAAGGAACAACATCTCCATGTTCCAACAAGGAACAAACTTCATCTTCACCTGCAACTAACAACGCTATAAGAGGGGCTGAGCAAAGCGGTAACATACCCAAACAACGGTTTGCTAGGAAGGGTGCAAAAGGTTAGAGGCTGACATGGCAATTTGGGAGGCTTGAGGAACAAGTAATAGGTAGCGCAGTATAGCGAAAGAACGAAGCAACTAGCATAGCAATGATAGTAGTGAGATCCAGGGTAGCGGTCATCTTGCCTGAAATCCCGCTAGGAAGAAGAACGAGTCCATGAAGAAGACGAACGGATGAAGTCAACCAAGCGAGACGAACGAACCCTCACGATCGCAACGCAACAGGAACTAACAAGAAGAAGCACACAACATGGTAAACACACCACACATAGACAAGACATGATGCACAACCAAGCATGATGCATGACAAAGCTACATGAAGCTACTCATGGCAAGAGATGATGCAAACAAGAGCAACACATCAAAGCAAGTTTAAATGAGGCCGGAAACAACATATGACAATTCCGGTAAGTCCTCATATGCAAATTTCGAAATTGGTCCAGATCTGAATAAAACTTATGTTCAAGTTATTAAACAGCAAGTTAAGATGCACCACGATGATCTACACGAAATTCTAGTCAAGTTACATATAAAGTTCATTAAATTCGGAGCTACGGCCTAGAAGATATGAGCAAAACAAGATAAGCATGGCATTGATGCAAAATGCATACAAACATCAAGCAAACACCTCAAAACAAGGATGCAACATGATAATATGAAACTACATGCAAAATCAAGCAAGTTTCACATAGAGCACACTCAAAACGGAGCAACGGTTCAACACATGCACACTATACAAGACATAACAACAATCTGTCCAGAACAGCAACTAGGCATATTGCAAGCACCAAAACAACATGCTACAGCACCTCAATATGAAAATAAAAGGCATGGACATGATGTAAAGGTAAAGCATGACAAAACATGAACACTGAGCTATCTCTAGAAATCACTAGAACATGCTCAAAATGACATGACAAGATTGCAAATAATAACAGTTTCAGACTTATCAGGAAATAACATCAGGTTGCAATGTTTAGAGCTATCAAACAACATGTTACAGGAACTCAACATGTCAAACAAAGGCATGACATGAATCTACTAATTGCATAGAACAAAAGTCCTTTACTGACCATAAGCCAAAAAGGATCAGAAAATATGATGGCACCCATGTAAACATGGCAAGTTATATTACAGATTTAAACATGGCAGGAACAACAATAAGTAGGCGTGTTGGTGAGCTTGAACCCCTCACCACAGAGAAATACATGGCATGACAAGGTAACCAACAGTAAGAAGACATGGCATAGAAGCTATACATGGCAAGAACAACATCATAGCATACACGTATCTACTGCAACAACCTTGGCAAAATTGAATAACATGTAAACAACCTGCCAGGAAACATTTTATAGCAAAAGTAGAGCTCGATTGACTCAAGCTATGGCACTCCATAATTGGAAACAAGGGCATTGATGGATATAGAATAACCATATGTTCAAAACATCCTTACTAAAGTAATTCAAAATAAGCATGGATCTCTCGGTAGCATCAAGTTTACATGGCATAAAAATATCAGCAGAACAGGGGCTGAAATCAGCAACATCATGAAGCCTAGTTTCCATGCTTGTGCTAGTCACCACAGAGATCACAAAAATACATGGCATACACCCCTGTAAAGATGGCATGGCATATTACAAAACACATGTAGGACTCAAGTTCATAGGGTGCACACATCAATCATGGCATAAATGACAAAAGTGCATGTTCTAATAAGAATATGAAACTAACATCACATAGCCCTCTTGCAACGATGATTCAGGCATCAGGATGAGCTCAAATGAAAATGATGCAATGAGATGAAATGATGTACTCGTCGAGTCGAACAATTTGACATATTACACGCACGAAACGGAGCAATATGCAGAGAGTTATGGCATGATGAATATGGCAAATAATATGCAAAAACTGGGACTTAGTCAATTTCGGAAGGAAAAGTCAACCTCGTGCACGGATTTTAAAGCAGCGCGGATCTCGCCGGATCCGCGGCGCCGGTGGCCGGAGTGGTCGGGGACGGGGTCGGGGAGGCGGCCGGAGGAGGGCGCGGCGAGGCGCCCGGACGGCGGAGTTCCGCCCCGAAGCTCGGGCGGCCATGGCGGGAGCGGCGAAGAAGCGGGGCTGCCATGCGGCGGGCGCGCTGGGCGGCGCCGCGCGCGGCGGGACGGGCGGCGGGCGAGGCGGCGCCGGGCACGCTGGCGAGGACGGCGCCAGCGGGCGGAGCGAGCCGCAAGGCGGGTGAGGAGGACGGGCGGCGCGGAGGCCGGGGGCGGCTGCTCGGCGGCCGGCCGGGCAGCGGGCGTCAGCTTGAGGAGCGGAGGCGGGCCCGGCGCACTGGGCGGGCTCCCGTGACCTGGGGCTCTGGCTGAGGGAGGCGGCGGCGACACTTGGCGAGGCGGGATTGGTCGGGGCGGCGGCTGGACATGTCCGCGCCGGGCGTGTCCGGGCAAGTGAGGGCGATTTTAGGGTTAGGGGATTTCATCCCGAAAATGAAGGGGAGGACCTATTTATAGTTAGAGGGAGCTAGGAGAGTCCAAATGAGGTGCGGTTACCACACGATCGTGATCGAACGACCGAGAGCATGGAGGGGAGTTTGGTGGGTTTTGGGCCACTTTGAAAGGGGTGTTGGGCTGCAATACAAAAGAGGCTTTTGCGGTTGCCCGGTTAACCGTTGGAGTACCAAACGACCTCCAAATGGCACGAAACTTGACAGCGGTTCACGGTGCTATACCAAGGCCGCTTGGCAAGGCTCGGGCCATTCCGAGAAAGTTTAATACCCGCACATGAAAAGAGGTAAAAGGGGGCGCCGGGAGACATAGGAGTGCCGGATTGCAAAACGGACAACGGGGAAAATGCTCGGATGCATGAGACGAACACGTATGCAAATGCGATGCACATGACGACATGATATGAAATGCAGATGATGACATGGCAAAGTGCAACACGCAAGCACATGACATGGCAATGACTACGAATAACTGGCAGACACCTGGCGCATCGAATCCGGGGCGTTACACGTAGTCAACGTCTTCGCCGGCTTCTGCGGCGACGTGTTGCTCCGCGATTGACAGGTCGGGGCGAACGGCGGCCACCTTGCCAACGTCCAACGGAGAGGCCATGATAAACCTCTTCTTGGCCGAACGCTCGTCGGGCTCCCCGGGATACGTGTTCGAGCTTAGACTGCAACATTCTGGAGTAGGGGATGTGGATCTTGCGGGGAGGGACACCGCATGCCTCATCTAAAAACTCAGGGGAGTGTGGCGACGGTATGAGAATCGCTGGGTAACCTGAACTTTATTATCTAAGCTAGGAGGAACAGCAGATCGGCATGGGTTGGCAGCAGCGCCGGCGGCGGTCGCGAGCTAGGGTTCGAGGGAGGGAGGGGGAGGATGGGGGGATTGTGGAGGAGGGGATGGTGGTGTTTTAGGATACACCGCGACTACTGAAAATTTTAGTAATGGTGGTTGGAGATGGTGGTGGACGAGGGAGGGGGACGATTCAAATGCCTCGGCTACTGCAATTTTACTATAAGGTCGGTGCTGGAGGAGTGTGGGCGATGGTTGAAGTACATCGGCTAATAAAATTTGTGTAAAGGAATTGATGCGGGGCGGGAGTGCCCATGATCGCGCACGGTCCAATAAGAATATGCGTGTATGATAACAAGGAAAAGTGGCGGAACCGCCGATTTGTGAAACGCTCAAGACGGGTAGTTTGCTTTTATATTTCTAGCTAGCTGGTCTATCACACACGTTCGTCCTGATTTCTAAATAAACTTACCCGCCTTTAGCTTACATAGTTGCGGTGATTTTACAGCGCACTTGCATCACACAGAGTTAAGCCAGTACCTGCACCATTTGCTCACGCTTGCGTAGTCGTGGTGATTTTAAAGAAAAAAAATAACCTATAAAAACATAGTCTACAAAGTAGCAAAACAAGGATCCCGTTTATATAATTATCATGTCAGGTCACTATAGAGATATTTATCTCTTTATCTCTATAATGACCATGTTATGACAATTAAATGAATCTTGAGATATGCAAGTTCCCACCGGGTCACCCATCCTTGGACTACTCCAGCCCAAGCACGCTTAACTGTCACGTTCTATTCGACTAGGCTAGCGTATGGGAAGCGACACCTTGCTGATAGGAATTGCCTCCTTGCCTTTAAGGCGTTTCACGCTGGTCACCCTATGGGACCTAGTCCCGCCTATCACGCACATTTATTCTTTTAGAAACTGTGTGCGATATTTACATGGCTGGTGTTTCGCCGCCTAGCCTTCAGTGAGCACTGGCACTGGTAGCGGGAAACCGATGAGAGAAGAGGCGGGAAATCGATGAGAGGAGTGGCGGGAAACGGTAGCCTGTTTAGAAAACGTAGAAGAGAAGGAAGCGTGAGCTAGCACGACACATGTGCACATTGCTTACCCATGTACTGCATGTGCTGTCGAAAGGGCTGAGGGTTGCCGTTTGATCTGGGAGCATCAAACGGTGCAGACGTACGATCCGTGGGGTTTGGGTTCTGGCCAATCAGACCGCACGACTCAGATCGCGCGTGCAGTAGGAGGGAGGGGTGGTGCATCGGGCACGGTTTGGTCGGCACACGGCTTTTGTGAGTGAACCGTGTGCTATTTGAAAACATTTCATGAGAAGAATCTCGGTTTTTAAATCCTAGTAAATCCAAAACTCACCCGAAAATCGTGAAACTTCACATGGTGTCACGACATGGCACATATATGTCGAGGAATCTTTTTCGTCCATTTTGCCGCAAGTTTTATAACAAGCCTTTTACAAACCGGAGCTTCTCTCAAAGAAAGCCTCATGGTTCCGATAGGGAAACGTGTCCTCCTTGTGGGGGAAACAATAATCACTACCTCTTTTCGCCTTGTATTTTCTTCTACCGGCAACATGGAACGACAAGATATCCGTGCTAAAATTTAAACTTATTTAGGGTTCGTTTGGCCTTTTATACACTAATTGAGTTTCCTAGGCATTTATAGTCCATAATTCAAATATGAACCTCAAATACATGCTCCATTTCACCAAAATGGCTAGAAAATTTATACATGCATGTCTCCTTAGGTGCATGTTTAGGTCTCATGTCAGGAATGGGAACAAATTACAACCGTACTGGCGTCCTGGCTCATCCTCAAACATTTGAAATCTTGGTTTTTAAATCCCCATAAATCCTAAACTCACCATAAAGTCATGAAAGTAGGCATGGTGTCACGTCATGGCACATATATGTCGTGGTAAAAACATTGTCCAATTTGGGCCAAGCATTATTACAAACCTCTTACAAACCGGAGCTTCTCTCAAAAAAGACTCGTGGTTCGGATAGGGAAACGTGTTTGATAACCCACAAGTATAGGGGATCACAACAGTTTTCAAGGGTAGAGTATTCAACCCAAATTTATTGATTCGACACAAGGGGAGCCAAAGAATATTCTCAAGTATTAACAATTGAATTTTTAATTCAACCACACCTGGATAACTTAATATTTGCATCAAAGTATTTAGTAGCAAAGTAGTATGGAAGTAATGGTAACGGTAGCAAAAGTAACAGTAGCAGTTTTGTAGTAATTGTAATAGTGGCAATGGTAGAGTAACTAAGCAAAGAGCAATATGTGAAAAGCTCGTAGGCATTGAATCAGTGATGGATAATTATGTCGAACGTGATTCCTCACGCAATATTTATAACATAGGGTGAAACAGAACTAGCTCCAGTTCATCAATGTAATGTAGGCATGTATTCTGAATATAGTCATGCCTGCTTATGGAAAAGAACTTGCATGACATCTTTTGTCCTACCCTCCCGTGGCAGCGGGGTCCTATTAGACACTAAGGGATATTAAGGCCTTCTTTTAATAGAGTACCGGACCAAAGCATTAACACTTAGTGAATACATGAACTCCTCAAACTATGGTCATCGTCGAGATTGGTCCCGATTATTGTCACTTTGGGGTTGTCGGATCATAACACATAATAGGTGACTATTGACTTGCAAGATAAGATCAAGAACTCACATATATTCATGAAAATATAAGGTTCAGATCTGAAATCATGACACTCGGGACCTAGTGACAAGCATTAAGCATAGCAAAGTCATAGCAACATCAATCTTAGAACATAGTGGATACTAGGGATCAAACCCTAACAAAACTAACTCGATTACATGGTAAATCTCATCCAACCCATCACCGTCCAGCAAGCCTACGATGGAATTACTCACGAACGGCGGTGAGCATCATGAAATTGGTGATGGAGGATGGTTGATGATGACGACGACGACGGATTCCCCTCTCCGGAGCCCCGAACGGACTCCAGATCAGCCCTCCCGAGAGAGATTAGGGCTTGGCGGCGGCTCCGTATCGTGAAACGCGATGAATCCTTCTCTCTGTTTTTTCTCCCGGAACGTGAATATATAGAGTTGGAGTTGAGGTTGGTGGAGCACTGGGGCCCACGAGGCGGGGGCGGCCCAGTGGTGGTAGGCGCCCCCACCCTCGTGGACAGGGTGTGGGCCCCGGCCTTGATTCTTTCGCCAAGATTTTTATTAAATCCAAAATAATCTCCGTGGAGTTTCAGGTCATTCCGAGAACTTTTATTTCTGCACAAAATAACACCATGGCAATTCTGCTGAAAACAAAGGTCATCCGGTTAGTTCCATTCAAATCATGCAAGTTAGAGTCCAAAACAAGGGTAAAAGTGTTTGGAAAAGTAGATACGATGGAGACGATCAACTCCCCAAGCTTAAACCTTGCTTGTCCTCAAGCAATTCGGTTGACAAACTGAAAGTGATAAAGAAAAACTTTTACAAACTCTGTTTGCTCTTGTTGTTGTAAATATGTAAAGCCAGCATTCAAGTTTTCAGCAAAGATTATGAACTAACCATATTCACAATAACACTTAGGTCTCATGTTTACTCATATCAATGGCATAATCGACTAGTGAGCAATAATAATAAATCTTGGATGACAACACTTTCTCAAAACAATCATAATATGAAATAACAAGATGGTATCTCGCTAGCCCTTTCCGAGACCGCAAAACATAAATGCAGAGCACCTCTAAAGATCAAGGACTGACTAAACATTGTAATTCGTGGTAAAAGAGATCCAGTCATAGTCATACTCAATATAAATTAATAGTAATGCATGTAAATGACAGTGGTGCTCTCCAACTGGTGCTTTTTAGTAAGAGGATGATGACTCAACATAAAAGTAAATAGATAGGCCCTTCGCAGAGGGAAGCAGAGATTTGTAGAGGTGCCAAAGCTCGAGTTTTGAAATAGAGATAAATAATATTTTGGGTGGCATACTTTCATTGTCAACATAACAACCAAGAGATCTCGATATCTTCCATGCTACACAAATTATAGGCGGTTCCCAAATAGAATGGTAAAGTTTATACCCCCCCCCCCACCACCACCACCAACAATCATCAATCCATGGCTTGCCCGAAACAACAATCCTGGGGGAGTTTTGTTTGCAATTATTTTGATTCGATTTGAGCATGGGACTGTGCATCACAGTGACCAGCCATTTTCTCGTGAGTGAGGAGCGGAGTCCACCCCTCGTGAGAATAATGCACCTAGCATGGAAGATATAAACATCCCTAGTTGATACATGAGCTGTTCGAGCATACAAAACAGAATTTCATTTGAATGTTTGGAGTTTGGCACATACAAATTTACTTGGAACGGCAGGTAGGTACCGCATATAGGAAGGTATGGTGGAATCATATAGAATAACTGTGGGGTTTATGGATTTTGGATGCACAAGCAGTATTCCCGCTTAGTACAAGTGAAGGCTAGAAAGAGACTGGGAAGAGACCAACTAGAGAGCGACAGCAGTCATGAACGTGCATTACAATTAATAGACATTGAGTGCAAGCATGAGTAGGATATAATCCACCATGAACATAAATATCGTGGACGCTATGTTGATTTTGTTTCAACTACATGTGTGAACATGTGCCAAGTCAAGTCACTCGAATCATTCAAAGGAGGATACCCTATCATACCACATCACAACCATTTTAATTGGCACGCAAGGTAAACCATTATAAACTCCTAGCTAATTATGCATGGAATAAGCAACTATAATCTCTAATTGTCATTGCGAACATGTTTATTCATAATAGGCTGAATCAGGAACGATGAACTAATCATATTTACAAAAACAAGATAGGTCGAGTTCGTACCAACTTTTCTTATCTCAATCATTTCATCATATGTCGTCATTATTGCCTTTCACTCTCACGACCGAACGGCGTGGATAATAATAGTGCGCGTGCATTGGACTAAGATGGAATCTGCAAGCATTCAACTCAAGGGAGAAGACATGGTAATGTGGGCTCTTGGTTAAATCAATAATAATGCATATGAGAGCCACTCAATATTTTCATCATGGTCTTCTCCTCTCGGCCCGGCCCCAAAGAAAAGAAAAGAAATAAAACTATTTACACGGGAAAGCTCCCAAAAAGCAAAAGAAGAACGAGAAATCTTTTTGGGTTTTCTTTTAATTACTACTACTATAGGCATGGAAAGTAAACTAGCTTAAAGGCCATAACTATTTTTTTGGTTTTTCTTAAGGTTATTCAAACACACAAGAAGAAAGCTAGAAAAACAAAATAAACTAGCATGGATAGTACAATGAAAAAGTATGAGCACCGACAACTGGAATGAGTGTGTGAACATGAATGTAATGTCAGTGAGAAATACGCACTACAAAAAAAATACACTTCCGTGATGATACGTGTTTGTCACAGTAGGTCGCGTTTTTTGTCATGCATGTACATCCATGAAAAATTTATGACAGAATCAAGATAGTCATACCAGGTTTGTCGAGAAGTGTTCCATGACATTACCAAAATTATCATCACGGAAGTGTCCACTTCCATGACGATAAATCGTGCGCCATGTATGCTTTCGCCAAAGGTGACCGACACGTGGCATCCACCGTAACGGAACGCCGTTAAGCTATCGGGTCGGGTTTTGAATCCGATAACCCGTTAACAGCCCCGACCAATGGGGATTTTCCATGTGTAAAATCATCATTGGCTGGAGGAAACACGTGTCGGCTCATCGTTGGGACAGATGTCATCCACTCACTGGACGGAAGGCGCCTATGATATGTCGACACATGGCACGGCCCAACAGAGGCCCATTCCCGTTAAAAGGCCGGCCCAGTAAAATTTAGCAGGCCAGCCCTTATAAGGCCTACTTGTGTCAGGTCCATTTAAGCCCACGAGCCATACGAGATGTGCCAATTCGGCCCTTCAACGGCACGTTAAAGATTTGACACCATTGCAGCCCATCGTCAGTTCGAGCCCGTTAACAGCCCTTATATATTTGGGCTCAATATCGGACCGATGAGATTTCGTTCGTTAACGCCCATTTAATGGATGGGCCAATTTTCGTGATGTACATCTTTCGCCTTTTAGCCACCCATTTAAATGTTGGGCTAATTTCCGTCCGGTGTGTCTTTCACTGCTGACGCCCCATAAATCTGATGGGCCATTTGTTGTCGGACCTGAGTTTCAGCCTTTTAGCGCCCATTTAAGTGTTGGGCCAATTTCGCCCGTGTCACTTTCACTGTTGATGGCCCATAAATCAGTTGGGCCATTTGTAGTCGGACCTGAGTTTTGGCCTTTTAGCCACCCATTTAAGTGTTGGGCCAATTCCGCCCCTGGTGCCTTTCGCCCGTTAATGCACTATAAATGAGTTGGGCCATCCGCAATGGACCTTAGTTTTGGCCTTTTAACGCCCATGCCCTTCATGGTCCAATACCAGCCCGGTTTCTCTTTCGCTCGCTAAAGGCCCACAACACGCTTGGGCCATTTACAATACGACCGACTTTCGCCTCCTAGCGCCCATGGTCTTCATGGTCCACTACAAGCTCGCTGTCTCTTTCGGCCTGCTAAAGGCCTACAGTATAGTAGGGCCATATGTAGCCCAAACTTAGTAACGGCCTGTTAACGGCCCCTGCAATAAATTGGGGCCACCTGTTGCCCGCTTTGATGTCGTCCTGTTAATGACCCAGGAGGTAAGAGGGCCGACCATTAACTTTCGGCCTAGTAACGGCCCATTAACTTAATGGGCCCACTATAGTCCGTACATGTCTTTAGGCCATATTAGATAATTTGAGCCCATTACGACGAGCAATTATGCACAGGACCAAAACCGATCAAGCAAAGGTACGGCATACAGGGAATAACTTTGCACATCAAGCATATATTACAGGAAATTACATCCACTTGGCAATCAAAGATTGATGCCAGTGCAAAGAAATGAGCAGAACCTAACCATCTACAACGTCACAATCTGCAACCTCAGCACAGATGACGCCCATAAGCATGTGGGCAAGTTCTTTCTGCTTTGCTACACTGTCTCTGAAAACATTGATCAGTTGTTGTGTTGCACGACTCTGCACCTCTGATTCATACCATTTCCATCATTGCTTCAGCCATTAATTCGTTCACAAACATACATTTATTCTGTTGCATTCGAGACAAAGGATACTGAACAGATTCAGATGGCGATTTTGGCAGGCTTGTATTATTGATAGTGGAGAGTGTCTTGACCACTGCATCATAACATAAATTAGGACGGGAACCAAACAGATTAATCATGAGTTATTGCCATATTACCTGGCCTAGATTTACTGGAAAGAAACAATGGGGTTGCCTTGCTGTTTTCAGAGTTTGTCTTCTTATCTTCAGCAGCCTACACAAAATTAACACACTAGCATTGCTATCATTAGCCAAGTCAGATAATAGGAAAGCAACATTGACACAACGAACGTTTGGGCAACTAGCCTACACCAAATTAACACAATATGGCACAGCTATCATCAGCCAGGTAAGGTAGCACGAAAGCAACATTGACACAATGAATGAATGGGCAACCAGAGAAGCACTACAATTCAGTAATGTGCGTGATATGAGATAGTACATTCATGCCACTCAGTATGCAAAACTACCAGGCAGTTTTCCTTACAAAATCAACATTGGCGCCTAACATTTTGCTACAACTAATTTTAGATCAGATAAAGGTTAGATTCACGCCGATTAACAAAATAAATGTTGATGTAAAATATAGTGATATACAACAGTACTTACATCAGCATTGGAGCACAGAGAATTCCAGCAAGATATTTTCTCTAATACGATCCCAATGGAGGAAGTCTTCTATCGTTTAACCTTATTTTCTAAAAGAGAGATGGGTAAGAAACATATGGAAAATATGATCAGAATGCTATAAAATTTCATGATGCGAGGATACGCACATGCTTCTTAGAATGGAGTTGACATTCTTTTGCCGGACCGAGCGGACTAGTTCTTTGGCCACCGGAATCTGCTTATTATCGTGGGAGTTGGGTTTCTCTGTCTTGGAGCAGTATCTATGAAAATGGAGTTGGTTTATTATCTCCTGGCGCTTGGATCTTTTGCAAAGACCTGGTTCAGAACCCTTCAGATTCTAACATAGCCGTCTTCCCTTGCATGCCTTATATAGAAGAATGGTGATTCAGTTATAAAACATGATACAACAGAGATGGAATAGGTACTGAAGAATAGAAAGGCATGAAATATTGACATGTATTCCCTCCATCCGGAAATAAATGGATGGGTCTAGGTGTATTTCAGTTCTAGATACATCCAGTTTTATCCATTTCTGCGACATTTAATCCGGACGGAGGGAGTATGATGTAAGAGCTAGGGATACGACAGGACAACACAGTATAAAAAAACTGAAAAACCTACTGCAGTGTCGGATTTCAGGTTCCGGCAGACCCTTTAAGTTCGAACTCTGGGGTGCGCGCGGGGATCTCACCCCCTGCCTACTCACGTCTCGTCGCCTCGCAAGGGATCTAAACTACACGAAGAACAACACAAGGGACACGAGGTTTATACTAGTTCGGGCCACCATTGTGGTATAATAATCTACTCTAGTTTGTGGTGTGGTGGATTGCCTCAGGGGCTGATGATGAACAATACAAAGGAAGAACTTCCTCGCGAGGGGAGGAGTTCTTGTGTGAATGGTTCTGGCTAAGGCTCGATCGGTCTCTTCTAGATTAGGATCCTATGCCCCTATGCTACGGTGGCTAGCCCTATTTATAGAGCGAGGCCTTGGTCCTCTTCCCAAATATTGAGCGGGAAGGGCGCCAACAATTGGCCATTTTGAAGGGGAACATCTAGTACACTTATCCAGAATAAAGTTGGTCCTCGCCTGCCAAAGACTCTAACGATGACGCCGGCTTGGGCTCCATGATGACCTCCATCCTGCCGCTCTGCTGGTCTTGGTCTTTTTGCACCGAAATAGTTGCCTTTGCTTGATACCCTTGCCTGCGCTTGCCCCCTTTGCACCAAAGAGGAAACAAGGACTCTGCAAGCAGGCAAGACACCGCTGGCGCCCGCTGGCCGGTCGTCATGGCTTGCGTCACGGGCACCTCGTGAGGTGCCCCGCCTTGATCTCTCCGCCTCCTCGCGAGCCAGCCTGATGAGGTCGTGCCTGAGGAAGCTTCCTGTCATCCGCCCCAAGAGGCTTGGCCCCTCGCGAGTGTCTTGAGCTTGTGTTGACGAAGATGGGCCGTACTGGGCCACTCCTTGAGCCACGCCACAGGTCGCAGGCAGGCAAGTATGGGTACCCCTATTCCCAGAACACCGACAGTAGCCCCCGGGCCCAAGGCGCGCCTGGACTTGGCTTAGCAGAGAAGCGAAGGGGCAAGTGCGAAGCGCCGTGGGCCCCAACAGCCTTCGGCCTTGGGCGCCGCGTGGCGGTTGATTGGACGTGGGCGTCCCTGCTTCCCCACGACGCCTCGGCAACTTTTTGACTTGACAAGAAAGCGGCACCGGGCCAGGCTTACCCTCTTTGTCTTCTCCCGTCATCGCCTAGATCCCCTTTCTCGTTCTCCTCCGTCTTGCTCCTGAAATCCCAGATATACTCCAACCCCTCATCTCAGCAAGACGTGGCGCCTCGTCAGACCCCGGTCGTAGCCTGGTACTCGCCCGCTCTGGATCCTCCGAACGTGTCGGAGAAGAACCTTGCCCGGACGCTGCAGATGATGGCGGTGCAAGGCAACGACGGGGCGGCCGCGCTCAAGGTTGGCTCCGCCCTTCCCGAGGACAAAAGAAGCACCTTCTACCCGCTCTACGTGAGCGCCATCGCCCCGGCCTGGTGCCTCCCTTTTCCGAGTTCTTCCTTTCTGTTCTCCACCACTACAACCTGCAAGCTCTGCACCTCCATCCCAACTCTGTCCTTCTCCTAGCGATTTTCGCCTATTACTGCGAGGCTCATGTTGGTATAAGGCCTTCAGTGGCCTTGCTGCGCCATTACTTTTACCTCCGGGTTTCTCACGGCCCCATTACTGCGAGAGCGAGCTTCATTGCGTACTCCAGCTCCGACGCTATCTCGAAGCCCGGGAAGAGGATCGAAGGCTTCCGGAGCAAGTGGGTCATGGTGGACGCTGGGCGCATCCACCCCCGGCTGAGGCTGCCTACGAGGTAGCCTGAGGCCGTTGACGCTTGCTCCCACGCGGAGCTCGTCGATCCCCGCGCAAAGCCATGCTGGAGAGGATGGACGCGGACCTGTGGCCAGGCAACATGGCGACGGTGAAGCTGACCGGGGCGTCGCTCCTGAGGGATTTCCTGGAGCACCGGGTGGCTCCGCTTTGGGAACACTCGCTCCCGTTGTGGAGGCTCTGGGAAGCCGATGCGTCCCTTCGCCCGAGCTCCGTAGCCTTGGCCGACGGAGATCTGGCCGTGGTCCTCCAATCCTTGGTTGGGGGAGACGTGGCGAGACTGGAGGGTGCTCCTGCCCCCCTGTTCCTTCTGGATGATTGGGAGCAGGTGGTGAATTCCATGCCCGCCTTCAACGGGGATGGGCCTGTGCCCGCGGTGGTTCCTGAGGACCTGGCGGCCCTGGCAACGGTGAACGTATCTTCCAGCGACTCCGGCAGAGAGGAGGAAGAAGAGGGGAAGGAAGGGGAGCCCGACTCCGAGGCGACCGATGGGGAGTCGAGAGAGCCCCTCCCTCGGCACAGGTCCCGCGCTCTCCTCCTCATGCCGGACGACGACGAGGATGGTGACGAGCGAGGCGGGGAGAGTTCACCCCTGATCCCGAAGAAGGACAGGACGGGGCTGGTTCTCCGTGGGTCCGCTCCGGCTCCGAGGCGACCCGCAGACATGCCTCCTGTTCCCGAGTCTCCTGAGGCTGACCCCAGCAGCCGGCTCTCAGGCTTCAAGTTTGGCCGGAGGCTGCTTGAGTCCGCGAGTGATGACCAGTAAGTGCTTGATTTTCATTCTGCTTCCTGCTTTTGTTGCTGAGGCTTGACGTCCATATTCCTTGGCTAGGCCGACGCCTGCGGCGAAAAGGCTGAAGGGGGCCCCTGAGGCTTCGCCTGGGGCAACACTTCCACTTGCGGGAGAAGAAGGCGGCCAGGCTCGGGCATCCCCTGCCCGGTCATCCTCGCGAGGCCAGGTGGGGCGTGCTGGGGAGAGCTCAGCCCCCGCGGCCCAAGCGACTCCCGAGGCATCCTTGCCTGACGCCAATGCCGCAGTCATCGGGGCTCAGAAGGTCCCGACTAACGGCGCCATGATCACGCTGCCGTCTTCTCCTCCTACTCCGCCAACTGCCATTTCTCCGACTCCTTCTACTTTCCTGGATCGTGCTTCTGCTGAGCTGGACCGGCTGCGAGAAGATCTTTGGGACGCCGACCCTCGCCTGGTGGCCGGGCGCCTGGAGCTGGCCTCTGGCTGGGTCCGCTCTGATGCTTCAGTTCGAGCGGCGCTGGTACAGGCCGTGACGGCCTGCAATGAGGAGAAGCATGCCATCTTCCAAGCCAAGGCTGCTCGCAACGCCACCTTGGGTGAGGTTGCGGATGTCCGGGGCCGCTGCAAGGCACTAGAGAGCGAGCTGCAAGGCCTGCGCGACCAGCTCGCCAAGGAGGTCCGTGGGCACCAACAGAAGGAGATGAAGACTCGAGAAGCTGATGTCAAGGACCAGGACATCGAGCTTGATGAACGTCGCGGTCGGTTGGAGACGCTGGGGCAGGCGCTGGAGGCGAAGAGGGTCGAGCTGGATGGCAAGGTGAAGGTTCTGGCCGAGGAACGCGTGGCCTTCGCGCAGTTGGAGGAGAGGGCCTGCGCTTCGCTGAAGACACTTTATGATGGCGGCCTGGAAAAGCCGCTGGCTGGCACTGAGGATGGCCCCGCCAAGTTGCTTCCCTTCCTGGTCTGCGCACTAGAAGACGTCTCCATCGGCCTTGGCCCCACGGCTGAGGTCGAGGCACGCATCCTTTCTTCTGCAGCACTAACGCGTGTTCTCACCCACGTTTATCTTCGCGACCCCAACGTCGATTTTGACAGCTTCTTTGGAGCTCGCGAGCGGCGAAGCTTGTTACCATCGCCGCCGAGGCGGTGAAGGGCCCAGCGAAGCCCTGCCGGGCGGTTCAGCGCCTTCAAGACCAAGCCAAGGCAAGATGCTGCGTAATCCTGGGGCTCCGCAAGGTGAAGCCGCCCAGCGCAACTCCACCACCAGCGATGGCACCTCCGAAAGGTGACCCCTTCGCGACTCCTGTCCTGTTTTAGTTCCTGCAACATGCATCATGCCTCTTGGAGGCGTTTAAACCTGTGTTTGGCATTGTGAAAACAACCTATGGACTTTACTATTTGCTTTTGAATTCCTTGAGATTTGCGTTTTTCCTTCCTACTCGCTTGTGTTCTACATCGGCAGAGCCCGCCCACAAGATACCTCGCTGCCGTTAGCCCCGACCGAAACCGGGGACGGAACAAGGAGTGAGGGGCTACATGACCAGTTAGGCTCCTGAGTCGCGATGCTCAGGAGTCCCCCTTGACGCGCGAATAGCAAGTAGGGAGGGGAGGTGTAGGACTAGATCTACCGTTCTACGTCAGCAGGGCCCGGCCCCGCACATACCTCAACCGCCATTAGCTTTTCTGAACTAAGGAGTGAGGGGCTACGTGACCAGTTAGGCTCCTAAGTCGCGATGCTCAGGAGTCCCCCTTGACGTTCAAACGGCCTTCGTACCTTGGCTCCGCTCGGGGAGGGACGCGCGACAAACCAGGCCCGAAGGGCCTGGTTTGGTTGGCGTGCGCCCGGGCGTGTCCCGGACGTAGCCCCCGTGCCCAGCCCCCTCGCGCGGCGCTCCCGAGGGGAGGCGTTACGATAGGCCGGACACTGAGCCTGGGCCTCGAGGTTGATGTGGCGGGGCCACCTCGCTTGTTTATCACCAGCGCGGAGCATAGCGCTTATGTATGTGTACGGGCATAGCCGCTCCTCGGCAGTGTCGTCAGCCAGCGCAGAGCATGGTGCTTCCACTGGTGTGTTGGAGGGAGCTCCCCTCCGGGAGGAGCCCCCGGGGCATGTACAGCCCCGCCCTGACGCGTGGCTGGCACGGTAGGGCATGACGAGGTGTATCTGGGCACCCGTGAGCCAGCGCGGGACTCGCGGGGCCCTACCTCAAGGCGGGTTGCGCCTGGCTCTGGGCCTTTATTTGTAATGTGCTCCTGCAAAATTGGTTAGATGCCGACACTCTACGTCCTCAGGTCCCGGCCCTCGAGCGAGCTCAGCCGTCGCTGGTATGCCAGGTCGCGATGCCGTGGACAAGGCCAGGAGGTGAGGGCTGGAGAGCCAGTAAGAGTCCATGAGTCGCGATGCTCAGGTACCCCCCCCCCTTAACATGCAAGCGGCTGGCATGGGAGAAGAAGGGTGCCGTCACAGGCATCAAATAATCATGGCATGTCAAATGCACGACCTGAATAAACGCGAGGGAGATACATGCCGCTGGGTCAGGCCCGAGTGTCTTGGGGATAATGCAGCCCGAGGGCCGCCCCCAACAAAGTAACCTAAAGACATGAACAAAAGGGATACATGCCGCAGGGGCGGACCCACGCGGCCTGGGAATGATGAAGCCCTGGGGGCGCTCCCAGCTGAAACTAAAACTCGAAGGGTGTCACCTGATGATGCTGAAGTAGCTGACGACTCGCGCTGTGGAGAAGAATCCTCACGAGCCCCCAGGCCCAGGAGCCTCGGGAGGCTCCGGGGGCGCTGGTGGCTCTTCAAGGGCTGTCTCCATCTCCGCCAGGACTGCGGAATGCCTGACCTCCTGTGCCTCCAGAATGCTCCTCATGAGGCGTTGACGCATGGCAGCCGCGTTCGGCAGGCTGAAAGGCATGCGAACATAGCTGTGGGGTGGACCTTCGCAGTGTCCCACGCGTGAGGGCCATAAGCGCTCCTGTGAGGCGGCTCGGTTGAGCCCTGGTACATCGATGCAGACGCGCAGCCCACCATCCTCGCCTGGGTGGGGAGCTACGGCGGGTAAGCGGCGGCTGCAACTCATGACTCTTGACTCCTGCAACTCCTGAATGATCTCGCTGATGAACTCCTGAGGGTTTGGCCCTCCTTGCCTCGCTCCTTCCTGAGGGAAACGTGCTTTGAAGCACGCCTCCAAGTGGTGCCCGAGCGCCTCCCTCGTGATCTTGGCGAAGTCGATGGCCCTCCAGGAGAGAGTCCCCGAGCCTTTCCCGAGGAAGGCGCCGGGCGCGCCTTCCTATGCGATAGAGGGAGGCGCCCCTTGGACGGGCGCGGGTCCTGAGGTGCCCGCCTCTCGAGGGTTCGGACCAGGCGATGTCTTCTTCTTCTTAGGGACTGCCTCGGGAAGTCTCTCACTCCTGTGATCAGGGTCTTCGATTGCCACGGCCTGAAAAGCACGCTCCAGAGAACACACTGCATCCCTCTCCTCACAAGGCACGGTGATGACTCCACCGCTTCCTGGCATCTTGAGGACATTGTAGCCGTGATGAGTCACTGCCATGAACTTGGCCAGGGCTGGGTACCCGAGGGTGGCATTGTATCGCATGCGAATGTGGGCAACGTCGAAGTCAATGAGCTCGGTGCGGTAGTTGTCGCGCTGCCCAAAGGTGACAGGAAGGCGAACTTGCCCTATCGGAACGGTGGAACCATCAGTGACTCCTGAGAAAGGCTTGGTTGGCTGAAGCTGATTGTATGGCACTTGGAGATTGTTGAACGTCACGACGGACAGGACGTTGAGCCCTGCTCCTCCATCGATGAGGGTCCTGGTGACTTGCACATTGCTGATGATTGGGGAACAAAACATCGGGAGGACTCCGGCTGTGGCTGCGCACTTGAGCTGATCCGTAGAGCTGAACATGATGGCGCACGCTGACCACGTGAGAGGGCGCGTGGCGTCAAGCTTGGGGAGGACTGCATTCACCTCGCGAGCAAACTGCTTGAAGATGCGCTGAGAGGCTGGGGCCTGAGCGCCGCCCAAGATGCAAGCGATTGCGCGCGGCTCGTGGAAGCCCCCAGCCCCTTCGTCCTGATGATGGTCTTCATTCCTCCTCGGCTGTGGTGGCTGAGGAGGGAGGCCTGTGTTGCCTTGTGGGCAATCCTCACGAGGCTGATCCCTCCAACCTCCCTCGTGAGGCTGGTCCTGCCAGTGGTCCTCGCGAGGTCGGTCACGCCATCCTTGGCGAGGGCCACGGTCTTCCCATCGTCCTCCACCTCTTACTCCTCCTTAGCCATAGCCCCGGTCGGTGCACTCGGGGTGTCGGCCGGCTCGCACATCCTACACAGCCCTGAGCTCTTGGCATTCGTTGGTGTTGTGGGTGTGGAGGTCGTGGTACACGCAGTACTGGCTGCCCTTGGATGACTCAGGCTGATCCCTGCCTCGCTTGGTGTCTGGCTCTGCTGCAAGCACGGCAGCCCCCTTGCGCTTCACGTCCTTGACTTTGGGCTTCTTCTCTTCTGGATCGGCAACCGGAAGCTCGAGGAGGGAAAGGCGCCCTTCCTCAGACCTGGCGCACTTGGTCGCCAAGTTGAACAGCTCCAGGGATGTGCACATGTCTTCATGGATTGCTAGCTCCTCCTTCATCTTGATGTCACGCACGCCGTTGGAGAAGGCTGAGATGATGGCCTCCTCAGTCACCCTGGGGATCTTGAGGAGAGCGTTGTTGAAGCGCTGGATGAGCTTCTGCAGGGTCTCTCCTAGCTGCTGCTTGATGCGGCGCAGGTCGCTCATGACCGGGGGCCGGTCGCGAGTGCCTTGGAAGTTGGCGATGAAGCGAGTGCGCATCTCGTCCCAGGAGGAAATCGTGCCGGGAGCCAGGTTCAGGAGCCCTGTGCGGGCACCGTCCTTGAGCGCCATGGGAAACCAGTTCGCCATGACCTTCTCGTCCCCGTTGGCGGCTTTGATTTCTAGCTCGTAGAGCTGGAGGAACTCCGTAGTGTCAGCCGTGCCGTCGTAGCGCGGGGGCAGATCTGGCTTGAACTTGCCCGGCCAGGCCACGCCGCGCAGCTCGGCGGTGAAGGCACGACAGCCTTCTGTGGCCACAGGAGGCCTTTGGTGACGGAGAGTTGATCTTGGAAATCTCCGCGCGCTGCCGCCACGAGCAGCGCAGGGTCTTAGCGCGTTGGAGCAGGAGCGCGGTCGTGACGGGCCGGTGCGGGGAGTACACGGGCAGCTTCTTGGGGATGAGGGATCTCTTGGCAGCTCTTCTCTTGCTGTGCTAGCACCGGACGGAGCGGGTACCATCCAGGGGCCGCGCGCCTTGGGGCCAGGGCGCCTTCTTGAGGGGGAGGTGGCTGAGGCGCCCGAGCCGCTTCCGCATAGGGCGGGCGCGTGCAAGTGAGAGGATGGCGCAGGGGAGCCTCAGCGCGCCGACGAAGCTCGGTGATGCGGGCGAGCCACTCGTCGTAGAGGTCGTCGACGGGACGGTAGTGCAGGAGCTCTCGCGCCAGGAGCAGCGCGGCGTGCACGTCCGCAGGAGCGCGACGGGCGTGGGACGACGAACCGGCAGGAGTAAGCGACGGGGTGGCGGTGCGGCCTTCCCGCTGCACCGAGGGATGCAGGGATGACGCCTGCTGCTCGTTCCCCGCCGGGCCGGTGGCAGCGTGGATGGCAGGCGACGGGGAACGACGGGGAGGCCCTCCGACGGGGGTCGTCTGGGCAACATGGGCCGCGAGGGCAGCCCGGCGCTCGGCGCGGGCTCGACGAGCGTCAGACATGGATGCGGTGGACGGCGAGACGCAAGGCGGATTCCGGCGCACCCCTACCTGGCGCGCCAAATGTCGGATTTCGGGTTCCGGCAGACCCTTTAGGTTCGAACTCTGTGGTGCGCGCGGGGATCTCACCCCCTGCCTACTCACGTCTCGTCGCCTCACAAGGGATCTAAACTACACGAAGAACAACACAAGGGACACAAGGTTTATACTAGTTCGGGCCACCATTGTGGTGTAATACCCTACTCTAGTTTGTGGTGTGGTGGATTGCCTCAGGGACTGATGATGAACAATACAATGGAAGAACTGCCTCGCGAGGGGAGGAGTTCTTGTGTGGGTGGTTCTGGCTAAGGCTCGATCGGTCTCTTCTAGATTAGGATCCGATGCCCCTATGCTACGGTGGCTAGCCCTATTTATAGAGCAAGGCCTTGGTCCTCTTCCCAAATATTGAGCGGGAAGGGCGCCAACAATTGGCCATTTTGAAGGGGAACATATAGTACACTTATCCTGACTAAAGTTGGTCCTCGCCTGCCAAAGACTCTGAAGATGACGCCGGCTTGGGCTCCACGATGACTTCCATCCTGCCGCTCTGCTGGTCTTGGTCTTGTTTCACCAAAATGGTTGCCTTTGCTTGATACCCTTGCCTGCGCTTGCCCCCTTTGCACCAAAGAGGAAACAAGTACTCTGCGCAGGCCGGCGCCCGCCTGGCTTCGATCGTCATGGTTTGCGTCACGGGCACCTCGTGAGGTGCCCCACCTTGATCTCTCCGCCTCCTCATGAGCCAGCCTGATGAGGCTATGCCTGAGGAAGCTTCCTGTCATCCGCCCCGCGAGGCTTGGCCCCTCGCGAGGGTCTTGAGCTTGTGTTGACGAAGATGGGCCGTACTGGGCCGCTCCTTGAGCCACGCCGCAGGCAGGCAAGTTTGGGTACCCCCGTTCCCAGAACGCCGACATGTAGAACCAAAGTATTCAAACCCACTGATATGAGATAGTACACTCATGCAGCTCAGGATGCAAAACTACCAGCCAGTTTTCCTTACAAAAATCAACATTGTGGCCTTTAATCATACATTTTGCTACAACTAAATTTAGATCAGATAAAGGTTGGATTCACGCCATTAACAAAATACATGCTGATGTAAAATATAGTGATATACAACAGGTACTTACATCTACATTGGAGCACAGAGAATTCTGCAAGAATCTTTCCTCATAAACGATACCATTGCAGAAATTCTTCTATCTGTAAGCTTATTTTCTAAAAGAGAGATGGGTAAGAAACATGTAGAAAATATGATCAGCATGCTATAAAATTTCATGATGCAAGGATACGCACACGCTTCTTAGAATTGAGTTGACATATTTTTGCTGGACTGGAGCGGACTAGTTCTTTGGCCTTGGAATCTGCTTATTATCGAGGGAGTTGGGTTTCTCTGTGCTGGAGCAGTATCTATAAAAACTGGAGTTGGTATATTATCTCCTGGCATTTGGATCTTTTGCAAAGGCCTTGTTTGTAACCCTTCAAATTCAAACATAGTCGTCTTCCCCTTGCATGCCTTGTATAGAAGAATGTTGCTTTAATTATAAAACATGCGACAGCAGAGATATGGAATAGGTACTGAAGAATAGAAAGGCATGACATATTGACATGTATTCCCTTCATCCGGAAAAAAATGGATGGGTCTAGGCATATTTCAGTTCTAGATACATCCTTTTTTATCCATTTCGGCAACATGTAATCCGGACGGAGGGAGTATGGTGTAAGAGCTAGGGATACGACAGGACAACACAACAAAAAAAACACTAGTTGAATGTAAAACTATATGCTATCGGAATACGTACAGAAATAACTAAGGCAACATACACGTGTATGATTAGGAAAATAAGATGGCATTGCAACAGAGCACTAGAACAGCACTTCAATGTAAAAAACATGGTATGGCGTACGGATGAAGTACATCTCGATGAATAACAATGCATAAGATATTCAGAAGCATGATGTCCAAATTAAGCAGATGGCATTGCGATAGAGTAGAATGACATTACTTGATTTTGAAAACATGTTATCATGAATGGAATAGGTACTAAAACACAGGAAGTCATGACATATTTACATGCATGATCAGCATGCTAAGCACATGGCATTGCAACAGAGTAGATACACTCCAGGACATTATATGCATGGTGTACCCATATCACAGGCCAAGTTAGAGCAAGGACCTTGTGGGGTGAAGAGGATTCATTATCTTTCTGCAAGTCTTCTGAAGAACTGCCTTTACATGTTCCATCATATTGGGTATCATTGAAATCAAGTTTATTGGCCTTTACATTGCTCCGTGAGGTTCTTGTGGATATATCAGTGTGTGCAATTATATCTGACATGCATGGAAGACAACTAGTAGTTACATTTATGTAAATGAGTGCCTGTAGGAGACGACATAAATAGTAGGACTGGGGTTAACTAGCAGCAACAGGTCTCATAAACTAAAGGGAGAACACAGATGAAATCTATAGAATATGTATCATTTGTACTCGAGATTAACTAGATGGCACACAAAAGTATTAAAGAACAACATAGGTAATATTAGAAGTGGTATAATACTATAATCACCAGCCTGTGGGATAGCATTGGCTGATGGATGATAACTATGGAACAACGTTACCTAAAGAACAAGTATCTTAGCTGAACTATGGAATAGCGTGAACTCCTGAACAAGACCCGTAAGAGATCAGCATGAATATACAGTGAAATGTGATGAACTATTTTCCGTGCTTAGATGAATAACAAAGCCATAAATGTTGCACACAAGTAAGATGAGGGTACAACCTATCTGGCTGCCATCCATAGGAGTGAGCATCATGTGCTGACTTGTCGATGGCCCTGCAGTTGTTGTGGCTGTCCATGTCGGGCACGCGCATTCGATGCATGGAACTGTTGAGTGGGGACTGTAGCTCCCTTCTGGTGTATGCTTCCCTTGTTGGAGCAGCTGCGGTGAGTCGGAAGACGGTGTGTCTGAAGATGCAGATAACGCATAATGTTAAGAACGACATATCTCTTTGATCTAAAGAAATACACTAAGATATCAACAGCAAGGTACGAGAGTGGTCACACGTCTGTTGATTGAAGACTAAATTGGGGTCACGCGATTTTATTTTATTTTGGTACTGTCCGATCTACGCCGGATGGCTTGATGGCCGTCTTGTGCCTCCCGGCTGACACTGTTCGGAATCTTCCCCGAAGAGCCAGCGACCAACGGCAGAGCAGCCTGCCTCCGCCGTCTGTGGCCCCGGCCAAAACCCCGCTCCGCCCCACCGCCTTTGTGGTGGTTGCGCACCGGCCAATCCACAAAGACTTCGTCATCCAGATCCGCGGCGGCAAGACCTTCAACCCACGCAACTCTAAAAGATAGCCATCTAAGCGCTGCTCATGGCGAACTTGCGCCCCGCACCCTTACGTTAGACACCAGCCAACCGGCAGCCTAGGAGCTCCGCCGCCTCGAGGGGTGCTGCTTCCCATTGGGAATCGATTGGCCCAGAATAAAAATTCAAACAACTGACGCCTAAATAAAGTGATTTGAGATGAGGGTGCGACCTATCTCGCGGCATGGTGAAGTAGGCACGTCCAGCTGCCGAGTCGGTGAGGCCGGCGCGGTTGCGGTGGTGACCGGCGGCAGGGAAAGAGCGATGTCGCGACGGTCGACGGCTACGCGGAAGTAGCGCCAGGATTCTGGACAGATCCGAAGTTGGAGCCGCTCCAGTGCCGTGAACAACGGCGTGGGTGAGTTGGCTCGCATGCAGTTCACGCGCCGCTGCCGAGGCAGCACCAAAGAAGACGGAGTAAGAGGCACACGGCCCAGTGCACGATGGCAATTGGAAAGCGTCTCCGGCATTAGGGAGGAGGGCGGCTGTGAAATTGGTGCGGTGGGGGCGCCATGGAGGTGGGGCTGAGTTTTCGCGGCTCGGGAGAAGGGAGCTTCCCGGGGAGAAGGTGATTTGGCGCCCACAAGGTATGAATGGGGGCGGGCGGGGGGAATTGGGAGGGGAGTGGAACCATGATGTCTTACAGACACATTTGTCTGAAATGTGAGGGGGAGTTACAGTTCTACCCTTCCCTATAGGCTTCTCGGCTTTGGTCTGTGTACTGAGGGTCGGGGATAGTAGAGTAACTTTGCTTCTCCCCAAATAGTGGGCGGGAGCGATTTCGGGCGAGGAGGGCGTGTTTTGAACTATAGTGGGCGCAAGCGATTTCGGGCGAGGAGAGCGTTTTTGAAATAGTGGGCGCGAGCTATTTCGGGCGAGGAGAGCGTGTTTTGCCGACCATGGTTTATGAATTATTCGGCACATGTCATTTCGGCCGAGGAGAAGGCGCGCTTGGATGAAGTTACAAACCTACCCTCGATGTACAACGGCCATCGATGTACAACGGGCCAATTGATGCGTGTCCCACATAGGACGGTAATTTCACGTCTCCCATTTATTTGCTTAGGCGAATTCCACCGGGCAGAAAGGATGTTTAATGGTTCGTTCAATTTTTGGGAGAACGAGCATCCACGCCTACCTTACCAAGTCAGTTCAAATCAAATTTTGAAATATTAGCTTGCCACATCTTTTTTAGATGGAGAGATGATGCTCGGGAGTAATGTGTTTTTACATGCTCGTTGCTAGCGATTTACTATATGACAAATAGTTGAGCCACTCAAAAACGCGAATCAAACCCAAAATGAAATATCTCGATTCAATGAACTAGCTCGTTCAGTAGGTCAAAATAGTGAACTAAATCCAAAATTGAACACCTCAATTGAGTAGCATGTTGTACAGTATTATAGTACTCCATGAAGATGTTGAAAGTCAAATTAATGAACTTGTTTGATATACGCATATATCCGTTCATGTGTGGATTGCAGACAACATGTTCTCCAATTTAAATATTTGAATGCAAGCTTATATCGAAACATGGTTTATATCAGTATTTGATGCATAAAACGCGACCTCCCCCTCTCCCGGACTCCTGTTGTCTCTCTCTCTCTCTCTCTCTCTCTCTCTCACTCACTCTCTCGCTGACAATCTTCAATTCTGTCACACGCATCTGACACAAAAACCTTGTTGGTCCCTCTCCCTTTCTCTCCATCTCTCTCTCTCTCTCTCCTTGTGTGTGTGTGTGGGGGGGGTCTTTCTAGTTCGCATTCATATATACACCATCTATAGGTCTCTCTCGCACACTATGTATGATACTCTAGCTAGTCCAAGCTAGATATCTTGGGTGCACTCATCGTACGCACACAAATTCCTTGGCTCCTTGCCCGTAACTCTCTCACGCACCATTATGTCGTCTCGGAGCTCTTCCCCCCTTCTCTCAAACTCTCGATCCACCTGGGTCACACATACACATGCATATCTCACTCGCACTCGATAGGCCCATCTAAAACTCTATCTCTCTCCCTCGTTCTCTCTCCATCTCACACGCACACACACACAATCTCATGCCCAGCTAGCCAAGTATGATGATCTCTCACTCAATTTTAGGCACACGCAGTCCCCCCTATATGTATATGACTAGCTAATCTTAGTCTCCATCACAAACATGTGCATGGTCTATCTCGATTTCTCTCGGGGCATCTTTCTATCGCACACACACTCCCTCGATCTCCCACCCATATAGTCCCTCACGATCTCGAGGGATCTCTATAACAAACACACCCTCTCTCCCTCCCCATGCGCCCATGCCATCCATGTTTCCCTCTCGACCTTTTTTCCTTGTTGGCCAGACCTCTATTGGACATGTGCTATAGGGGTGTCTCTT
The DNA here is from genome assembly GCA_021605205.1 of Aegilops longissima. Lineage (NCBI taxonomy): Eukaryota > Viridiplantae > Streptophyta > Magnoliopsida > Poales > Poaceae > Aegilops > Aegilops longissima. The sequence continues at coordinate 21,171,451 of CM038679.1, read as the reverse complement.
CGTTGCAAACAATCACACACTAGCTATCTTCGTATGTCCTCCTCGCTTTTCCATCTCGAGATGCATGCGTGATATGTTCGCATAAGAAACGAAAAAACACACTCTCTCTCTAATTTATCGCTTGTAGTCACTTTCTTTCACACACATACTCTTTTTGCACACTTACTCATTCTCCTTCACACGCACTTGATCTGTCTCGACTGAGGCACTCTCCTCCGTCCATAGCATATAGATTTATTGAAAAGTCAAACATCACAAAGTTGGACCATGTACGTGGAGAAAAACAATTACATCTAGTACGGCAAACATATACCATTAGATTCACCATGAGATGTAGTTTTGTATGATGTATCTTTGGTATTGTAGATATAAATAACATTTGCGTTAACCTGATCAAAGTTTCCAAAGTTTGACTTCTAAAAAATTTACATGCACTGCATTATCGAGCGGATGGAATATCTCTTTCCCCCTCTCAGCTATCTGATGCACCACTCAGCCTTATCGAGGCTCCTCAATCTCTCTCAAACTTTATTGGTTAGTTTGGTTCGTGACTGACCTCATTCCTTGATGGCCGGTCTTTGCCGGTGTGGACGCGAGATGTAAAATATTTCTGCTGGCTAGGCTTGTGTGGTGCTGAAGCGTTTGGTTCATGCCCGCCAGCAAATCATCAACGCCCCATCAATCAATCCATGTATCAATTATTTAATGCTAATATCCATCCATGTTGTTGTTAGCCTCGTGGGTCGCATCGACCGAGCACGGCCAGCGTCAAATCGGTCGCTTGGGCAAAGCTACTTGCAGTGTCTAGAGTTCAGCCAAAGCTAATTAAAGTGCAGGAACCCAGCCCAAAGCGGGCTTTCTTTTTCATGTGGTAGCAACCAAACAAGCGTGCATGAAATCCAGCCACAACCCCAGTGCCACGCAAAATATGCTCACGACGCAAGCCAAACTGGCCTTATATCTCCCTGGTTCACACATACACATGTCTTGCTCAGGCTATACATATAGACCCATCCAACACTCTCCGCCTTGTTCTCTCTCCATGTGACACGCACCCCTAAGTACCATAATCCTCACTCCATCATAGGCTCTGTTTGGATCCATGGGTTAGAGTTAGTTTGGGTTAGTTTGGAGTCAACTAACCCAAAAAGATCCAAACATGAGGGTTAGTTTAGGTTAGATGCATCTAACCCATCCAAAAAAACTAACCCATCCAAGAGGTGCTTATTTGGGTTAGTTCTTCTCGGGACCGTTCTCCTCGCAGCAAATCCCTCCCCACTTCCTCGAAGCTTCTCGTCCTCTCCCTCCCTCCCTCTCGTATCGCCCGTGAAGGTGCCTCGCCGTATCCGCGCTCCATCTAACCCTGCCATCCAAACACCTCTTTACTTAGAGTTAGTTCAGGGTTAGTTCAGGGTATGAATCTAACTCTAACCTCTAACTGAGTTAGAGTATCCAAACAGGGCCATAGGCGCAAGCACTCCCCCCCCCTAAGTATGATTATCTCTTACTAGCCATCAGGAACACACATATTGTCTCCTTCCATCCATACGCCTATCTCGATATCTCTCGGGCATCTTCTATCACAAGACACACCTTGTCACTCGATCTCCCACCCATCTAGTCCCATCACGATCTATGGGGATCTCTATGACAAACATACACTCTCTCCTCCCCATGTCTGCATTTTATCCGTACGTCTCTCTCGACCTCTCTCCCTTGTTTGTCAGACCCCTCTTGGCCACGTGCTAGTGGTCTTCCTCTCTCGGTTCCAAACAACCACACACTATCTCCTCACCTTGCCTCAGTTGTCGATGATGCATGTGTGATATGTTTGCATAAGACACGCACGCTTTTTCTCTACTTTTATCGTGTGTTGTCCATGTCTGCACACACACACACTCTCTCTCTCTCTCTCTCTCTCTCTCTCTCTCTCTCTCTCTCTTTAGGGACTCTGTCACGTCCATAAGCATATGGATGTTTTGAAAAGTCAAATCTTAGAAAAGTTTGACCAGGTATATGTGAAGAAAAACATTTACATCTGGAACGATCATTAGATTCATCACAACATGTACTTACTTCATACTATCATTTATCTTTGGTATTGTAGATATAAGTAATTTCTTTATAAACTTGGTCAAAGTTTCAAAAGTTTGACTTAAAAAAAATGTTGTAACTACATTATCGAACGGAGGGAGTAGCTCTTTCTTTCTCTCTCTGCTATCTCTCACGGGCCTCCCTCTCACTCGAACTCTCTATACCGACGGATTATACGCCACCGTGTCAGCGATAGCTCAGATATTGTTTAGTTGACGGTCAACCAATCCACATGCTGTGTTGTCACTCGTGTTACGTATCTTGTGTGCTGTCCCATGTGGCAGTGGGTGAAAATAAGTAAACTAGAGGCCCATCCGACACGCGGTGAAGTAAAAAAGTTGAAACCACTCGGGTAGCACCCGCACTCTAGTAAATTGAGGGCGATTGAGGACAAACTTCTTGCGACGAAGGACGACTCAAGACAATTCACCACTGCGCTTGGCAGCATGCAAAGAAGGACCTTTCAAGCACACCCAGCACACAACACACACCAGCACATGTGTACACCGGCGTCGCTGCCGGTTGAGATGGACGGCGAGGCAGCCAACAAGCGGAGGCGGCTCGAGCCAAAACCGCATCCGGTGAGCCTGGACTTCATCAGCAGCCTCCCTGATGACATGCTGCTCGTCATCATCGGCCTCCTCCCCACCAAATCTACCGTGCGGACCGCCCTGCTCTCTCGGCGGTGGCGCCCCCTCTGGCGCTACGTCCCCCTCAACCTCACCGTCGACAGCTACCTCTGTGACGAGGATTGCAAACGCATGGACGGAGTCTCCAAGATCCTTTCATCGCACCCTGGGCCAGCCAGACGCCTTGACATCTGCATGTTCAGTACCAACTGCAAGGTCCAACCCAAGTTCGACGAGTGGTTCTTATCCCCCGCCCTAGATCAGCTCGAGGAGCTCAGCTTTGAAGCTGGACGATGTCGCTCTCTGCCGCCGTCCGCGCTCCGCCTCACGCCAACGCTGCACCATGCCAGCTTCAGCTCCTGCTATCTTCCCCAGATTAATGCCGCGCCCGCCCTTCTTCTCCCTCAACTCAAGCAGCTTGACCTCTTCGACGTTGTCATCTCGAAGAAGGCTATGGAGCACCTGATCCGCAGCTGTACCGCGCTCGAGTACCTTCGTCTTGAGCAGATCCACCGGTTCATTAGCCTCCACATCGCCTCGACGAATCTCCGAGCTGTTCCACGTTATGGTCATTGAGAATGCGCCTTTCCTTGAGAAATTGCTTGTATTGGATCTAGAAGGTCCAACAAAAATCAGGGTCATTGATGCGCCGAAATTGACAGCATTGGTGTACTCGTCTGCCAAATTCTCCGAACTCTTTATTGGATCCGTAATCGTTCAGGTATAACACTCATCTTCTTCTCCGTCTTCTTGAAATTCACATTTTTAAATTTCTTCTTGATGTATTTATGACCGTCTTCCAGAAAATGATTTCCACAAGCTTGACCCAGTCCATGCGCACAGTGAAGATCTTAGCACTAAAATCTATCGGCCTCAATCTGGATCAAGTTGTTGGATTCCTTACTGTTGGGGAACGTAGCAGAAATTCAAAATTTTCCTACGTGTCACCAAGATCTATCTATGGAGAAACCAGCAACGAGGGGAAGGAGAGTGCATCTACATACCCTTGTAGATCGCTAAGCGGAAGCGTTCAAGAGAACGGGGTTGAAGGAGTCGTACTCTTCATGATCCAAATCACCGGAGATCCTAGTGCCGAACGGACGGCACCTCCGCGTTCAACACACGTACAGCCCGGTGACGTCTCCCACGCCTTGATCCAGCAAGGAGAGAGGGATAGGTTGAGGAAGACTCCATCCAGCAGCAGCACAACGGCGTGGTGGTGGTGGAGGAGCGTGGCAATCCCGCAGGCCTTCGCCAAGCACCAAGGGAGAGGAGGAGGAGGAGAGGCAGGGCTGCACCAAGAGGAGAAGTTCTCATGTGTGTTGGGCAGCCCAAAACCTCAAGTATATATAGGGGGAAAAGGGGGCTGCGCCCCTTTAGGGTTTCCCACCCCAAGGGTGCGGCCAGCCCTAGATGGGACTTGGGGGCGGCTAAGAGGGGAGGAGTGCCTCCCAAGTCAAGTGGAGGCCCTCCCCTTAGGGTTTCCCCCTCCCATGCGCATGGGCCTTGGGGGCTGGTGCCCCTGGCCCATTAAGGCTAGGGCGCCCTCACAGCCCATGCTACTGTATTGGACGTGGTGGAACATTTCCGGACCTCCGGACCCCTCTCGAATCCTCCGAACCTTCTCGAAGCTTCCGGTACAATACCGAAAAACCCGAACTTTTTCGGAACCCAACAACAACTTTCCATATATAAATCTTTACCTCCGGACCATTCCGAAATCCTCGTGACGTCCGGGATCTCATCCGGACTCAACAACATTCGTAACCACATACAAACTTCCTTTATAACCCTAGCGCCATCGAACCTTATGTGTAGACCCTACGGGTTCGGAGACATGTAGACATGACCGAGACGTTCTCCGTCAATAACCAACAGCGGATCTGGATACCCATGTTGGCTCCTACATGTTCCACGATGATCTCATCGGATGAACCACGATGTCAAGGACTCAATCAATCCCGTATACAATTCCCTTTGTCTAATGGTATTGTACTTGCCCGAGATTCGATCGTCGGTATCCCGATACCTTGTTCAATCTCGTTACGCAAGTCTCTTTACTCGTTCCGTAACACATCATCCCGTGATCAACCCCTTGGTCACATTGTGCACATTATGATGATGTCCTACCGAGTGGGCCCAGAGATACCTCTCCGCTTACACGGAGTGACAAATCCAGCCTCGATTCGTGCCAACCCAATGACACTTTCGGAGATACCGTAATGCACCTTTATAGCCACCCGATTCGTTGTGACGTTTGGTACACCCAAAGCATTCCTACGGTATCCGGGAGTTGCACAATCTCATGGTCTAAGGAAATGATACTTGACATTAGAAAAGCTTTAGCATACTAACTACGATCTTTGTGCTAGGCTTAGGATTGTCTTGTCCATCACATCATTCTACTAATGATGTGATCCCGTTATCAATGACATCCAATGTCCATGGTTAGGAAACCGTAACCATCTATTGATCAACGAGCTAGTCAATAGAGGCTTACTAGGGACATGGTGTTGTCTATGTATCCACACATGTATCTGAGTTTCCTATCAATACAATTATAGCATGGATAATAAACGATTATCGTGAACAAGGAAATATAATAATAACTAATTTATTATTGCCTCTAGGGCATATTTCCAACAGTCTCCCACTTGCACTAGAGTCAATAATCTAGTTCACATCGTCATGTGATTAACACTGATAGGTCACATCGCCATGTGACCAACACCCAAAGAGTTTACTAGTGTCTGTAAACTAGTTCACATCATCATGTGATTTAGGCTCAATGAGTTCGAGGTTTGATCATGTTTTGCTTGTGAGAAAGGTTTTAGTCAACGGGTTTTAGTCAACGGTCTCGAACCTTTCAGATCCGTGTGTGCTTTGCAAATTTCTAGGTCATATTATAAATGCTGCTTCCACGCTCCACTTGAAGCTATTCCAAATGGTTGCTCCACTATATGTATCCGGTTTGCTACTCAGAGTCACTCGGATAGGTGTTAAAGCTTGCATCGACGTAACCCTTTACGCGAACTCTTTATCACCTCCATAATCGAGAAACATGTCCTTATTTACTCCAAGGACAATTTTGACCGTTGTCCAATGATCCATTCTGGATCATTCTTGTACCCCTTGTGACTCATGGCAAGGCACACTTCCGGTGCGGTACACAAGATAGCATACTATAGAGCCTATGTCTGAAGCATAGGGACGACCTTCGTCCTTTCTCTCTTTTCTTCCGTGGTCGAGCTTTTAACTCTTAACTCCATACCTTACAACTCGTGCAAGAACTCCTTCTTTGATCGATCCATCTTGAACACTTTCAAGATTATGTCAAGGTATGTGCTCATTTGAAAGTACTATTGAGCGTTTTTGATCTATACTCATAGATCTTGATGCTCAATGTTCAAGTAGCTTAATCCAGGTTTTCACTTGAAAACACTTTTCAAATAACCCTATATGCTTTACAGAAAATTCTACATCATTTCCGATCATCTATATGTCAACGACACATACTCATCAGAAATTCTATAGTGCTCCCACTCACTTCTTTGGAAATACAAGTTTCTCATAGACTTTGTATAAACCCAAAATCTTTGATCATCTCATCAAAGCGCACATTCCAACTCCGAGATGCTTACTCCAGTCCTTAGAAAGGATCGCTGGAGCCAGCATACCTTTTAGCATCCTTAGGATCGACAAAACTTTCTCGATTGTATCACATACAACCTTTCCTTACGAAAACGGTAAGGAAACTCGTTTTGGCATCCATCGCCAGATTTCATAAATGCAGCTTATGCTAACATGATTCTGACGGACTTAAGCATCGCTACGGATGAGAAAATCTCATCGTAGTCAACTCCTTGAACTTGTGAAAAACTCTTCGCCACAAGTCGAGCTTCATAGATGGTGACATTACCATCCACGTCCGTCTTCTTCTTAAAGATCCATTTATCTCAATGGCTTGCCGATCATTGGGCAAGTCCACCAAAGTCCATGCTTTGTTCTGATATATCGATCCTATCTCGGATTTCATGGCTTCTAACCATTTGTCGGAATTTGGGCCCACCATCGCTTCTCCATAGCTCGTAGGTTCATTGTTGTCTAGTAACATGACCTTCAAGACAGGATCACCGTACCACTCTGAAGCAGTACGCGTCCTTGTCGTCCTACGAGGTTCGGTAGTGACTTGATCCGAAGCTTCATGATCACTATCATAAGCTTCCACTTCAATTGGTGTAGGTGCCACGGGAACAACTTCCTGTGCCCTGCTACACACTATTTGAAGTGATGGTTCAATAACCTCATCAAGTCTCCACCATCCTCCCACTCAACTTTCCGAGACAAACTTTTCCTCGAGAAACGACTCGATTCAAGAAACAATCCCTATTGCTTTCGGATCTGAATTAGGAGGTATACCCAACTGTTTTGGGTGTCCTATGAAGATGCATTTTATCCGCTTTGGGTTCGAGCTTATCAACCTGAAACTTTTTCACATAAGCGTCATAGCCCCAAACTTTTAAGAAACGACAACTTAGGTTTCTCCAAACGGTGTCGCCTCAACGGAATTACGTGGTGCCCCATTAAAGTGAGTGCGGTTGTCTCTAATGCCTAACCCATGAACGATAGTGGAAATTGATAAGAGACATCATGGTACGCACCATATCCAATAAGGTGCAACTATGATGTTTGGACACACCATCACACTATGGTGTTCCAAAGCGGTATTAATTGTGAAACAATTTGCACAATGTCTTAATTGTGTGCCAAAACTCAGAACTCAGATATTCATCTCTATGATCATATCATAGACATTCTATCCTCTTGTCACGAAGATCTTAAACTTCACTCTTGAAATTACTTGAACCATTCAATAATTCAGACTTGTGTTTCATCAAGTAAATATACTCAACATCTACTCGAATCATCCGTGAAGTAAGAACATAATGATATTCATTTGATGCCTCAAGACTTATTGGACTGCACACATCAAAATGTGTTACTTCCAACAAGTTGCTATCTAGTTCCATCTTACTGAAACCGAGGCTTTTCAGTCATCTTGTCCATGTGGTATGATTTGCATATCTCAAGTCATTCAAAATCAAGTGAGTCTAAACGATCCATCTGCATGGAGTTTCTTCATGCGTATGCACCAATAGACATGGTTCGCATGTCTCAAACTTTTCAAAACGAGTGAGTCCAAAGATCCATCAACATGGAGCTTCTTCATGCTTTTACACCAATATGACTTATATGGCAGTGCCACAAGTAAGTGGTACTATCATTACTATCTTATACTTTTGGCATGAAAATGTGTATTACTACGATCGAGATTCAATAAACCATTTATTTAGGTGCAAGACCATTGAAGGTATTATTCAAATAAACAGAGTAACCATTATTCTCCTTAGATGAATAACCGTATTGCAATAGACATAACCCAATCATGTCTATGCTCAACGCAAACACCAAATAACAATTTTAGGCTTAACTCCAATCTCGATGGTAGAGGAGCTATGCGATGTTTGATCACATCAAACTTGGAAACACTTCAACACATATCGTCACTCACCTTTAGCTAGTCTCCGCTTATTCCGTAGCTTTTGTTTCGAGTTACTAACACTTAGCAACCGAACCGTATCCAATACCCTGGTGCTACTAGGAGTACTAGTAAAGTACACATTAACATAATGTATATCAAATATACTTCTATCGACCTTGCCAGCCTTCTCATCTACCAAGTATCTAGGGTGGTTCCGCCCGATGGCTGTTCCCCTATTACGAAGCACTTAGTCTCGGGTTTGGGTTCAACCTTGGGTTTCTTCCTTTGGAGCAACAACTGATTTGCCGCTTCATGAAGTGTCCCTTCTTGCCCTTACCCTTCTTGAAACTAGTGGTTTCACCAACCATCAAAAATTGATGCTCCTTCTTGATTTCTACTTTCGCTGTGTCAAACATCGCGAATCTCTCAAGGATCATCATATCTATCCTCGATATGTTATAGTTCATCACGAAGCTCTAGCAGCTTGGTGGTAATGACTTTGGAGAAACATCACTATCTCATCCGGAAGATCAACTCCCACTCGATTCAAGTGATTGTTGCACTCGGACAATCTGAGCACAAGCTCAACGATTGAGCTTTTCTCCTGAGTTTGCAGGCTAAGAAAATCGCCGGAGGTCTTATACCTCTTGACGTGGGCACGAGCCTGAAATCCCAATTTCAGCCCTCAAAACATCTCATATGTTCCATGACGTTTCAAAACGTCTTGGTGCCTCAACTCTAAACCGCTTAACCGAACTATCACGTAGTTATCAAAAGCGTGTATGTCCGATGTTCGTAACATCCACAAACGACGCTTGGGGTTCAGCACACCGAGCGGTGCATTAGGACATAAGCTTTCTCGTCCGCATAATCGCTACTTTCAACTTTCAACTATATTTTCTCTAGGAACATATCTAAACAGTGGAACTAAAGCGCGAGCCACGACATAATTTGCAAAAGGTCTTTTGACTATGTTCAAGATAATTAAGTTCATCTTATGAACTCCCACTCAGATAGACATCCTCTGGTCATCTAAGTGATTACATGATCCGAGTCAACTAGGCCGTGTCCGATCATCACGTGAGACGGACTAGTCATCATCGGTGAACATCTTCATGTTGATCGTATCTACTATACGACTCATGCTCGACCTTTCGGTCTCTCGTGTTCCGAGGCCATGTCCGCACATGCTAGGCTCGTCAAGTTAACCCCAAGTGTTTTTGCTGTGTAAATCTGTCTTACACCCGTTGTATGTGAACGTAAGAATCCATCACACCCGATCATCACGTGGTGCTTAGAAGCGACGAACTGTAGCAACGGTGCACGGTCGAGGGAGAACACTTCTTGAAATTTTGTAAGGGATCATCTTATTTACTACCGTCGTTCTAAGTAAACAAGATGCATAAACATAATAAACATCACATGCAATTATATAGTAGTGACATGATATGGCCAATATCATATAGCTCCATTGATCTCCATCTTCGGGCTCCATGATCATCATCGTCACCGCATGACACCATGATCTCCATCATCATGATCTCCATCATCGTGTCTTCATGAAGTTGTCTCGCCAACTATTACTTCTACTACTATGGCTACCGGTTAGCAATAAAGTAAAGTAATTACATGGCGTTGTTTAATGACACGCAGGTCATACAATAAATAAAGACAACTCCTATGGCTCCTGCCGGTTGTCATACTCATCGACATGCAAGTCGTGAGTCCTATTACAAGAACATGATCAATCTCATACATCTCATATCATTCATCACATTCTTCTTGGACATATCACATCACATAGCATACCCTACAAAAACAAGTTAGACGTCCTCTAATTGTTGTTTGCATGTTTTACGTGGCTGCTATGGGTTTCTAGCAAGAACGTTGCTTACCTACGCAAAACCACAACGTGATATGCCAATTGCTATTTACCCTTCATAAGGACCCTTTTCATCGAATCCGTTCCGACTAAAGTGGAGAGATCGGCACCCGCTAGCCACCTTATGCACCAAGTGCATGTCACCGGTGGAACCTGTCTCACGTAAGAGTACGTAAGGTCAGTCCGGCCGCTTCATCCCACAATACCGTCGAAACAAGATTGGACTAGTAACGGTAAGCATATTGAACAAAATCAACGCCCACAACTACTTTGTGTTCTACTCGTGCAAAGAATCAACGCAATAGACCTAGCTCATGATGCCATTGTTGGGGAACGAGCAGAAATTCAAAATTTTCCCACGTGTCACCAAGATCTATCTATGGAGAAACCAGCAACGAGGGAAGGAGAGTGCATCTACATACCCTTGTAGATCGCTAAGAGGAAGCGTTCAAGAGAACGGGGTTGAAGGAGTCGTGCTGTCGTGATCCAAATCACGGAGATCCTAGTGCCGAACGGACGGCACCTCCGCGCTCAACACACGTGACAGCCCGGTGACGCCTCCCACGCCTTGATCCAGCAAGGAGAGAGGGATAGGTTGAGGAAGACTCCATCCAGCAGCAGCACAACGGCGTGGTGGTGGAGGAGCGTGGCAATCCCGCAGGCTTCGCCAAGCACCAAGGGAGAGGAGGAGGAGGAGGAGGCAGGCTGCACCAAGAGGAGAAGTTCTCATGTGTGTTGGGCAGCCCAAAACCTCAAGTATATATAGGGGAAAGGGGCTGCGCCCCTTTAGGGTTTCCCACCCCAAGGGTGCGGCCAGCCCTAGATGGGACTTGGGGCGGCTAAGAGGGGAGGAGTACCTCCCAAGTCAAGTGGAGGCCTCCCTTAGGGTTTCCCCCTCCCATGCGCATGGGCCTTGGGGCTGGTGCCCTGGCCCATTAAGGCTAGGGCGCCCCACTACAGCCCATGCTACTGTATTGGACGTGGTGGAACAATTTCCGGACCTCCGGACCCCTCCGAATCCTCCGAACCTTCCGAAGCTTCCGGTACAATACTGAAAAAACCCGAACTTTTCCTAACCCAACAACAACTTTCCATATATAAATCTTTACCTCCGGACCATTCCGAAATCCTCGTGACGTCCGGGATCTCATCCGGACTCGAACAACATTCGTAACCACATACAAACTTCCTTTATAACCCTAGCGCCATCGAACCTTAGTGTGTAGACCCTACGGGTTCGGAGACATGTAGACATGACCGAGACGTTCTCCGGTCAATAACCAACAGCGGATCTGGATACCCATGTTGGCTCCTACATGTTCCACGATGATCTCATCGGATGAACCACGATGTCAAGGACTCAATCAATCCCGTATACAATTCCCTTTGTCTAACGGTATTGTACTTGCCCGAGTTTTGATCGTCGGTATCCCGATACCTTGTTCAATCTCGTTACCGGCAAGTCTCTTTACTCGTTCCGTAACACATCATCCCGTGATCAACCCCTTGGTCACATTGTGCACATTATGATGATGTCCTACCGAGTGGGCCCAGAGATACCTCTCCGTTTACAGAGTGACAAATCCCAGTCTCGATTCGTGCCAACCCAACAGACACTTTCGGAGATACCTGTAATGCACCTTTATAGCCACCCAGTTACGTTGTGACGTTTGGTACACCCAAAGCATTCCTACGGTATCCGGGAGTTGCACAATCTCATGGTCTAAGGAAATGATACTTGACATTAGAAAAGCTTTAGCATACGAACTACGATCTTTGTGCTAGGCTTAGGATTGGGTCTTGTCCATCACATCATTCTACTAATGATGTGATCCCGTTATCAATGACATCCAATGTCCATGGTTAGGAAACCGTAACCATCTGTTGATCAACGAGCTAGTCAATAGAGGCTTACTAGGGACATGGTGTTGTCTATGTATCCACACATGTATCTGAGTTTCCTATCAATACAATTATAGCATGGATAATAAACGATTATCGTGAACAAGGAAATATAATAATAACTAATTTATTATTGCCTCTAGGGCATATTTCCAACACTTACATGCTTTCCATGCACGGAGAAGCTACTCATCGAGGTGAAACTTCTTTCCTATAAGTAAACGGTAATCACAACGTAGCTCAATTTTTTCGTAATTTTCCCAAATTACGATGACAAGTGTAGTGTTCAAAACTGCATCTACGCACTGCACCGAAAGAAATGTTTTTAGTATTTTTTCTCACGTGGTCACCTGCATCGTTTTTATGCTGTACTACTACTATAGTAGCCTAGGCTAGTCATAGTGGAAAGTAACTTAGACTACTCCAGTAACTCTATGGTTACCCTAAGAGCAAGTACTACCTCCATCCTGGTTTACTCTTCCAATTTTGTAGTATCAAAATTTTACCATAGATTTAACTGACAAAATGCTAATGCATGTCACTAAGAACTATATCATTGGATTCGTATTTGAACATAATTTCAAATGGTGTAATTTTTAATGACATGCATTGGCATTTTCTTAGGTAAATCTATGGTCAAAATTTTATACTAAATACGAGGTAGTATTCCCTCCGTCCCAAAATTCTTGTCTTACATTTGTTTAGATACGGATGTATCTAACACTAAAATGTAACTAGATACATCTGTATTTAGACAAATTTAAGACACGAATTTTGGGACGGAGGGAGTACAAAAGTGGGCTATGTAGGCCAAAACATGTGCCAAATTCACTTGTGGTGCATTTGGCATTGATGCCCCTCCATTGCTCACCTGGTGCCCCAATCTGGATCACCTACTTTGCTCCGGTGCCAAATTAACTCACGCAATTAAAAAACACTGCGTGGGAGAGAGAGGGGACTGAGGCAATAAAAAAACACTTGTTTGGGAGAGTGAGAGGCTGGTGTAGTTGGTTTGATTGATTTGTTTATACATGTGGGTCTGTGTATGCACAACGGTGCCAACTCTCTCACATCGCGAGAGCGATGCCAAAATCTTTTGATTTGACATCGATGCGTATTATGTGGCATACTTTTGCGAAATATGGCATCGGTCACATAGTGGAAGGCAACAAATGCCCAAGCTCTTCACGTGCTCCTAGTTAAATGAGAGGAAACAGAAAGCGAGAGAGAGAGAGAGAGAGAGAGAGAGAGAGAGAGAGAGGGTGAAAAAATATCACTAGCCAGCCAACCCTATCTTATGAGCGAATGATATTGGTACCTCTTGATGACACGACAATCTTATGCAGCCAGCTGCTCTAATATGTTCTCTTCTTTTGCAGATAAAAAAAGACCCGAAAGTGAAAAATGTGCTGCACTATAACAATCTCATCGAATGCCCTGATCTCCATCTTACGTAAATTGATTTGATCGACACGAGGCAGCACATCTGAGATTAAATTGGCCAGGTTCTTTGTTCTGGAGGCAAGTGTGCTCAAGGTAATGAGGTTTGGCGTGCTGATCACCGCAAGCGTCTAAGCCTAAATGACAAAGTCTCCGCAGAAGCTGAATTTGTTTTTGAAACATCAAGTGGCCAGAGACTCGAAAACTTATTTGCCCATTAGTAACTTGTCAGGGCGGTGGATTTTAGTTTGTATGATAATGCTGCATCCACGTAAAGTAACGAAAGTTCTTACGTAAACTTCCTAGTAATTCCCTCTTCCTAGGTGCAGCATTACTCCTAACATTTGTAATATCAGTTTGAAACTTGTAAAATTGCCGTGTCCTATTCCTGCGTTTTCAAAATCCTGCGAATCAAACAGGTCCTGAGTTGGTGATGATGTTGTGCCTCCCATCTTTCACCAATAGCCGTCGGATCTAGATCTGACGCATACAAACCAAGCTTCGCCTTTTTTGCAAAAATATGCCCGTACTTGTTCCCTATTTACAAACAACTCCTTGTCTCTCACAATCAGCCTTATCTCCTCCCCACCACATCTAGAAAGGCGGTGGAAAAATCTGGCGCGATGGCTGCTGCCGGAGCCGTCCACCCCCAATCTTGGTGTTCCGTGCAATGCACGGGCATCTACGCACGGGAAATTATGTCGAACATGGCTAGTTGTAAGCAGGCTAGCTCTACAGCCATGATGATAGTGACTGCAGACGGTGAGGCTGACTATGGTATGCCGAACACGGCGCCTATACTCAGGTGTCATCTCCGGCGCAGGGTCTTGTCACTTCACTGTGAGGAGCAACACGTAATAATATGACCAACGGGTAGTACAGTGCTAGTACTAGTAGCACCACCGTCTGGATTTAGGAGTACTACCACATCCATCTGGATTTTAGTATTTGACTAGCAATATCTAGTAGTAATGCGTGTCACAAAAAATGTACTACTCCCTCTGTAAATAAATACATGGTGTTTCATTCCTATCGGCGAGAGAACTTAATGTTTTTTTACTAACTACTAATACGACTACATGCAATGAACTAAACACTGCATGTCATGTTTGGTAGTCTCAAGTTATTGAAAGCATGCACGGCCCACATCGTTTGGCCCCAACTAGAGGTCCGATGAGATGACTATCTGCACCGGCACGGAGGGGGACGCAGCTTCATTGACTTACGGCAACTGCCTTTGGGTGAATGACATGTGGGCCCAAGGGGTGGCTGGCCCACCTATCATACAGCCAAACGCAGGTGCAGTAGAGGGCCGAGGAGTAGTACGAAATCCTACGCACCTACGCACGCTAACCAAGGGCAAGAGTGATCACTCGAATCGCAACATCAGTTGACCCATGGAGGCGATGGCGCGAGCATCACCGGCTGTGCCAGATGGTTCACGACGCCGCCTCGCGTCCGGCAATGAGGAACGCCTGTGTAGTATTGCTTGAGGCCGCCAGGCGAGGGGCCGCTGACGACAACCGTCTCCTTGTTCGACGAGGTCCTCGCTCGCTTCTCGACAAGTTCACCGTCGTCAAGAAGCTCGCGGAGGACTTTGACGTAAGCCTTCAGCCGACGCGCCCAGGCTCTGCGATGCCCGCCACCCTCAACGGCCACTATGGTGACAACCTCTTCGATGCACTGGTGGCCCTGCGACTGCCCGCCGTCATGCCGGAGAACGTCCACCTCGAGGTCGCGCTCGCCGCGCAGCACCTGGCGCAGCAAGACACCATCGACATAATCACCCACGTCTACGCGGAAATCATCCACAAGGACTACTACATGCAAGAGGAGGACGATAGGACGCTGGCCTTCTTGGACCGTAGGGCAACCTTGGACGGCACTGTTCAGAAGCACGTTGAGCTCGCCGCCAACGCCGCTACTCCTCACACGTCGGTTGGTGACTTGGCGCACTAGGGCGTGAGGATGTCGTTGATGGATCCGTATGTATGTTTATCTTTCCGTCAAATCCATGTAGTAGTATATGATACTACAGTAATTACCTTACCATTCGCATCAACTTAATAATTTTCAGACGCATCTATGCATGAACGGCGCCGTAACCAAACTTCTCATTACTCTAGGCAAAATCGTTATTTTCTATCTATCGATCACGCCATGGAGCAGAACCAAATTTTACAAGTTACGAGTTCAAAAGGAAAAGCCTGTCGTGTTCGCCGCACCCACACGGTTGGTCCAGCACGCCGCTCAAGCGGAATCGCGCAGGTGTTGCATTTTCACTTACAAGTGGGACCGCAATTGAGCAAACCGACTATCGGCAAACCCCACCCGCCCATCGCGCGATGGCTGAGAAAACAGGAGGAGAAGAGATGGTTGTAGCACGGACTCCAAGAAAATTGGTGTCGGATGGGACTCGTGTTGGTGGCGCAGCCGCATCGCTAGACGTGAATGCTAGTTATGGCCCATGCCAGCCCACTATATCGAGCCTATATCGAGGCACGAGAACAAATTTCCTGCAGTCCATGATCAGCCCTCCTCTATCTCTCTTCTCAGCCAGCCAGCGAACGCGCGGTGCCCATCGTCTGTTTGCTCACATGCGGCCCCACATGTCAGTGAAAACGCAAGAGGACCCACTGAACCTGCACATCTTTCACCTTGACGTGCTGGTGATGAAAAATAAATCCAAGAAAGATCTTTGGTGGCCGCTTTTGGAGTTACTCAAGAGTAGTAAGATTCTATTTACAGTTTAACCCAAGATTCACATCTCGTGGCTTCAGCTACCACTCTATTTTCTTTCATGACATGACCTGGATGCTGGATGTCCCACGTGTCGGCAAAAGGAGGAAGAACCCGACCAAATCTTCGGTTGTGCTCTTGGATTAGACTAGTTGTGCTAACTTAAATTTTTTATTTGTACTCCCTCCGTTCCAAAATACTTGACTTCCATTTGTCCAAAAATGGATGTACCTATATACTAAAACATGTCTAGATACATATATATTTTGACAAATAGAAGGCATGTATTGTGCAACGGAGGGAGTAGAATGGATGCAAGTTTTTGTATTGGGAAGAAGAGTACATCCATATATTGATAGAGTGCAATTTAGTAGATGTTCTATCACATTTAGCTAGCACAGAGGCTATAGATGAGATTAGTGCACTTGTTGATACTCCTACTTGGTATGCGTGTTGCTGCTTAGACGCAGAGAAAAACGGGCCGGAGGGAGTACTAGAATAGAGGCTAGACATGAGACTAGATGCGAGGATGCAACATCTACTTCTTTACACTCGAAGAAGAAAGAAGGACGCAAGATCGAGCCTCCGCAGATCAAAAATGAATGCATCGAGAAGGCACTAATCCAACTTACAGGAGTAGTAAAATGTATTCTTGTGGTTCTTGTTTTCTTTGGTCTTGCTTTTCTAGTCAAAATTATCGTTGGAGTTTGTGCAAAACGGAGGTCCGTATGGGGTCGTGCGTTGCAGTTGACCTTACAAGTGGGACCGCAGTTAAGGAAACTGACTATCGGCAAACCCCCACCTCGCCCGCCGCGTGATTGCTGAGTTAGAGAAACGATGAGGGTTGAAGAGATTGCTCTAGCACGGACTCCAAGAAATATGGTGTCAAATGGAAGTCATGCTGGTGGCGTGTGCCGTACTCCTGGACGTGAATGCTTTTTCTGGCCCATGCCACCCTACTACACCTACTACTTACTATATAGTACTACTAGTATCGAGGATTCGAGGTGCTGGTTGTGGCTACAGTAAAAACACCCGCACAACGCGCGAAGCACGTGAAGCTAGTACAAATAGTGTACTACTATTGTTGATTGGCCTCATCCGATAACCTGTTGCAATGCACGTACAATTATGTATTCGGAAAATATATTTTTACCTTGTTGCACCACTCACTCACAGAAGCGACTCGAAAGCCATTCATAAATTTAGTAAGTTTATCACAGGCATATCATTTTATTACATACAGCAGGTCATCAACCCACATCGACAACAAGGATACATTATAAATACTAAAGTTTTCACCACACAAAAAATAACAAGCAATGAAATAAACTTCAACTCAACCATTCCTCGGCGTTGGAAACACTTGCTTTGAACCACAAGTGATTCTCTGGAACGGGCCATCCATTGTCGATCTGGAGACCAACGCAGGACTGATCATCCAGCTGAAGCGGCCTACTATATCATGCCGTGGTAGGGAACCACCCAAATGTCCGAGGTATAGACACGTTGCTTCTCATAAATGGTAGTAACGTTGTGTCAACAGCAGTTTGATCGCCTTTCACCATCATTGGATAGTTTTGTCCCGTGAAGAGCGAAGTTTTCTCCAAGACTATCAATTTGTACCTGGGAGAAGGAGTTGGCGCTATCACACTAGTATCCATCCCGAATACCATGCAACGAGTGTTGGAATAGGTCCGGAGAGTGCGACCATGGGAGACTACACCTGCTTCCTTAGCAGTAACATCATTAGTGGGCTGTATACACACGAGAAAAGGTGATCCATCGGAATTAGTTGCCAGGCGCCAAATAGTATATGGGCGCTGCTCGTCCTCATGCTTGGGATCATCACCATCGTCATCTCCCCCTTGGTTATAAAAATCTTCAAGTATAGGTGGTGGAATGTTCACAGGACCTTGGAAACACAAGAAGAAGGTTAATTAGTAAAGGGAAACTTGCTAACCCACATGCATGTGGATGAAACAATTATAATTACGGTGGAAGACAAACATACCGAAACAACGATTCCATGCAAAAACAGTGCCACGAGTGGTGGCAGGAAACACAAGGCCCTCGTATTCAATTGCATCACAGTACTCATCCGTGTACGAAACTGATTTTTGAGCAATATCCATCGAGTCAAACAAGCAAGGGCAGAAACAAGCTTGTCGAAGATAGCAACAACTTCATAGTTGTTGTAATTCCAAGAGCGGTTGGGAACTCGAGAAATTGCTATCTTTCGTAGAAGACAGTCACCATGATTGTATTTGAACATGTGTACAATACCGGTGTGCTCAACCTCTGGGCAGTCTGCTGAGATTTTGGAAGTGGAACCCGCCAGAGTGTACACATTCACAAGTTCCCACCGCAGCTTGGACCCAATGTAAACAACCCATTCTCCATTTGTTCCTGCCCAAGCCTTGCCCTTAGCGATGGCATCTTAACATCATACGATCATTATCAAGCGGCATCAACTTGCATAGGGCGAGGCCTCCGTCGCCGGGCGCCACCATCGGATCACGGCGAAGAAGATAGGGAGATCAAACCGCTCCTTGACTCTTGGGTTCCTTGTAATGATGTTATTAGTTGAGTCAAGAATGGGCTTGAACGAACCTGCCATGCTAGCCGAGGTGATGACGTCAGACCGATCAATGAGTTCCTCCACCACGCCATCTTTCAGATCGGGCAAGAATAACGGGTCGCTTCCGTCCTGTTCCCTCCATGGAGAAGACGATCGAACAATGGCGAAGAAAGGGTGAAGGGCTGAAGGAAAATGGAGGAGGGAAAGGAAGAGCGTGCGACGGCAGTTCCAAATCGAGAGGGAAAGGCGAAGAGTCGGTGGATGGTTGCCGCTTGCCGCGGTTCACGAAGGGGCGCCCCGGCCTACACGCCGGTTCGAAATACTCATACTACTCGCCTCGCCTCACCGATATGTTGAACGGGACCACATGTCAACGAAACATGTTGTGTAATTTCTCGTGCAAATGCGATCCGCGCGTTGGCCCGGCGCCGCATTAGTTGTCGACCTTTATTTTTTAATGGCGTGTCGTTTAGTTTTGAAGCACGACTAACTGGTACTGTACACAGAGAAAATATAAACTACTCTACCACTACTCCACCTCCAGTACTAGTACTATAAAAAACAAATATAGGCTGGAGCTTCAGCGCTTTCTTGCCAAGGGTTGCCCACTTGCTTCTCACACTACCACCCTCTCTCCACATCTAAAAAAGACGGCCCCTCTCTCCCTCCTCAACGGTGGTCAGAGATCCACCGGGGAAGAAAAGAACGTGCAACGTTGACGCACTCGTCGTCGGTGAGCGAGGTCACGCACTGACGACAAGGCCGTCCTCTCAGACCTAGCGCCCGCACTGGATGGCCTCCGTCCCCAAGCTCGCTGCCGTAGTGTGTGCGGAGGACGACGACCACGAGCGAAGCCACTTCCCACGGACCCTCAGGTATGCTACCTCTTTTCGAACCATACCCTTGTTCTATTGCCCCATCTGGCATGTCGTTGCATGTGGATCTTTTTCCACTCCACCACCTTCCCAATTTGCTATCCTCTGCTCTGCTCGCTACGTAGACGAAAACCATAATTTGCACTATTAAAGGAAACCCTACTTCATGCAGACTAATCCATGTCCGGGTTGAATAAGGAAAGGAAGGAGACTGTCTCGCCCAAGAGAGTAGGCATCAAACCCGCATCTAGGTTGAAAAGGGAAAATCAGTAGCTAAGGAACGAGTCTTGTGTCTCTTGGTTGAAGAAGGGTAGAAATGCATGACAACGCAATAGAGAATGACCAGGTCGATCGGTTTGTTGTCCTCACATAGGAAAAAGGTGGCTAAAGAGAACAAAATGGGACGTAATCCACATATGCTGCTGGATATTTGTTGCTCGGGCAACCATACCTCCTCACCACTCTGCGTCTGTGGAGGTACATCGTCGATGGTGCGCCCACTTTCGAATGGGCCTCCCATGCTCTTATTGGCACTTTTTTGCTGTTAGTATAACGCCAGCAGTCAAGTCAAGCAATGCTATGCTAAAGTGAAGCCACATTTAACTAATGCTGCTCTCAGTCTAATGCCACCGATAAATTTAAGCAATGCCATTTAATGTCACTGGATTATTTCAGGGTTAGCTGTTGATTGTGGATGTATTGTTACCTTTACATTTTGTCTAATGCCACTAGTATACCAATGCTGAAACTTGTTACCTTTACATTTTGTATTGTTAATTCTTATAGAAACCTTCCAGTGCTAGAGTTTATTGAAATCTGTTCAGTAAAACCATTGTACTGTACCCTATAATAAACTAACTACTCTACCGTTGCACTAGCCACTGGATTAGTGTATATTTGTAGTATTTGAATGGTGTAGAGTTCACTCAAATTATCCTGGTAAAGCTAGACACACCTTTGTTAAAATTAATGGTCATTATGTTATCGGAGGAGGTCTGTATGTTTGTCTCTAATGCCTGTCGACTGCATACCTGACATCATGATGTAATGTTAAGTCATTTCCTTTTGTACAGTGTCACTGAATTGTCAAGGCGGTGATGGCATTTTATTTTAGTAGAACTGCACAAAATTTGCTTAAAAGAAGAGGAAAGGTCAGGAATGGCTCAGTTTTTCAGAAAAAACTATGTATGCCTTCCTGACATTAGCCGTTGTTGCTTTATTTATTCCTTCAAACAGGTTGTTAGAAACAATCTTGCTACCTTTTCCCATTAAGAAATTGGAATGCTTATATTTGTGAGTCTATGCTTCAACTACTGCCACTTTTATAGTAATCACACTTTCAATATCTATGCAAACAGGGATGCTCGATTTTAGTGGAGCTGCACAAAAAGTCCAACTGGTTCAACATTAGGAGCATGTTTTTTTCCAAACCTTTATTGAAGGAAATATGCCCTAGAGGCAATAATAAAGTTATTATTTATTTCCTTATATCATGATAAATGTTTATTATTCATGCTAGAATTGTATTAACCGGAAACATAATACATGTGTGAATATATAGACAAACAGTATGTCACTAGTATGCCTCTACTTGACTAGCTTGTTAATCAAAGATGGTTATGTTTCCTAACCATGAACAAGGAGTTGTTATTTGATTAACAAGGTCACATCATTAGTTGAATGATCTGATTGACATGACCCATTCCGTTAGCTTAGCACACGATCGCTTAGTATGTTGCTATTGCTTCCTTCATGACTTATACATGTTCCTATGACTATGAGATTATGCAACTCCTGTTTACGGAGGAACACTTTGGTACTACCAAACGTCACAACGAATCGGGTGATTATAAAGGAGTACTACAGGTGTCTCCAAAGGCAGATGTTGGGTTGGCATATTTCGAGATTAGGATTTGTCCTCCGATGTCGGAGAGGTATCTCTGGGCCCTCTCGGTAATGCACATCACTTAAGCCTTGCAAGCATTGCAACTAATGAGTTAGTTGTGAGATGATGTATTACGGAACGAGTAAAGAGACTTTCCGGTAACGAGATTAAACTAGGTATTGGATACCGATGATCGAATCTCGGAAAGTAACATACCGATGACAAAGGGAACAACGATGTTGTTATGCGGTTTGACCGATAAAGATCTTCAGAGAATATGTAGGAACCAATATGAGCATCCAGGTTCCGCTATTGGTTATTGACCGAGAATAGTTCTAGGTCATGTCTACATAGTTCTCGAACCGTAGGGTCCGCACGCTAAGGTTTCAATGACGGTTATTATGAGTTTATGTATTTTGATGTACCAAGGAGTTCGAGTCCCGGATGTGATCACGGACATGACGAGGAGTCTCAAATGGTCGAGACATAAAGATTGATATATTGGATGGTTATATTCGACACCGGAAAGGTTCCGAAGTTTCCGGAGAAAACCGGAGTGGGAGGGGTTACCGAACCCCTGGGAAGTTATGGGCCTTATTGGCCCAAGAGGGAGAGAGAGGGCTGCACCAGGAGGTGGTGCGCCCCCTCCATGGGGAGTCCGACTGGACTAGGGGGCGCAGCCCCCCTTTCCCTCTCCCTCTCCCTCTCTTTCCTTCCCCCTTCCCTCTTCCTAGTAGGACTAGGAAAGGGGAGTCCTACTCCTACTAGGAGGAGGACTCCCCCCTCCCTTGGTGCGCCCCAAGGGCTGGCCGGCCCTCCCCCTTGCTCCTTTATATACGGGGGCAGGGGGGCACCCTAGGACACACAAGTTGATCTTCGTGATCGTTCCTTAGCCGTGTGCGGTGCCCCCCTCCACCATATTCCACCTCGGTCATATTGTAGCGGTGCTTAGGCGAAGCCTCGCGACGGTAGAACATCAAGATCGCCACCACGCTGTCGGTCGACGGAACTCCTTCCCGACGCTTTGCTGGATCGGAGCCCGGGATCGCCATCGAGCTGAACGTGTGCCAAGAACTCGGAGGTGCCGAGTAACGGTGCTTGGATCGGTCGGATCGTGAAGACGTCGACTACATCAACCGCGTTAATATAACGCTTCGCTTTCGGTCTCACGAGGGTACGTGGACGGACACTCTCCCCTCTCGCTGATATGCCATCACCATGGTCTTGCGTGATCGTAGGAAATTTTTGAAATTACTACGTTACCCAACAAAGGGCATCCGAGCCTGGTTTTATGCGTTGATGTCATATGCACGAGTAGAACACAAGTGAGTTGTGGGCGATACAAGTCATACTACCTACCAGCATGTCATACTTTGGTTCAGCGGTATTGTGAGATGAAGCGCCGGACCGACATTACGCCAGACGCTTACGCGAGACTGGTTTCACCGCTGTGAGCACTCGTTGCTTAAAGGTGATTGGCGGTGTCTGTCTCTCTCACTTTAGTTGAACTGAGTGTGGCTACGCCCGTCCTTGAGAAGGTTAAACGGAGTCTATTTGACGAAGTATCGCTGTGGTTTTGATCGCGAGGTAAGAACGGTTCTTGCTCAGCCCGTAGCAGCCACGTAAAACTTGCAACAACAAAGTAGAGGACGCCTAACTTGTTTTTGCAGGGCATGTTGTGATGTGATATGGTCAAGACGTGATGCTATATTTTATTGTATGAGATGATCATGTTTTGTAACCGAAGTTATCGGCAATCGGCAGGAGCCATATGGTTGTCGCTTATTGTATGAAATGCAACGCCATGTAATTGCTTTACTTTATCACTAAGCGGTAGCGATAGTCGAGAAGCAATAGTTGGCTAGACGACAACGATGCTACGATGGAGATCAAGGTGTCGCGCCGGTGACGATGGTGATCATGACGGTGCTTCGGAGATGGAGATCACAAGCACAAGATGATGATGGCCATATCATATCACTTATATTGATTGCATGTGATGTTTATCCTTTATGCATCTTATCTTGCTTTGATTGACGGTAGCATTATAAGATGATCTCTCACTAAAATTATCAAGTAGTGTTCTCCCGAGTATGCACCGCTGCCAAAGTTCGTCGTGCGAGACACCACGTGATGATCGGGTGTGATAAGCTCTACGTCCATCTACAACGGGTGCAAGCCAGTTTTGCACACGCAGAATACTCAGGTTATACTTGACGAGCCTAGCATATGCAGATATGGCCTCGGAACACGGAGACCGAAAGGTCGAGCGTGAATCATATAGTAGATATGATCAACATAAGATGTTCACCATTGAAAACTACTCCATCTCACGTGATGATCGGTTATGGTTTAGTTGATTTGGATCACGTGATCACTTAGATGACTAGAGAGATGTCTGTCTAAGTGGGAGTTCTTAAGTAATATGATTAATTGAACTTAAATTTATCATGAACTTAGTCTGGTAGTATTTTGCAGATTATGTTGTAGATCAATAGCTCGCGTTGTTGCTTCCCCTGTGTTTTTATATGTGTTCCTAGAGAAAATTGTATTGAAAATGTTAGTAGCAAAATTGCGGATTGGATCCGTGATCCGAGGTTTATCCTCATTGCTGCATGTAAGAATTATGTCCTTGATGCACCGCTAGGTGACAGACCTATTGCAGGAGCAGATGCAGACGTTATGAACGTTTGGCTAGCTCAATATGATGACTACTTGATAGTTTAGTGCACCATGCTTAAACGGCTTAGAATCGGGACTTCAAAGACGTTTTGAACGTCATGGACCATATGAGATGTTCCAGGAGTTGAAGTTAATATTTCAAGCAAATACCCGAGTTGAGAGATATGAAGTCTCCAACAAGTTCTATAGCTAAAAGATGGAGGAGAATCGCTCAACTAGTGAGCATGTTCTCAGATTGTCCGGTACTTCAATCGCTTGAATCAAGTGGGAGTTAATCTTCCAGATAAGATAGTGATTGACAGAGTTCTCTAGTCACCATCACTAAGTTACTAGAACTTCGTGATGAACTATAGTATGCAAGGGATGACGAAAACAATTCCCAAGCTCTTCGCGATACTAAAATCGGCGAAGGTAGAAATCAAGAAAAACATCAAGTGTTGATGGTTGACAAGACCACTAGTCTCAAGGAAAAGGGCAAAAGGAAGAAGGGGAACTTCAATAAGAACGGCAAGCAAGTTGCTACTCGAGTGAAGAAACCCAAGTCTGGACCTAAGCCTGAGACTAAGTGCTTTTGCTACAATGGAACTGGTCTTTGAAGCGGAACTACCCCAAGTATTTGGCGGATAAGAAGGATGGCAAAGTGAACAAAGGTATATTTGATATACAGATTATTGATGTGTATTACTAGTGTTCGTAATAACCCTCGGTATTTGATACTGGTTCAGTTGCTAAGAGTAGTAACTCAAACAGGAGTTGCGAATAATCAGAGACTAGTTGAAGGGGAAGTGACGATGAATGTTGGAAGTAGTTCCAAGATTGATATGATCATCATCGCACACTCCCTATAATTTCGGGATTAGTATGGAACCTAAATAAGTGTTATTTTGTGTTGAGCATAAATATGATTTGATCATGTTTATTGCAATACGGTTATTCATTTAAGTAAGAGAATAAATTGTTGTTCTGTTTACATGAATAAAACCTTATATGGTTACACACCCAATGAAAATGGTTCATTGGATCTCGATCATAGTGATACACATATTCATAATATTGAAACCAAAAGATGCAAAGTTAATAATGATAGTGCAACTTATTTGTGGCATCGCCGCTTAGGTCATATTGGTGTAAAGCGCATGAAGAAAACTCCATGCCGATGGACTTTTGGAATCACTTGATTATGAATCATTTGATGCTTGCGTAACCGTGCCTTTTGGGCAAGATGACTCAAACTCCATTGTTCGAACAATGGAACGAGCAACAAACCTATTGGAAATAATACATACCGATGTATGCGATCCAATGAGTGTTGATGCTCGTGGCAAGTATCGTTATTTTCTAACCTTCACATGATGATTTGAGCAGATATGGGTATATCTACTTGATGAAACATAAGTCTGAAATAGTTGAAAGGTTCAAAGAATTTCAGAGTGAAGTGGAAAATCATCGTAACAAGAAAATAAAGTTTCGCGATCTGATCGTGGAGATGAATATTTGAGTTACGAGGTTGGTCTTCAATTAAAACAAAGTGGAATAGTTTCACAGCTCACGCCACATGGAACACCACAACATAATGGTGTGTCCGAACGTCAGAACGCACTTTATTGGATATGGTGCGATCTATGATGTATCTTACCGATTTACCACTATCGCTTTGGGGTTATGCATTAGAGACAGCTGCATTCACATAGGGCACCATCTAAATCCGAGGCGACACCGTATGAACTATGGTTTAACAAAGAAACCTAAGTCTGTCGTTTCTTAAAGTTTGGATTTGTGATGCTTATGTGAAAAGGTTTCACCGATAAGCTCGAACCCAAATCGGAGAAGTGCGCCTTCATAGAATACCCAAAGGCAACTATTGGGTACACCTTCTATCACAGATCCAAAGGCAAGTTTTTCGTTGTTAAGATAGATCCTTTCTAGAGAAGAAGTTTCTCTCGAAAGAAGTGAGTGGGAGGAAAGTAGAACTTGATGAGGTAATTGTACCTTCTCCCTTATTGGAAAGTAGTTCATCACGTAAATCAGTTCCAAGTGATTCCTACACCAATTAGTGAGGAAGTTAATGATGATGATCATGAAACTTCAGATCAAGTTACTACCAAACCTCGTAGGTCTTCCGAGTAAGATCCGCACTGAGTGGTACGGTAATCCTATTCTAGAAGTCATGTTACTAGACCATGATGAACCTACGAACTATGAGGAAGCGATGATGAGCCCAGATTCCACGAAATGGTTTGAGACCATGAAATCTGAGATGGGATCCATATATGAACAAAGTGTGGACTTTGATGGAGTTGCCCGATGATCGGCAAGCCATATTATATAAATGGATCTTCAAGAGGAAGACATATGCTGATAGTAGCGTTACTATCTACAAAGTTCGACTTGTCGCAAAAAGGTTTTCGACAAGTTCAAGGTGTTGACTACAAATGAGATTTTCTCAATCAGTAGCGATTCTTAAGTCTGTCCGAATCATGTTAGCAATTGCCACATTTTATGAAATCTGGCAAATGGATGTAAAACTACATTCTTTAATGGATTTATTAAAGAAGAGTTGTATATGATGCAACCAGAAGGTTTTGTCAATCCTAAAGGAGCTAACAAAATGTGCAAGCTCCAGCGATCCATCTATGGACTGGTGCAAGCATCTCGAGTTGGAATATACGCTTTGATGAGTTGATCAAAGATATGGTTTATATGAGACTTTTGGAGAAGCCTGTATTTACAAGAAAGTGAGTGGGAGCACTACAAGATTTCGATAAGTATATGTGAATGACATATTGTTGATCGGAAATAATGTAGAATTATTCGCAAAGCATAAAGGAGTGTTTGAAAGGAGTTTTTCAAAGAAAGACCTCGGTGAAGCTGTTACATATTGAGCATCAAGATCTATAGAGATAGATCAAGACGCTTGATAAGTTTTTCAATGAATACATACCTTGACAAGATTTTGAAGTAGTTCAAAATGGAACAGTCAAAGAAAGAGTTCTTGCCTGTGTTGCAAAGGTGTGAAATTGAGTAAGACTCAAACCCGACCACGGCAGAAAATAGAAAAGAGAATGAAAGTCATTCCCTATGCATCAGCCATAGGTTCTATAAAGTATGCCATGTTGTGTACCAGATCTATTGTATACCCTGCACCGAGTTTGGCAAGGAGTACAATAGTAATCTAGGAATAGATCATCGACAGCGGTCAAAATTATCCTTAATGGAATAAGGATATGTTTTCGATTATGGAAGTGATAAAAGGTTCGTCACGTAAAGGGTTACGCCGATGCAAGTTTTGACACCGATCTGGATGACTTTAAGTCTCGATCTAGATACATATTGATAGTGGGAGCAATTAGCTAGAGTAGCTCCGTGCGAGCATTGTTGACATAGAGATTTGCAAAATACATACGGATCTGAATGTGACAGACCCGCTGACTAAGATTCTCTCACAAAGCAAAACATGATCACACCTTAGTACTCTTTGGGTGTTAATCACATAGCGATGTGAACTAGATTACTGAATCTAGTAAACCCTTTGGGTCTTGGTCACATGGCGATGTGAATTATGGGTGTTAATCACATAATGATGTGAACTATCGATGATAATCACATGGTGATGTGATCTAGATTATTGACTCTAGTGCAAGTGGGAGATCAAGGAAATATGCCCTAGAGGCAATAATAAAGTTATTATTTATTTCCTTATATCATGATAAATGTTTATTATTCATGCTAGAATTGTATTAACCGGAAACATAATACATGTGTGAATATATAGACAAACAAGATGTCACTAGTATGCCTCTACTTGACTAGCTTGTTAATCAAAGATGGTTATGTTTCCTAACCATGAACAAGGAGTTGTTATTTGATTAACAAGGTCACATCATTAGTTGAATGATCTGATTGACATGACCCATTCCGTTAGCTTAGCACACGATCGCTTAGTATGTTGCTATTGCTTCCTTCATGAGTTATACATGTTCCTATGACTATGAGATTATGCAACTCCTGCTTACGGAGGAACACTTTGGTACTACCAAACGTCCACAACGAATCGGGTGATTATAAAGGAGTACTACAGGTGTCTCCAAAGGCAGATGTTGGGTTGGCATATTTCGAGATTAGGATTTGTCACTCCGAATGTCGGAGAGGTATCTCTGGCCCTCTCGGTAATGCACATCACTTAAGCCTTGCAAGCATTGCAACTAATGAGTTAGTTGTGAGATGATGTATTACGGAACGAGTAAAGAGACTTTCCGTAACGAGATTAAACTAGGTATTGATACCGATGATCGAATCTCGGAAAGTAACATACCGATGACAAAGGGAACAACGATGTTGTTATGCGGTTTGACCGATAAAGATCTTCGAGAATATGTAGGAACCAATATGAGCATCCAGGTTCCGCTATTGGTTATTGACCGAGAATAGTTTTAGGTCATGTCTACATAGTTCTCGAACCGTAGGGTCCGCACGCTTAAGGTTTCAATGACGGTTATTATGAGTTTATGTATTTTGATGTACCAAGGAGTTCGAGTCCCGGATGTGATCACGGACATGACGAGGAGTCTCAAATGGTCGAGACATAAAGATTGATATATTGATGGTTATATTCGACACCGGAAAGGTTCCGGAAGTTTCGGAGAAAACCGGAGTGCCGAGGGGTTACCGAACCCCCGGGAAGTTATGGGCCTTATTGGGCCAAGAGGGGAGAGAGGGCTGCACCAGGAGGTGGTGCGCCTCCATGGGGAGTCCGATTGACTAGAGGGGGGCGCAGCCCCTTCCCTCTCTCCCTCCCTCTCTTTCCTTCCCCTTCCCTCTTCCTAGTAGGACTAGGAAAGGGAGTCCTACTCCTACTAGGAGGAGGACTCCCTCCCTTGGTGCGCCCCAAGGGCTGGCCGCCCTCCCCTTGCTCCTTTATATACGGGGCAGGGGGCACCCTAGGACACACAAGTTGATCTTCGTGATCGCTCCTTAGCCGTGTGCGGTGCCCCTCCACCATATTCCACCTCGGTCATATTGTAGCGGTGCTTAGGCGAAGCCTCGCGACGGTAGAACATCAAGATCGCCACCATGCCGCCGTCGTCGACGGAACTCCTTCCCCGACGCTTTGCTGGATCGGAGCCCGGGGATCGTCATCGAGCTGAACGTGTGCCAAGAACTCGGAGGTGCCGGAGTAACGGTGCTTGGATCGGTCGGATCGTGAAGACGTACGACTACATCAACCGCGTTAATATAACGCTTCGCTTTCGGTCTCACGAGGGTACGTGGACGGACACTCTCCTCTCGCTGATATGCCATCACCATGGTCTTGCGTGATCGTAGGAAATTTTTTTGAAATTACTACGTTACCCAACAGTGGCATCCGAGCCTGGTTTTATGCGTTGATGTCATATGCACGAGTAGAACACAAGTGAGTTGTGGGCGATACAAGTCATACTACCTACCAGCATGTCATACTTTGGTTCAGCGGTATTGTGAGATGAAGCGCCCGGACCGACATTACGCAGACGCTTACGCGAGACTGGTTTCACCGCTGTGAGCACTCTGCTTAAAGGTGGTGGCGGGTGTCTGTCTCTCTCTCACTTTAGTTGAACTGAGTGTGGCTACGCCCGGTCCTTGAGAAGGTTAAACGGAGTCTATTTGACGAAGTATCGCTGTGGTTTTGATGCGAGGTAAGAACGGTTCTTGCTCAGCCCGTAGCAGCCACGTAAAACTTGCAACAACAAAGTAGAGGACGCCTAACTTGTTTTTGCAGGGCATGTTGTGATGTGATATGGTCAAGACGTGATGCTATATTTTATTGTATGAGATGATCATGTTTTGTAACCGAAGTTATCGACAATCGGCAGGAGCCATATGGTTGTCGCTTATTGTATGAAATGCAACGCCATGTAATTGCTTTACTTTATCACTAAGCGGTAGCGATAGTCGAGAAGCAATAGTTGGCTAGACGACAACGATGCTACGATGGAGATCAAGGTGTCGCTACCGGTGACGATGGTGATCATGACGGTGCTTGGAGATGGAGATCACAAGCACAAGATGATGATGGCCATATCATATCACTTATATTGATTGCATGTGATGTTTATCCTTTATGCATCTTATCTTGCTTTGATTGACGGTAGCATTATAAGATGATCTCTCACTAAAATTATCAAGTAGTGTTCTCCTGAGTATGCACTGCTGCCAAAGTTCGTCGTGTCGAGACACCACGTGATGATCGGGTGTGATAAGCTCTACGTCCATCTACAACGGGTGCAAGCCAGTTTTGCACACGCAGAATACTCAGGTTATACTTGACGAGCCTAGCATATGCAGATATGGCCTCGAACACGGAGACCGAAAGGTCGAGCGTGAATCATATAGTAGATATGATCAACATAAGATGTTCACCATTGAAAACTACTCCATCTCACGTGATGATCGGTTATGGTTTAGTTGATTTGGATCACGTGATCACTTAGATGACTAGAGAGATGTCTGTCTAAGTGGGAGTTCTTAAGTAATATGATTAATTGAACTTAAATTTATCATGAACTTAGTCCCGTAGTATTTTGCAGATTATGTTGTAGATCAATAGCTCGCGTTGTTGCTTCCCTGTGTTTTATATGTGTTCCTAGAGAAAATTGTATTGAAAAATGTTAGTAGCAAAATTGCGGATTGGATCCGTGATCTGAGGTTTATCCTCATTGCTGCATGTAAGAATTATGTCCTTGATGCACCGCTAGGTGACAGACCTATTGCAGGAGCAGATGCAGACGTTATGAACGTTTGGCTAGCTCAATATGATGACTACTTGATAGTTTAGTGCACCATGCTTAAACGGCTTAGAATCGGGACTTCAAAGACGTTTTGAACGTCATGGACCATATGAGATGTTCCAGGAGTTGAAGTTAATATTTCAAGCAAATACCCGAGTTGAGAGATATGAAGTCTCCAACAAGTTCTATAGCTAAAAGATGGAGGAGAATCGCTCAACTAGTGAGCATGTTCTCAGATTGTCTGGGTACTTCAATCGCTTGAATCAAGTGGGAGTTAATCTTCCAGATAAGATAGTGATTGACAGAGTTCTCTAGTCACCATCACTAAGTTACTAGAACTTCGTGATGAACTATAGTATGCAAGGGATGACGAAAACAATTCCCAAGCTCTTCGCGATACTAAAATCGGCGAAGGTAGAAATCAAGAAAAACATCAAGTGTTGATGGTTGACAAGACCACTAGTCTCAAGGAAAAGGGCAAAGGAAGAAGGGAACTTCAAGAAGAACGGCAAGCAAGTTGCTACTCGAGTGAAGAAACCCAAGTCTGGACCTAAGCCTGAGACTAAGTGCTTTTGCTACAATGGAACTGGTCATCGAAGCGGAACTACCCCAAGTATTTGGCGGATAAGAAGGATGGCAAAGTGAACAAAGGTATATTTGATATACAGATTATTGATGTGTATTACTAGTGTTCGTAATAACCCTCGGTATTTGATCTTGGTTCAGTTGCTAAGAGTAGTAACTCAAACAGGAGTTGCGAATAATCGAGACTAGTTGAAGGGAAGTGACGATGAATGTTGGAAGTAGTTCCAAGAATGATATGATCATCATCGCACACTCCCTATAATTTCGGGATTAGTATGGAACCTAAATAAGTGTTATTTTGTGTTGAGCATAAATATGATTTGATCATGTTTATTGCAATACGGTTATTCATTTAAGTAAGAGAATAAATTGTTGTTCTGCTTACATGAATAAAACCTTATATGGTTACACACCCAATGAAAATGGTTCATTGGATCTCGATCATAGTGATACACATATTCATAATATTGAAACCAAAAGATGCAAAGTTAATAATGATAGTGCAACTTATTTGTGGCACCGCCGCTTAGGTCATATTGGTGTAAAGCGATGAAGAAAACTCCATGCTGATGGACTTTTGGAATCACTTGATTATGAATCATTTGATGCTTGCGTAACCGTGCCTTTTGGGCAAGATGACTCAAACTCCATTGTTCGAACAATGGAACGAGCAACAAACCTATTGGAAATAATACATACCGATGTATGCGATCCAATGAGTGTTGATGCTCGTGGCAAGTATCGTTATTTTCTAACCTTCACATGATGATTTGAGCAGATATGGGTATATCTACTTGATGAAACATAAGTCTGAAATAGTTGAAAGGTTCAAAGAATTTCAGAGTGAAGTGGAAAATCATCGTAACAAGAAAATAAAGTTTCGCGATCTGATCGTGGAGATGAATATTTGAGTTACGAGGTTGGTCTTCAATTAAAACAAAGTGGAATAGTTTCACAGCTCACGCCACATGGAACACCACAACATAATGGTGTGTCCGAACGTCAGAACGCACTTTATTGGATATGGTGCGATCTATGATGTATCTTACCGATTTACCACTATCGCTTTGGGGTTATGCATTAGAGACAGCTGCATTCACATAGGGCACCATCTAAATCCACGAGGCGACACCGTATGAACTATGGTTTAACAAGAAACCTAAGTCGTCGTTTCTTAAAGTTTGAGTTGTGATGCTTATGTGAAAAGGTTTCACCGATAAGCTCGAACCCAAATCGGAGAAGTGCGCCTTCATAGAATACCCAAAGGCAACTATTGGGTACACCTTCTATCACAGATCCAAAGGCAAGTTTTTCGTTGTTAAGATAGATCCTTTCTAGAGAAGAAGTTTCTCTCGAAAGAAGTGAGTGGGAGGAAAGTAGAACTTGATGAGGTAATTGTACCTTCTCCCTTATTGGAAAGTAGTTCATCACGTAAATCAGTTCCAAAGTGATTCCTACACCAATTAGTGAGGAAGTTAATGATGATGATCATGAAACTTCAGATCAAGTTACTACCAAACCTCGTGAGGTCTTCCGGAGTAAGATCCGCACTGAGTGGTACGGTAATCCTATTCTAGAAGTCATGTTACTAGACCATGATGAACCTACGAACTATGAGGAAGCGATGATGAGCCCAGATTCCACGAAATGGTTTGAGACCATGAAATCTGAGATGGGATCCATATATGAACAAAGTGTGGACTTTGATGGAGTTGTTCGATGATCGGCAAGCCATATTATATAAATGGATCTTCAAGAGGAAGACAGATGCTGATAGTAGCGTTACTATCTATTAAAGTTCGACTTGTCGCAAAAGGTTTTCGACAAGTTCAAGGTGTTGACTACAAATGAGATTTTCTCAATCAGAGCGATTCTTAAGTCTGTCCGAATCATGTTAGCAATTGCCACATTTTATGAAATCGGCAAATGGATGTAAAACTACATTCTTTAATGGATTTATTAAAGAAGAGTTGTATATGATGCAACCAGAAGGTTTTGTCAATCCTAAAGGAGCTAACAAAATGTGCAAGCTCCAATGATCCATCTATGGACTGGTGCAAGCATCTCGAGTTGGAATATACGCTTTGATGAGTTGATCAAAGATATGGTTTTATACTGCACTTTTGGAGAAGCCTCAGATTTACAAGAAAGTGAGTGGGAGCACTACAAGATTTCGACAAGTATATGTGAATGACATATTGTTGATCGGAAATAATGTAGAATTATTCTGCAAAGCATAAAGGAGTGTTTGAAAGGAGTTTTCAAAGAAAGACCTCGTGAAGCTGCTTATATATTGAGCATCAAGATCTATAGAGATAGATCAAGACGCTTGATAAGTTTTTCAATGAATACATACCTTGACAAGATTTTGAAGTAGTTCAAAATGGAACAGTCAAAGAAAGAGTTCTTGCCTGTGTTGCAAAGGTGTGAAATTGAGTAAGACTCAAATCCCGACCACGGCAGAAAATAGAAAAGAGAATGAAAGTCATTCCCTATGCATCAGCCATAGGTTCTATAAAGTATGCCATGTCTGTGTACCAGATCTATTGTATACCCTGCACTGAGTTTGGCAAGGAGTACAATAGTAATCTAGGAATAGATCATGGACAGCGGTCAAAATTATCCTTAATGGAATAAGGATATGTTTCTCGATTATGGAAGTGATAAAAGGTTAGGCCGTAAAGGGTTACGCCGATGCAAGTTTTGACACCGATCTGGATGACTTTAAGTCTCGATCTAGATACATATTGATAGTGGGAGCAATTAGCTAGAGTAGCTCCGCAAGAGCATTGTTGACATAGAGATTTGCAAAATACATACGGATCTGAATGTGAGCAGACCTGCTGACTAAGATTCTCTCACAAAGCAAAACATGATCACACCTTAGTACTCTTTGGGTGTTAATCACATAGCGATGTGAACTAGATTACTGAATCTAGTAAACCCTTTGGGTCTTGGTCACATGGCGATGTGAATTATGGGTGTTAATCACATAATGATGTGAACTATCGATGATAATCACATGGTGATGTGATCTAGATTATTGACTCTAGTGCAAGTGGGAGACTGAAGGAAATATGCCCTAGAGGCAATAATAAAGTTATTATTTATTTCCTTATATCATGATAAATGTTTATTATTCATGCTAGAATTGTATTAACCGGAAACATAATACATGTGTGAATATATAGACAAACAGTATGTCACTAGTATGCCTCTACTTGACTAGCTTGTTAATCAAAGATGGTTATGTTTCCTAACCATGAACAAGGAGTTGTTATTTGATTAACAAGGTCACATCATTAGTTGAATGATCTGATTGACATGACCCATTCCGTTAGCTTAGCACACGATCGCTTAGTATGTTGCTATTGCTTCCTTCATGACTTATACATGTTCCTATGACTATGAGATTATGCAACTCCTGTTTACCGGAGGAACACTTTGGTACTACCAAACGTCACAACGAATCGGGTGATTATAAAGGAGTACTACAGGTGTCTCCAAAGGCAGATGTTGGGTTGGCATATTTCGAGATTAGGATTTGTCACTCCAATGTCGGAGAGGTATCTCTGGGCCCTCTCGGTAATGCACATCACTTAAGCCTTGCAAGCATTGCAACTAATGAGTTAGTTGTGAGATGATGTATTACGAACGAGTAAAGAGACTTTCCGTAACGAGATTAAACTAGGTATTGGATACCGATGATCGAATCTCGGAAAGTAACATACCGATGACAAAGGGAACAACGATGTTGTTATGCGGTTTGACCGATAAAGATCTTCAGAGAATATGTAGGAACCAATATGAGCATCCAGGTTCCGCTATTGGTTATTGACCGAGAATAGTTCTAGGTCATGTCTACATAGTTCTCGAACCGTAGGGTCCGCACGCTAAGGTTTCAATGACGGTTATTATGAGTTTATGTATTTTGATGTACCAAGGAGTTCGAGTCCCGGATGTGATCACGGACATGACGAGGAGTCTCAAATGGTCGAGACATAAAGATTGATATATTGGATGGTTATATTCGGACACCGGAAAGGTTCCGGAAGTTTCGGAGAAAACCGGAGTGCCGGAGGGGTTACCGAACCCCGGGAAGTTATGGGCCTTATTGGGCCAAGAGGGAGAGAGAGGGCTGCACCAGGAGGTGGTGCCCCTCCATGGGGAGTCCGAATTGGACTAGAGGGGGCGCAGCCCCCTCCCTCTCCCTCTCCTCTCTTTCCTTCCCCTTCCCTCTTCCTAGTAGGACTAGGAAAGGGAGTCCTACTCCTACTAGGAGGAGGACTCCCTCCCTTGGTGCGCCCAAGGGCTGGCCGCCCTCCCCTTGCTCCTTTATATACGGGGCAGGGGGCACCCTAGGACACACAAGTTGATCTTCGTGATCGTTCCTTAGCTGCAGCGGTGCCCCTCCACCATATTCCACCTCGGTCATATTGTAGCGGTGCTTAGGCGAAGCCCTGCGACGGTAGAACATCAAGATCGCCACCACGCCGTCAGGTCGACGGAACTCCTTCCCGACGCTTTGCTGGATCGGAGCCCGGGATCGCCATCGAGCTGAACGTGTGCCAAGAACTCGGAGGTGCCGAGTAACGGTGCTTGGATCGGTCGGATCGTGAAGACGACGACTACATCAACCGCGTTAATATAACGCTTCCGCTTTCGGTCTACGAGGGTACGTGGACGGACACTCTCCCCTCTCGTTGCTATGCCATCACCATGGTCTTGCGTGATCGTAGGAATTTTTTTGAAATTACTACGTTACCCAACATTTATATCCAAGTGGTGGCACTATGAGCTGTTCATTACGAAGGTACATGGTTTGCTACTATCTTGCTACTCTTTTTGTACTGTCATTAGATAGTAATACTAGTGGTTTCCTAGCTGCTTGATATGTTTACTAGCTGCTTGATATTTGTGCAGACAGAGATGTCTGCCTGTTGCTATTTGGCAAACAAACAAAGTATCCGCAATTTTGGTTGAACTGCACAAGAGAATAGCATAGTCACTGCATGCAGTGCCATTTGAAAATAGACACAAAGATTGGATAGTCACTTCATGGACTGCAAAAAAGTAGTACTGTACTATTTACTGGCCAATAGTTGGTGCTTCATTTCTTTGGTATGATTATACAATGGGCATCATTTTGCCTAAGTTAAAGTTTGTATTCTGAAAATTGTCTCGCGGTGTGATCGAGAGAAAACCAAATCATATTGCAGTGGATATTCCTCCATCATGTGTGGTTCATTCTCATGGTTCCAGCCGTTGGTGAAACCACTTACGTTTGCAAGAGGAATTGTAGACTTCACAAACAAATTTGTCTTTCAGTCTGTACTGAATGTTGGCCACTAGAAGCATCCATGTTAGTAGGAAGAAGAGATGTTTTTTATAGATCTTTGCTTTTGGAGCTACATATTTGTATATGATCTGTGAATCATTGAGATGCATTAACATGTTGATCTTATGTATGGGAATCGTACTAGTTAGTTTTAGTTGCGACGCAAGATCCGAAGTGGCTGATCTTTGCTTTTGGAGCTACATATTTGTATATGATCCGTGAATCATTGAGATGCATTAACAGTTACTTATTCCTGTTCGCTCGGTGTTTACAAGTTCTTGATCGATCACTAGCTAGGCTACAAATGCGCCTCTGGCAGTTTTATTTGTGACGAAGATGAAGAAGTGGCAGTTTTTGAATAAAATGACTACCTCTCAAGAAACCGACAAGCTACACTATCGATCCTACACGGATAAGAATGCCTACCTCTGAAGAAACTGACAAGCTACACTATCGATCCTACACGGATAAATAGCGGATCACGCACATACTACCTCCTTTCCGGTTTGCAGGGCTCAATTCAAGAAACGACCTACTAGATCCTACACGAATAAATAGCGGATCACGCACGTACTAGTACCTCCTTTCCGGTTTGCAGGGCTTAATTCAAACCTCTCACCAACCAAGGTACTCCCTCCGTCCAGGTTTATTAGTCCCGTGAGCAAAGCAGCAAGACCAAGGCATGGCAATAATTAACGACATGCAGAAGTTTAAGCCTAATTAATTCCAGCAATTTAAGTGGCTGCATGCGTGCCCTCGGCTCCGACTCATTGCATGCTGCTTCGCATACTGCCTACGAGCGATTCTGAGTGCCTGCATGCAGCTAACCGTAATTAAGGCAGCTAACTGATGCGAAAAAAGATAAGCTTTAATTGTTGCGGGCTTTTTAAATCCGTGGAATCATTATTGACAAGGAGGGAGATGATTTCAGTTTCGCTAGTTTTTCCTGGCAAGCTGGCGCGCTAAGCCGTTATGCATTGAATTCCGATGACCGTCGCGCTACCTTCCCCCTATAAGTACTGTTTCCCGGCCTTCTCCGGTGCCACCGTGACCCAACTCGCCATATCCTCATAAGCCCCCACCGGCGCGACGTCGCTCGCCACGTCCGCCATGCCCCCGCCCGTCCGCGGTAGGCGACACCGGAGGCGGTCACCGCCGGAACTAGTGATTGGTTTTCACCGGAAGGCGGACGGAGGGAGGAGGCATTCTATCTGTCTTTAGATGGCAATGCGCAGATCGAGGAGTTGTTGGAGCGGGACCGCATGGCGTAGGAGCAGGAGTTGTTGGAGCGCTACCGCCTGGCGGAGGAGCAGCGTATCACCGATGTTCGCCGCCAGCGGGACATGGAACAGCAGCGCACCGATGCTCGAGTCGCGAACAGAGCGCCCAAGAATCGGGCCGACTACGTGGAGGCCGCGCGCCGCAATAGCCTCGAGGCTGTCGTGGCACGCATGCGTTCACGACGCCGATTTTTACTACCAGCTCGTCAAGTGGGTTTCCCGCTTGGAAGCCGAAGCTTCGGTGGACCACGCCGGCATGAAAAGGGCCAACGCGCACGAGCAACGCGCCTTATCGCACCTCTGGCAAGTCCGAGGCGAGGCACAGGACGCCGGTGCCGGTGTTTATCGTGTACCACAGATGGCGGTCGGCATCGTCTAGTTAGCTAATAGTAAGTTAGTACTTGTCTAGTGGGAGTAGATAGTTAACTTGGCTATGATGGTTGTCAACGTGGAAGTTCAGTACTCTATATGTGGATCAGACTTGTTACTTTGCTCTGAATGTTGAACTTTCCGTTTGAACATATGGAATGGGCTGTTATTTTTTTAAATGGGTTGTATTTGTCCTCCACGGGTTTAGAGGCTGACTTGTGGGCCTAGCAAGTTGACGCGTACACAATCAGGAGATGATTGTACGTGGAGAGGATGACATGCGAGGACCCGCCAAGGTCATGGCAAGACGCAAGCAAGTGCCTCCTTATTTCAAGCCAATAAAAATATGGCTCCTCCTAGTGGATTTTCGACATCCGGGTCCCATGCCATTGTCAACGTAGTCAATAAACGAGAGAATTGCACAGCGAGCGGCTGACACCAGGGACCCAGCAGCTCGCCCATTTATTTTTGTTTTGGGTTAATTTGATAAATGCCTCCGAAAAATGCCACTGCAATTTCCAAACTTTGAAAAATGCCATTTCATGCCATTTCTAGTGGCATTTTTCGAAGTCTGGACTGGTGTTTTTCAAAGTTTGCAAACTGCAGTGGCGTTTTTCAAAGTTTGCAAAAATTGCAGTGGCATTTTTCAAAGTTTGGAAATTGCAGTGGCATTTTTACGAATCGCCATAATTGGAGTGGCATTTATCTAATTTCTTTTTGAGACGGAAGCAGGGTGTCAACTGGGCTGTGCGGGACACTCTGGCCTGTCTAGACAACCTTTTCTTTTATGTTTACCACAGACCAGCCCAGTAGTTTTTTCTTTACGAAAATGGCTAGCCCAGTTTTTTGTGATTTGTCAAGTAAGTCGCTTTATCAGGCCTGTTGGGCTGCAAATCTTTCAAGACGAGGAGAGCTTCATTCGGCTGGCCGAGAAAATGGCCTATCAGTAATGAGAAATGGGTTGTACATTTTTAAAACACAACAAACCGGCAATTAGTTTCAAATATCTTTTTTCATTTCGAGATTTTAAATTGCATTGATTTTTATGCGTGGACAATTTATTGGATTTTATATTGATATACATTTATTTTTAAAATCAGTCTGAATGTGACTCGAAATTTCGGGATTAAAAACAGTTCGGACCTCACCGACATATGAAAAATTTCGTATAATTTTTTAACCATGGCCACAATATGGGCTGTAATGCTAACAAAAAGAATGTGGGCTCCAAAAAAACCTTAAGAATTAGCAAATGGGCTGTAAATTATTAGAAATAATGTCAGATGGGATGTATGCTATTTTCCACAGATTTGAGGCTTTCCTAAAAAAGGTTGACCTTTAGCAAGTGACGGTTGGATGTCCATCCAACGGCCGTCGTCTTCTTCAATCTCTGCTCTTCCTGCTCGGCCGCCAAACAAGCGCCGTCGAGACTGCTGCTCCCTCCTCCCATGGTCGGTGTGGTTGCCATGCAGCTTCACTGCCCCACCGTACTCCCATCGCTGGCCTAGCCATCCCTCTACTCACCCACACCTGTTGTTATTCTCGAGCGACGGCAGACGAACCAGTAAACCCTCGTACAGTCGTACTCCCCTCCGTGTGGGAAACAACTACTGAGTCTTCCCTGCCTCCGTGTCGTCCCCTTCCTAGGCCTCGCCGTCGTCCACCGCCGTGGTGCTCTCGGCGCGGCGTGGTCAATGTGGTCAACGACCGACTTCCATCGAAAGAGTACTGTGCGTGGAAAGACTGACAGCTGGGTCCACGGCCGCAGCAAGGAAGTGCCTCCTTATTACGCGCAAAATAATTATTCCTCCACCGACAATGGGACCCTTTGGACGAGCCACCGATTTCACGAAAAAACGTTCATACATGCTGCTGGGACCCACCAGCTACATCTTCGCACGCAAGGAAGTGCGTCCAAAAAACGATTACCGACCGCTGGGACCCTCCAGCTACTTCTTCGCACGCAAGGAAGTGCGTCCGGGCAAGAAAAAATGATTTGCCCCTCTGACTGCTGGGACCCACCAGCTAAATCTTCGCACGCAAGGAAGTGCGTCCGGTAAAGAAAAAACGATTCGCCCCCCTTACTGCTGGGACCCACCAGCTACATCTTCACAGGCAAGGAAGTGCTCGATACCGACCCACCTGGTCAAGCGCACGTAGCATTGTCATTCTGGTCGCGAACATGTACGTACATACTGGTCGATGTAGAGGCGCGCACGTGTCATAGTAGAGGCGCGCACGTAGCATGTACACGTACGTACAACGGCGAGGGTGCAAGAAAGAAAATACGGCCACGTACGTACATACGGGCAGGGTCTCGAACGCCTACTCGCGCATACGTACATGGCTGGTTTGGAATAGAGAAACAGCATCGTCGTCGTGTTCATGGGGAGCCAACCGGCTTGGTCGGAACAGAATGTGTGGCCGTGTTCATCGGGAGGGCTTGGACAGAACATGCGATGGTAACGAGGCCTGGCGTACCGCACAACGGAGGAAACAGACCTCCTACGTTCGGAACGGGGTCCTGTTGATCGGGAGGGGTGTGCCATACCACAAAACGGAGGAAACGGACCTCCTACGGTCGAAACGGGGGTCCTGTTGATCGGGAGGGGTGTGGCGTACCGCAAAACGGAGGAAACGGACCTCCTACGGTCGAAATGGGGGTCCTGTTGATCGGGAGGGGTGTGGTGTACCGCAAAACGGACGAAACGGACTTGTGTTGGAGCGCTATGGTCGAAACGGGGGTCCTGTTGATCGGGAGGGTTGTGGCGTACCGCAAAACGGACGAAAGAGATTTGGGTTGGAGCGCTACGGTTGAAAGGGGGGTCCTGTTCATCGGGAGGGGTGTGGCGTACCGCAAAATGGGACTCCACAGGATACTTTTCATCTCCACCGTCGACCTCCTCCAGCCTCCACGGGCTCCTGTTCATCCAGCCTCCACCGCGCGCTACTCCACCGCCTTGCTCAACCACCCTCCACCGCTCACTGCTCATCCAGCCCTCCACCGCTCACTGCTCATCCAGCCTCCACCGTCTCACTGCTCATCCAGCCCTCCACACCACGGGTCCTGCTCAACCACCCTCCACCGCCTACTATTCATCCAGCCTTCCACACCACGGGTCCTGTTCATCCAGAGGCAACGCCACCGCCATCGCTCAGCCAACCCCCCCACCCCCGCAACGCCACTGCTCAACCAACCGATCGGCTTGATTAGCAGCAGAGAGAAGGAATCACTCCGCCGGGTTGATTAACGTACCGTCGATCGATCGCCGGGTTCGATGAACGCGTAACTGCAGGTAATCGCCGGGTTCGATTAGAGCCCAACGCCTCGCTCGGGTTCGATTAGAGCAACGCCCGCACACACGCTGCGTGCGTGTACGAGATACGCGCATCGCTCGCCCCGACCTACCACCGTAACCGCAACTCCTTGAAATTTTCCTCCCCTCGCTTCTACCACGGTTTTTCCGCCATGGACGGCCCAAAGAATGTCATGCAGCTGCGTCTCCGCCCGCCTGTGACGAAAAGCCCATTTTCTGTCATGATTTTTTGTTATAGAAGTAGGAGCCCACCACATCTATGATGATATCGGGTTTCGTCACAATTATCGTCATAGAAGTGTCATATGTATGACAGAAAAAAATTCGTTCGGCCCAAAGTGTCACGGATGTGTTTTTTTTGTACTGACGTACTCCCCCAAGCTTAGGCTTTTGGCCTAAGTTGGTCTATGCCCATGGATCAAAGTTATAGCTGGGGTCGTACTGAGATGCAGCAGCTACTGCCTCACGAGCTGCAGGTTGGAGGCGGGCTGCCTCCGTCCTCCTCTCATACTTGTTCGCCTCCTCCCCGGTTATAATAAATCTTCTTTTTGCCTAAAAGTCAAAGAAACCAGGAGCAGGGAGAGCAATATGGACAGTGCAACGTCTGTCAAAGATTAGTCGTTATTGGAGGAACTGTTCATTCCTCTCAAGAAACTGATGATGAACCATGGCATCATAATCTAGATAAGCGGGAGGTAACTCCATATCATTTTCATGTATGGTTATCTCAAGAAAATTAGCCACACGGGTTGCATAAATCCCACCAAACAAGTCTCCATTTAAACTATTATTATGCAACCTACGTGCAACAATGGCCCCCAAGTTATACTGTTTATCTTCTAGCACAACACTCTTGAGAACACTAAGATCAGGAACACACATGTGACATGCCTCGTCCTTACCATTTATGCATCTACCTATAAAGAGAGCAAAAAAATGTATAGCAGGAAAATGAACGCTCCCTTTCGTAGCTTGTGCTATTTCTCTAGATTCCCCCACAGTGATACTAGCAAGAAATTTTTAAATTCAGATTTGCGAGGTTCACTAGCACTACCCCATTGCGGGAGTTTACAAGCAGTATTAAAATATTCTAAGTCCATGGTATATTGTTTATCATAAAGATCAAATAGGACATTGTGAGAATTGCGTGAAGATGTAAATTTAAACATGCTCACAAAGGAATCAGTTAAGTGGTAATATTGAGGGCACTTATCTAGCATGAAGTCCTCAAGATCAGGATTACGCACATATGCATCAAATTCATCCTTGATGCCTGCTTGGACCATAA
This sequence comes from Aegilops longissima, assembly GCA_021605205.1. Taxonomy (NCBI): domain Eukaryota; kingdom Viridiplantae; phylum Streptophyta; class Magnoliopsida; order Poales; family Poaceae; genus Aegilops; species Aegilops longissima. The sequence continues at coordinate 21,128,259 of CM038679.1, read as the reverse complement.
ACTCCTCTGACGGCCATTCACAAGGCCGCACTTGAGCTTCCCTCGGTGGTTCATCGTCCGACTCACGTATTGCGGGTCTGGGTCCTTGCTTCCTTGAAGAACCACCTTGGTACATTTTCCTAGACATATTTCTTCCTCTGAAAAATTTCTGAAAATTTTAGTAACTCAAAATAAAAGTGCACCAAACTCAAAAAAATTGATAGCAACTGCTCCCACAAGTGCCTAGAGACTATATCATGCATTAGAACTAGTTGGGACCAAATAAATTTGACATGCAAGCTCAAGAACAGGGTCACCTAGGCAGTAAAATTTTGCAATGAATAAAGCACTAGAAAAATAATAATTGGACCATTGGAGGAGTCACATACCAAAGAACAATCCCCCAAAGCAGTTTTGTGAGTGGAGCTTTGAGCAAGGAAATCGAAAATGGCAGCAAGATGAGCTAGAACTCGTGCTTGATCTAGTTGGTTATTTTTTTGGGAGGAGGAAGAAGTGTGTGGGTGCAGGAATAAGTGGAGGGGGCCACTAGGGGCCCACGAGGCAGGGGGCGCGCCCTAGGGGGGTGGGCGCGCCCTGGACCCTCGTGGCCAGGTGCTTGCCCCCTCTGGTTGTTCTCAGTGCCAGATATTCTCAAATATTCTAGAAAAAAACATATTTCATTTTCAGGGCATTTGGAGAACTTTATTTTCGGGATATTTTTTTATTGCAAGGATAATTCAGAAAACAAATAGAAAATGCTATTTTTGCTTTATTTAATCTAAATAACAGAAAGTAAAAGGAGGTTACAGAGAGTTGTGCTCTCTAACTTCATCCATCTCATGCTCATCAAAAGGAATCCACTAACAATGTTGATCAAGTCTTGTTAACAAACTTATTCCGAATCGCATGAAACCGGAGAATTTTTGAATAGCAGTAGGTTACCTCAACAGGGATATGTACATCCCCAATAATAAGAATATCATATTTCTTCTTGACAGTAGGAAGAGGAAATTCAAAATCTCCAATAATAATCGATGGAATTTTTCCAATATAATTGATACTATGAACTTGAGGTTGTTTCCTCGGAAAGTGTACCGTATGCTCATTACCATTAACATGAAAAGTTACATTGCCTTTGTTGCAATCAATAACAGCCCCTACAGTATTAAAAAAGGGACTACCAAGGATAATCGACATACTATCTTCCTCAGGAATACCAAGAATAACAAAGTACGTTAAGATAGTAACGTTTGCAACCACAACAGGCACATCCTCACAAATATCGAGAGGTATAGCGGTTGATTTATCGGCCATTTGCAAAGATATTTCAGTAGGTGTCAACTTATTCAAATCAAGTCTACGATATAAAGAGAGAGGCATAACACTAACATCGGTTCCAAGATCACATAAAGCAGTTTTAACATAGTTTCTTTCGATGGAGCATGGTATAGTTGGTACTCCTGGATCTCCTAGTTTCTTTGGTATTCCACCCTTAAAAGTAAAATTAGCAAGCATGGTGGAAATTTCAGCTTCCGGTATCTTTCTTTTATTTGTAACAATATCTTTCATGTCCTTAGCATAAGGATTCATTTTAAGCATATCAGTCAAACACATACGCAAAAAGATAGGTCTAATCATTTCAGCAAAGCGCTCAAAATCGTCATCATCCTTTTTCTTGGATGGTTTAGGAGGAAAAGGCACGGGTTTCTAAACCCATGGTTCTCTTTCTTTACCGTGCTTCGTAGCAATGAAGTCTCTTTTATCATAACATTGATTCTTTGATTGTGGGTTATCAAGATCAACAACAGGTTTAACCTCTACCTCATTATTATTGCTAGGTTTAGCATCAACATGAACATCATCATTAACATTATCACTAGGTTCATGTTCATCACCAGATTGTGTTTCAGCATCAGAAATAGAAATATCATTGGGATTCTCAGGTGTGTCTCCAACAGGTTCACTAGAAGCATGCAAAGTCCTATCATTTTTTTCATCTTTTTAGAAGGACTATGTGCATCAACATTAGTTCTCTGAGAATCTTGCTCAATTCTCTTAGGGTGGCCCTCAGGATACAAAGGTTCCTGAGTCATTTTACCCCCTCTAGTCATAACTCTAACAACATTATCATTTTCTTATTATTTAATTCATTGAGCAAATCATTTTGAGCTTTAAGCACTTGTTCTACTTGAGTGGTAACCATAGAAGCATGTTTACTAATAAGTTTAAGTTCACCTTTATCTCTAGACATATAATCACTCAAGTGTTCAACCATATAAGCATTACGTTTCAATTGTCTACCAACATAAGCATTGAAGGTTTCTTGTTTAGCCATAAAGTCATCAAACTCATCTAAGCATTGGCTAGTAAACTTAGTAGACGGGATTTCAACTTTATCATATCTATAGAGAGAATTTACATTTACTACCTGTGTCGGGTTATCAAGACCATGTATTTCTTCAATAGGTGGTAAATTAAGGCCAGCTATTTCTTCAACAGGAGGTAAAATCTTAACATCTTCAGCTTTAATACGTTTTTCTTTCATAGATTTATTTGCCTCTTGCATATCTTCAGGACTGAGAAATAGAACACCCCTTTTCTTCAGAGTTGGCTTAGGGGTCAGGATATTATTCAATAGCAATTCAGCTTGATCAACAGTTCTTTCCCTGAAAACACAACCAGCACAACTATCCAGGTGGTCTCTGGAAGCATCGGTTAGTCCATTATAAAAGATATCAAGTATTTTATTTTTCTTGAAAGGATGATCAGGCAAAGCATTAAGTAATCGGAGAAGCCTCCCCCAAGTTTGTGAGAGACTCTCTTCTTCAATTTGCACAAAATTATATATTTCCCTTAAAGCAACTTGTTTCTTATGAGTGGGAAAATATTTAGCAGAGAAGTAATAAATCATATCCTGGGGACTACGCACACAACCATGATCAAGAGAATTAAACCATGTTTTAGCATCACCCTTTAATGAGAACGGAAATAATTTAAGGATATAGTAGTAACGAGTTTTCTCATCATTAGTGAATAGGGTGGCTATATCATTTAACTTAGTAAGTTGTGCCACAACAGTTTCAGATTGATAGCCATAGAAAGGATCAGATTCAACCAAAGTAATTATCTCAGGATCAACAGAGGAATCATAATCCTTATCAGTAACATAGATAGGTGAAGTAGCAAAAGTAGGTTCATGTTTTATTCTAGTATTCAAAGACTTTTCTTTTAGCTTAGCTAATAGTTTCTTAAGATCGGATCTATCATTGCAAGAAAGCAAATCTCTAGCACTTTCTTCATCCATAACATAACCCTCATTCACAACAGGCAATTCATATCTACGGGGAGAATCTTCATCATCACTTTCATCAATATTATAAGTTTCAGTAATTTCATTCTCTCTAGCCCTAGCAAGTTGTTCATCAAGAAATTCACCTAATGGCACAGTAGTATCAAGCATAGAAGTAGCTTCATCATAGGTATCATGCATAGCAGAAGTGGCATCGTCAATAGCATGCGAAATATCAGAATTAATAACAGAAGCAGGTTTAGGTGTCGGAAGTTTACTCAAAATAGATGGTGAATCAAGTGCAGAGCTAGATGGCAGTTCCTTACCTCCCCTCGTAGTTGAGGGAAAAATCTTAGTTCTTTCGTCTTTCAAGTTCCTAATAGTGATCAGCAGATATAAATCCCAAGTGACTCAAAGAATAGAGCTATGCTCCCCGGCAACGACGCCAGAAAATAGTCTTGATAACCCATAAGTATAGGGGATCGCAACCGTTTTCTAGGGTAGAGTATTCAACCCAAATTTATTGATTCGACACAAGGGGAGCCAAAGAATATTCTCAAGTATTAGCAATTGAGTTGTAAATTCAACCACACTTGGATAACTTAATATCTGCAGCAAAGTATTCAGTAGCAAAGTAGTATGGAAGTAACGGTAACGGTAGCAAAAGTAACAGTAGCAGTTTTGTAGTAATTGTAACAGTGGCAACGGTAAAGTAACTAAGAAAAGAGCAATAGGTGAAAAGCTCGTAGGCATTGGATCAGTGATGGATAATTATGTCGGATGTGATTCCTCATGCAGTAGTTATAACATAGGGTGGCACAGAACTAGCTCCACTTCATCAATGTAATGTAGGCATGTATTTCAAATATAGTCATACGTGCTTATGGAAAAGAACTTGCATGACATCTTTTGTCCTACCTTCCCGTGGCAGCGGGGTCCTATTGGAAACTAAGGGATATTAAGGCCTCCTTTTAATAGAGTACCGAACCAAAGCATTAACACATAGTGAATACATGAACTCCTCAAACTACGGTCATCATCGAGAGTGGTCCCGATTATTGTCACTTCGGTGTTGTCGGATCATAACACATAATAGTTACTATTGACTTGCAAGATAAGATCAAGAACTCACATATATTCATGAAAACATAATAGGTTCATATCTGAAATCATGGCACTCGGGCCCTAGTGACAAGCATTAAGCATAGCAAAGTCATAGCAACATCAATCTTAGAACATAGTGGATACTAGGGATTAAACCCTAACAAAACTAACTCGATTACATGGTAAATCTCATCCAACCCATCACCGTCCAGCAAGCCTACGATGGAATTACTCACACACGGTGGTTAGCATCATGAAATTGGTGATGGAGGATGGTTGATGATGACGACGGCGACGGATTCCCCTCTCCGGAGCCCCGAACGGACTCCAGATCAGCCCTCCTGAGAGAGACTAGGGCTTGGTGGCGTCCTCGTATCGTAAAACGCGATGAATCTTCTCTCTGATTTTTTTCTCCCCGAACGTGAATATATAGAGTTGGAGTTGATGCCGGTGGAGCACCAGGGGGCCCACGAGGCAGGGGGCGCGCCCAGGGGGTAGGCGTGTCCCCACCCTCGTGGACAGGGTGTGGGCCCCCTGGCATTGATTCCTTCGCTAGTATTTTTTATTAAATCCAAAAATAATCTCCATGGAGTTTCAGGTCATTCCGAGAACTTCTATTTCTGCACAAAAATAACACCATGGCAATTCTGCTGAAAACAGCTTTAGTCCGGGTTAGTTCCATTCAAATCAACAGCAGGTGTGGGTGAGTAGAGGGATGGCTAGGCCAGCGATGGGAGTACGGTGAGGCGGTGAAGCTGCTTGGCAAAGCAGAGCCACCAGGGAGGAGGAGCAGCAGTCCCGCCGGCGCTTGTTTGAGCATTTGGAGCAGGAAGAGCAGATATTGAAGAAGACGACGGCCGTTGGATGGCAATCCAACATCACTTTGCTAAAGTCGTCAACCTTTTTAGGAAAGCCTCAAATCATGGAAAACAACATACAACCCATCTGCCATTATTTCTAAATTTACAGCCCATTTGCTAATTCTTAAGGTTTTTTTTGAAGCCCATATTCTTTTGTTAGTATTACAACCCATCTTGTGGCCACGGTTAAAAATTATCGTAATTTTGCATATTTCAAAAGCGGTCCGAACTATTTTAATCCTGAAATTTTGACTCACATTCAAACTGATTTTAAAAATAAATGTTTATCAATATAAAATCCAACAAATTCTCCACGCATAAAAATTAATGTAATTTAAGATCTCGAAATGAAAAAAAAAGATATTTGAAACTAATTGCTGGTTTGATGTGTTTTAAAAATGTACAGCCCATTTCTCATTAGTGATGGGCCATTTTCTCGGCCAGCCGGATGAAGGCTCTCCTCGTCTTGAAAGGTTTGCAGCCCAACAGGCCTGACAAAGCGACTTACTTGGAAAATCACAAAAAAACTGGGTTGTGCCATGGACCTAGCTGTCAGCCTCTCCACGTACAGTACTCTTCCGATGGAAGTCGTTACTTGACCACGTCGACCACGCCGCGCGGAGAGCACCACGGTGGTGGACGACGGCGAGGCCTAGGAAGGGGACGACGCGGAGCCGGGGAAGACGCGGCAGCTGAAGCCAGCGGAGAGGAGTACGAGGGTTCTTGGTTCGGCTGCGGTGAGGCTGCCGTCGCGCATGAGGCCTGGATAGCGGTGGGAATAGTAGGGGGCGGTGAGTCCTCCGCGGCAGCACAGCCGGCCACGGGAGGCAGGAGCATGAGGCACGACCAGCGCTGGTTTGGGCGGCTGGAGCAAGAAGACCAGAGGTTGGAGAAGCACTACGGCCGTTGGATGGACATCGTACGGTCAATGGATCTAGAATCGTTCATATTGACTAAGTTGATAAAGCCCTTCGTCCCCGTCAACTTAGTAGGCCCACAAGTCAGCCTCCCACCAAGGTGGGTCCCAGCTAGCAGGGGAAGTATTAATTTTTTTGTGCATAATAAGGAGGCACTTCCGGTGGGTCCGAGTGACATGGGGGACGTTTTTTTCGTGAAATACGGTGGACCGTCAGGTGGGTCCCAGCAGTCAGGGAGCAAACATTTTTTTTTCGCAAAATACGGTGGCCCGTCTAGTGGGTCCCTGTTGTCAGTTGGAGGAATCATTATTTTCCGCGTAATAAGGAGGCACTTACTTGCTGCGGCCGTGGACCCAGGTGAGACTCTCCACGTACAGTATACTTCCAATGGAAGTCGTTCCTTGACCATGTTGACCTCGCCGCGTTCCGTTACATGCATGCGTCCATGAGTGTGGTGCGTCCCCACTGTCAGCCTCTCACGTACAGTCATCTTCCGATGACTCTCAGTTGTTGACCATGTTGACCACACCGTGCCGAGTGCACCCAGATTGGAACGGCCCGGAGATGGGAAGACGGGGCAGTGGAGTCGCAGATGGAGAGTAGTGGGAAACTTCACTGGTTCAGTGCGGCGGCAAAGACAGCCTGGTGCCGCCCACGGAGACAGGAGCAAGAACAGAGGTTGAAGAAGGAGCACGGCTATTGGATTAACATCCAACGGTCCAGCTGCTAGAATCATTTGTTGATTAAGTTGACAAAGCCATGCGTACCGTCCGCTTAGCAGCCCACAAGTCGACCACCGTCTGGACGGGTCCCGGTATCAACGGATGAATAATTTTTCGCAAAACAAGGAGGCACTTCCTTCTGTGCGAAGATACAGCCGGTGGGTCCCAGCTGTCAGGTGGAGGAAACATTTTTTTTAGCTTAATAAGGAGGGAATTTCCTTGCGTGCGACCATGGACCTCGTGGGTCCCAGCCGTCAGGCTCTCCATGTACAGTCCTCTTCCGATGACTCACGTTTGTTGACCATGCCGCACCGAACACAGCGAGGCGGTGGACGACGGCGAGGCCCCAGACGGGAACGACTCGGAGATGGGAAAACGCAGCAGTGGAGTCGCAGATTGAGAGGAGGAGAAGGGTTATAACTGGTTCTGTTGCAATTCATATCAAACTCAGGTTCACAGGACACTTTCAAATTCATAACCAGCATTCACTATCAACAACTCAAAAGATTCATATATACACAAGCTCAGCATATCTATGCATCCAAATGATTGATAGATCACACGACAATATTCATACATAATTCACAAAAAGATTCAGATATACACATGTTCAGTATGTTTATGCATCCAAATGATTGAGATCACAGCCAATATGATCCATGGACGAACTTTAATTACCTAGGGTATAGGCGGTAAATGGTGTTCAATCGAGGTACTTCTTGCTAAAATTAGTTCTTGTACGAGTAAACTTTCGAGTACATAAGAGGCAAGCATGAGACAATCTGAACTTTGCTTGTAGGTTTATTCTCAAATAGTGGCCTCGTGTCGAGGGAGGTTTGAGCAACTTGGCCACTACTTTCATCCAACTAGTTTATGGCTCATCTTGGTCCTGTATCTCGCCAAAATTCTACATTGCGCAGCGAGAAAGGAGGCGGTTGAGAAAATGAACCACCCAAATTTTTGTGCAGTTCAACTGAAATGGAGCATCCTTGGCGTGCGGATGATTAAGCGCGAGATGAATATCTGCGTCAACCAACTTGTCCGGAATCTTTAGACTCCATGCCATATAGTTCGCTACCATATGTGCCGATAACCAAAAGGCACAAGTTGGGACCAAAGACCGAACTGCGTTTTTCTGGGCTATGCACCAAGCAATATTTTTGGCGTTCACTCTCCTAATACTTGGAGTTTGATAATTGGTTAACGCCGGTTGATACTTGAATGAATATAGGCACTTCTTGTCAACATCGATGCTTGTCTGAGTGAACTTTGGAGTACATAGCAACAGCATAAGTACCTGTCCATCCGATCATTTTGTGCAGTTCTCTGAAATCACCCGATGTAATGATTTGCTGCGAGTTCAGGCTCCAAATTACTCCTTTATGAAATCGGCAAACAGTAGCACAATACCAAATTACCAATACATATGACAGGCACAATAATCAGGATAAATACCAGTACCAACATGTGTGAGGTAGCATATCAATTACTATTTCCTTTGACTGGAAGCCGAGATAAGCCAAGCGACTGACAGCAAAGGAAGAAAGGAAGCGGAGATTAGCGACTGACAGGAAAGTACGGAAGCTGTCGAGGCAATGAAGCACCCAAGTTTGTGTGCAGTTCCACCAAAATGGAGCATCCCTGTTGGCACTTATATTGAGAGAGTGAGATTATTGTAATAGTGGGACTAGTTGATGAAACATACACTAACAAATAGAAGCACCCTCATTATTTTAATAGGTAAAGTTAGCAACATAGTAGTCTTGCTTAAAGAGAGGTATTAGTTTATTTAATCAGTGCTAATTAGCTCAACTCAACACTCAAAGCATTGCCATTTATCATAGGTTGCAAAACTTAAAAGTGCAAAGATAAAGGAGTTTCTCATGACAGTAGCAGGATACAAATAGAGATGACAGCAAACTAATATGGATGAAGGCCTTAGGCCCGTACCAACCTGGGAAAAAAAGCTTATTCATGTAGTCCCATAAGAGATGATAAATCACTCACTGGAATCACACAATAGTATATATTTTTGTGCATTTCAAATGTATGGTTGAAATCACTATTGTTTACCAGTGCTGAGATTATATCGAAAGATTATCAAGAACTTCTAGCAGAGTTAAAGAACTGGCTGGGATACAGTTCATTGTATTGTCTTGTATAGTTCCACTAAAACGTATGATTGGCACAACATGATCCCTATTTGCACAAGTAGGAACAAGGTGAAACCTTCATTATCTTAGTGAGAAAGGATAGGAAGACATTAGCATATTACTCAAACAGTAGCATCAAATTCATGATGGACAATACGCAAAACATTGCCTCATTGAACCAATGGCAATAAATTGACATGCAAAACAATAGCACTATTATGTCATGACACTAATAATATTCCCTCCCTGCTCCACCACATGATTCACCTCCATAGACAAACATTCACACGCACATGATTCAACATAGGGTCCTACTAAAGATTTGTTTAACTCCAACAGAAAAATTAGGCAGTAATAAATTAGTGGCACTTAAGTACTCCTAATTAATTAAGTGAGACAGCAGAAGTGGAAGGGCACCCTGGAGGATCGTCACACATGTAAGGTAGTCGTTGCCGGAGCCGATGAATAGCCTCGACTGAGGCCTCTGGCTTCAGCAAGATCGCCTTGGCACTGTTTATTCTTCTTCTTCTTCCTCTTCATTCTCTGTTTCTCTTTCTCCTCACCAGTTGGTGAAACCAAGTACACGATTGGCCTTCTAATTCAGAATTGGTTTTGTCAGTGAGGGAGTACAAGTGTACTAGTAAAAAACAATATTATTTTCTCATGGCAGTCGGAAAATAGATATGAACACATGCATTAAATATCATTCTTACCTAAAGGAAGGTTATGGCGCCAATATGGATGATGAGGATTGGAACACATATCTCCCTTTGTGCAGTTCCACCAAAATGAACCAATTGTTTCATCTGACATTCCAGTTAAACAACACAAAAGTCACTTCTTTTAAGAAGAGTTTTGTGCAGTGCACCAAAAGGTCACAACAGCAACCAGGTGAATTGGATATCCCTGTTTGCACAAACAGGCACTGAGGAAACAGTCAGAGTCTCAAACAATTACAGGCAAAAACATTTGGCTAAACTTGTCAGAGTCTCAAACAATTACAGGCAAAAACAGTGGCATGGCTTCATTTTTACCAGGGACATTATATTAAGAACAGCTAAGGCTGCGTTCGGTTCACAGGTTTGGTGCAAGATTTTCGTAGGAACACAATTCCTACGGTATTCTTTCCCTTCCAACCGTTCGGAACACGGGAAATGTGAATAGTGTTTCATAGGAAAGCTGGTCTGGTAGTACTGATTCCATCGGATTAGAAACATCCACACGCTGCTCATTTTTTGGGCGGAAGCCCGAGGCAGGCGCTCGCTGCCATGCGTTAGACAGGTTGTTGTGCTGTGTTTGCCGGAATAAAAAAATCAACCTATGTGTGGTACTTGAGGTGAGGACAAGAGTAGTCACTGTGCAGCTGAATAAACAAATAGCATCTCATACTACCAAGCATGCTACTCTAAAAAAACAAATCTGTACATTTCGTAGTCCATCCGAACACATTCTCTTGAGAATTTCCTCCGGTTCGCTGTTCCATAGTGTTATACCTACATTCCTTTCCTATTCCTCTATTTTCATCAAGACCTATGTTTTCTACCCCTTTATTCCGACCGGAGCCTAAATATTTGGTATAAGGGCATGGGACAGTGGGTGCACCAGTGATACAACACCATGTACGTAAACAGGGGCATAAAGTGGTGATTCATAGTTTGTTGCCCGAGAAACAAACATCCAAGAAACATATCTGGGTTGGTCCCATTTTGTTCACTCTAGCCACCTACTCCAATGTGTGGATAGCAAATCTAGTCCTGGTCATACCACTGTATGCAGTGTTACCCCTATATTTCCTTTTCGACCAAGAGACCGGTTGGATGACCGATCTGTACTACTTTAATCCCCTTTCCTTCCTGTTTGTACCAAGTCCGATGTACATACTAAATTCCCCCACCCCCTCTTTATTTCAATGACAAGTATTTTAGGACGGAGGGAGTACAAGACTCGACTCCATGAAGTAGCTTTACCTCTAACAATAGAAGAAGAAAATAGGTGACGTTGGACCATCCGATCGAGAGGGGCTGAGAGGTAGAAAATGATGCACATGCAGCGACGTAGCGAGCTGGGGAAGTAGAGCTAAGGCGGTTTTGAACGAAGATATACCTGAAGGTCGTCGGGATGTGGATAGGTGGGCGGCGGAGGCGGATCCGCCCACGAGCAACGATGAAGGATCGGAGGACCTCAGCGCGGCGCTCGGCCGAGATAACAGTGCGGCCGGCGGTGGTCTCCTCCTCGCTGTCGACGACGGCCTAAACGCTGCCCTCCTCCCTTCACCGGCGGAGGGGATATGTCCGGATCTGTAACCAGCGGTGAGGATAGAAAGCCGTGTTTTTGAAGGGAGAAAGACAGTGTTACTACCCCTATCTTGTTTAGATCTAGAGAGGATGAGAGTGTGTGAATAGAGCATCCCTAGCAAGCAAGCGCGGAAGCTCTGGCCTATATATAAGTAGTGGGGTAGTTTGCCTTTTTCACTCCATCAAAACAATCGTTTAAAATTTTGTACTATTACATGCCAGGTCACGGTTTTTTAGTTGTTGATTGTTTTTCAAGATAGCTACCCTCTTGTTCCAACTGGTGTTACGGTGTGCCAGGTCGCACTTTGTAGCGTTCAAGTCTGGTACTACAAGTCCCTCCATTAAATGAACAACCACCCCCTCGTAAAAATTATGAACAAGCCCACGGCTAAAATTAGCGGAAACGTGGGTTGCCCCAACTTGCATTATTATTTACTAGTAAATGTGCCCGTGCGTTGCAACGGGCGAACAACAAAACCTCACAAAAAATATAATGTCCAACATAAAACAATTCAAGTTGAGCCACATTTGTGAACTCAGCTGGTAATTGTGAACCACTCTTAAGCTTGACGGCTGAAGTAAGCCACTGTTTTCATGTTTTGAGAGGTCAATTTTTCATGCTGGTTCTAGTGATCTTCAGCCTGAAATTATTTGTTCACATATAGATATAAATTCATACTGATTGTACCGGAGCTAAATATCTCAACACTTTTTTACTGGAAATGATATGGCTGTCATACTCGTGTGTTCACTGATTGTTTACATAGAAACTGGTAGAGAGTAAATATATTCCGACACAAAGTTAACCTCGTCTACTTATCTCAACCTATGTATTAGAAACATGCATGATCGTTCTCCAAAAAAACATTACGGTGAAATAAAAAAACTACAATTTTAATTAGCAAGGGATTTTAGTCACTTGCATTACTACAACTCTATAACTGATTTGCTGTTTTTAGATGATTACAACTGTGACGTATATTGAGAATATAGTAACTTCTGTCAAGAAAATAATTCTAGAAAATCATGCACTTCCACTCACCTTCGAGCAGCATTTTTGTCCTGTTCCTGCTAGCTATACATCGCCTCATATGTGTTTACATTGTGTTTCTTTATATGAAGGCAATCAGGTGTTGCTCCCATTGATTAAGGAGAGTGTTCAGTACATTAAAATCCAGTACAGGAAAAGGTAAAATAGAAAGAAAATTAAGAACTCTGGTTCAGGAAGATTATTTACAGAGTATAGTTTTGCTTGCTCGAACTTGCTGCATTTGGAAGAAATTCCGAGATAGCTTGTTCTCATGGAACTTTGCAAGGCATTTGGAAGAAATATGTGGAGAGCCGCATGATTGTTTAGTACTCCAAGAGAATTAAATGCGCCGTGGTAATTCAAATTTTGATACATGCTTTTGCATGCATAATGACGACTATGCTCCATTATATCCATTGAAGTAGTGGCAAACTCGTTACTGCAGCCTGTTAAAAAAAAGGGAAATGAATTCTTAGCTCAAGTGTAGGATCAGGAAAATGAGACTGACAGTAGGCAAGATGAATATGTGTTGCTTCTGTTGGAACCAAATCCTTAGCCATGACATGCATCATCAGTTTACTTACACTATGAGAAAAAATATTCACAGCTTTTGACATAAAAACGTGCATATGTTTCTCACCACGATTGAACTAATGGGAATGATGAACTGATGAACCCTTAATAAAATATGCAGTCGATCCAGCATACAACTTCAAATCTGTAGGAGTTCCAGTCCATGAATTCATTTCTGCTGGAAAAACATGTTTTGCATCTCATGTTTTCTGATCAAATAGACATGATATATCCGACAGAAATCATCGAATCCCCAAATTCAAATCGGAAGGAAGGACTTGCTCTGGCTCCCTAGAGAATGCAAGACTGCATTGTTCAGATAAAAGCCAGCCACTTAATGACAAAGTTAACTACAAATCAACTCACTGTAAGTCCATTATTATAACCATGGAGGAGTCAAGCTTAGCACTATAAACTACAATATCATGATGTGAAATGTTAGTATCCACTTCTGATTTCAAAAAAGGTATGCAACATGTGTATTTTCCATCAACATTGACATCTGAAAGACCCTAGGAAAATTACCTGATCGCAAACATCATGCTTCAAATATCAAATCTTAGAGAAGAACATTACCTGATCAGAATGCCCATATGTCCATAATTTATGAGAAAGAAAAGAGACAAAATTTACAGCAAGGATAGCTGCAATGGTCATGTTCGGGAAGTAGGAGGTTGCCGTTGTAGTAGCAGCAGCACCTTGGTACAATGAAGACGATGTTGCCGCTGTCGACCTGACCATCCATAAGAAATGTCGCACTGAATAGATGTTCAATATTTATTGTTTGCTAATTATTAAATAAGCCAAATCTGACCAAATGTGTTGATCTTCGAGGAGAGAATTCAAGGACCCAAATATGCAATGCTACACAACTAAAAAGATTAACCTTAGAATTGTGATCTTACAATGCAAATAAGCAATACCTGACAGCTGTCAAATACGACATCCTAGTTCTAAAATTAGTAGCAGTGCTTTCCTTCTAAACCAGCTGTGCCTATTTAAATCAGCCATGACAAAGCTTAGGGTCCTAAACAACATTATCAATCATGGAGAATCAGAATCAAGAACATTACCATAGTACTGGAGTTCTCTTCCTCCCTTGAAATTAACAAAAACAATATATATTAAAAAAATCCTTGGATTCAATACATAGAGGGCAGTATCAACGTACTTGCAGTTCTCACTCATATTTCCAAACTACATCAGAAATTTCACAAGGCGCGTAGAGCTGTTCCAGTGAAAAAACAAACAAAAAGCTTCTACGGGAGATCACAAAAAGAGAAACATTCAAGTAACAATGAATGACAGACTGAAATGCAAAAGAATGAATTAGAACCGTAATCTACAGTCCCTAGCAACTGCAGCAAACTGTAGTTCTGTAAGTAAGTACATCTATCCTCTTACATAAATATACATCTATTCTAGATAAATATTTTCTGAACCTATCCCTTTTCCCCTAAAGCCAAGAATCAAAACAACATTACGTAGGTCTTTCTAAACTGACACCATACGTGTTAGCAAAGACAGGACTGCATGTGAAAGCATATACCTATAAGTTCTTAGCGGCAAGTATTATATGTGAAAATTGGAATAAATTCGGCTATTGTGTTGAATTTTTTTCAGAAATTGAACTGTTAAAGGAAAAAATATCTCATCTCTTATCTTTAAAGCCTTTTCCACTATGGTCATGTTCAATAAACATTGAATATTTAACATAACTTGTATTCTATCTCAAACAAGAATTGAACAATAGATCTATTACTCATTCTTACAACAAAACTGACTGCCATACAAAATAACAGGCTATAGCAAATCTTGTGACAGAAGCTAGATAGTAGAAATCTTACATCTTTTTCAAGGCAATGGCCATTGTTGGCTTGGAGCTCCTGAACCTGTTGTCCGCAAGAGTCCAGCTCAAATATCAGCTTCTTGTTATCGTCACAGACTTACAGTAGTCGATCTCCCCTGAAATCCTCCTCAAGGGACAGAGTATGGTTAGTTGAGAAAAGTGCGATAATAAGTATTGGGCGAGTATGTTGCAGTAGAAAGATCGAGCCTAGGAGCATCTATTTTGTGTGTCGTTGTGTATTGCAGCTGTATAAAATTGACCAATTCTGGGCCTGAGCTACATAGTGGTCTTGTTGGCTGGCTGTGGCGCGCAGCTGGGATATCGCTGGGATAGCGAGATTGCAGCAGCCTACACCACGTGGAGACGGTGGAGGGGAGGGATTGCGGCTGCGCGCCGAGGTATGAATCGACGCCGGACGCCATCACCGGAGCAATCACACAGGCCGCCCCCTACCATCTGTCCTTATCCTCCTTGCCTCCGCCCTCTCTCTCTCCTATGCCCACTGCCCATGCTCGTCTTCTTCTCCTTCCTTCCATCTCTCTCCCCTTCTCTCAATCCCTCTCTCTCACTCGTCGCCTACCTACAGGAGCTTGCCGCCGCCACCGGATCCCGGCCCCAACGCTAGGCCCCGCCGCTTACCGGAGGTCATGCCGCCGCCGCCACCCAGTTCCCCCTGCCCCGTGCACCGTGGAGTGGGAGGGAGAGGGCAGCAAGCAGGGGAATCTTCGAGCAGCAGCACACGGGATCAGCGGCGCCTGGGGTCACCTGGTGGAGGCTCGAGGGTGGGGTCCAGGGGAGCGCGGCGGGCGAGGCCCTTGGGATGGCGATGGGGAATTTCAGCAGCGGGGAGGAGTCCCGGCGGCACCATGGTAGCAGGGGCGGGGGGAGCCGCCAACGGCCACGGCGTCGGTGGCGGCGCGCGGCGACGGGGGGAGAGGGGGGCGGCCGGCGGGAGGCGGCGAAGCGCTCGAGTCTGGAGGTCGAGATGAGATCGGGAGGCAGGGATTTTTTTTTCTTTTATTTATCTCATACCGGTTCGGTTAACTTTTATTTATATGGACTGCGGGTTGAATACTCTAAACCACAGGGACTATGTTGCAAAAGCGCCGACGACGTACGACCAGAAGCACTCCGTGCTTTATTAGCAGGGAAAGATATTTTCTACTCCCTACGTTCCTAAATATAAGTTTTTTTTATTAGCCACACTTAAGACAAGGATTTTTTTTTATTAGCAGTGAACCCCACATGTCATAGACACAAAAATTGTGACAAGATTCCCTTAGACAAGCCAAAGTGTGTCTAACAATTTGAGCAACTCAGGTTAGACAAGTGTGGCAAGTGTGGGAAAAATAATGTGGCAACATAAGACAAACATAGTCACGATCCAAATAGCCCCGTGATTTTTTGTGACATGCAAGTATCAAAAGGAAAGTCACGACATGCATGCATGCGTTGTACTCCCTCCGTTTCCAAATATAAGTCTTTTTAGAGATTGCAACAACTGACTACTCCCTCCGTTCCTAAATGTAAGTCTTTTTAGGGATTCCACTACAAACTACATACGGATGTATATAGACATATTTTAGAGTGTAGATTCACTCATTTTGTTTCGTATGTAGTTCATAGTGAAATCTCTAAAAAGACATATATTTTGGAACGAAGGGAGTACATACGAAGCAGAATATGTCTACTCCTACATAAGAAGTAGCCCATTTGAAATGTTTAAAAAGACTTTTATCGAGTGCAGTGCTTTGATGTGTCGCGTCAACTCGTACAAGACCGAGAAATTTGATTACTAAGACGCCCTCTCCCTCGCGGACTGAGCTCTGGTGCCTTAACTGCACCTGCCTTTGTTCGTCTTCTCAAAGAGGCGAAGAGCCAAACGCAAACCGAACGTGGCAGTCGCGAACGCTCGCGTGGTGCGGTTCCTTGGAGTACTAGCCAGGCTCTTGCATGAGACAAAATTGCTATTGTTTAACAATTAAACTCCATTATCCATTGGTTGATACTCATTCTGCATAGGTCCACGCGCTCAGCACCGTTTCCTCCTGGGGTCACCAATGTTTATTTGCTAATTAATAGCATTCCATGCAATGAACTAGCCATTGCAAGTCATTAAAAGCATGCACACCTCTCATATCTTATTGGTTGATACGTATGTCAAGAAACAACAAACAAGGTAGAAGTTAATGCACTGCGCCTAAGTGTTTTGGGACTATTTGGTTTTCGTAAGATGACTTACAAACCTAGACGGAGGGAGTAGTATAGACCTGTAAACCGGAAAGGAGTATTTGCCTTTCTAGAGATTTCAACAAGTGACTAGACTTCGGCTAAAAAAAATAAGTGACTAGACTACACCGTGTGCGGTACCCCCTCCCTTCCGGTTTATAGGGCTCAAATCTCAAATCTCATGAACCAAGGCATTTTGCTATTGGAGGAATGTATCTCGTACTTTACAAAACTACCCTAATTAAACTCATACATTAATTACGTAGTTCTCTCATTTTCCTCTCCGCCTTGGTCGCGGTGCACAATATTGAGCACTCCTATATGACTAGCCGCTCTATCTACATGCAGGACATTTCAAAGCATCCGCCCGCGTGCCATCCACCAAATCACGGCGAGGTGCTACGATCGAGACTCACTGTCACCCGGTGTGGCCGTCATGACCGTCATATCACAAAACCCACACCTTTACCAACAAAGTGGTAATGTGGCCTCCAAGTTGGACTGGACGAAGCAACCATCATTTCATTGGAATGCTCGTTCAAGACCTTTCTTCCCTTTCTTGAAGAAAAGCTCACCTGGGCTACTCACTTCGCCATTTTCTTCTCTCTTGATGAAGGAAAGGTGGGCGAATCGAGTTATGCTGCTATATTTTCATTCCAATAATCTTCTTTTTGCGAAGCAATCAATCGATTCTCACATCCTATTCTTTTCCGTTTTCATTGCGATTGTGGTTTCCTTTCGATTGCTATTTGTTTGTCGGTTCATTGATGGATCACGGAGCACTAGGCAAAGAGTTGTCTGCGGACAACCCACTGGAGACAGCGATCTCCAGGAAGCGAGCACCGACCAACGAGTTGACCATGTTGGCGGGCCAACCCATGAAGACGAAGAACTCCAAGAAACAATCACTGGCCAAAGAGTTGAGGACGTTGGCGGACGAACTCCTCAAAGAAAGTTGGAAGAACAGCAAGGGCCCCACCGTGCCTACCCCAGGAACACTGATTGCCACCTATGTGAGGCTCAAGACCGAGTTTGAGGAGATAGTCGCCGTTGAGAAGCAGTATTCCCCTGCCAAGGTGATAGCCCCCATCAAGGACAAGGAGATGGCCCCCGGAGGGATGAGATCCCCCGGTGAGTTGCACAAGGTAAAAAATAATGGCTTTTTACCATAGTTGTGGTTTTTCATTATTTTCAATGTGCTTGCTTTTTGATTATTGGTAATGTGCTTGCTAATATGTTAGGGTTGTGCAGGTGCCGGTGGTTGTCCTTGATGATTCCGATGTCATGGCCCGTCCTATTGGCATCGCCCGAGATCGATTCGATGCATTGTCCATCCTGTGGACATCGCCCTGAGATCGATTCCGATGTCACGGTCGATCCCTGTGGACATCGCCCGTAAATAGATTCCCATGCCGCTGTCCGTCTTTGTGGTCATTGCCCGAGAGATCGATGACAAGAAATAGTTGGTCGCGTTAATCCTTCAGGGTAGTTTGCATTGCCCTATGTTTAATTACCAGAACGATGTGTGTTATCAAACCATCTTAGGGCTAGTGCACTGTCTTGTGTGGGCGGATCTTGCTACTTTTGTTTAAGAGTGAATCATGCGATGAATCATGCGAACCCTCTCTGAGTTATGGAAACAGATGTATCCTCGCCAGCTTTTGATATAATTTATGGCATGCTTAGATGTAAGTTTGAACTGTTTATCATATCAGCAGGGCTTGTTTGATGATTCTTGGTGTTAGTAGGCTAGCTACTGTGCGAGCTATAGTACTTGCAAACCACTCACCGAAGAGAAATGTTGGGGCTGATGAGCTCGTGGTGCGCTTCTACTTATCCCTCGTCGATCGACCAATAGCCCTAGCTCCTAAAATTGTAGGCTTAGCGATCGATCAGACAATAGTCGACATACATTCAGGCCTCATTTGGTTCATAGGGTAGGAAAATCGTAGCAAAAGTACAAAGAACGTGCAACACAAAATCATAGCGGTAAAGACGCACTCCTCCGCTCCAAAATAGATGACCTAGGCGGGCTAGTTTGGCCTAGTGGGTTTCGAGTGATATGACGTGGTGCAGTGCCGTCCGGTCTTCGCATGTGGTAGCGATATTGCGGGTACAGTAAGTTTTCTTGAAGAAGCGGAATTCAATGAAGTCATGATGGTTCCTTCGTCCGAACAACTTACGATTGGGAAAGGTTGGGCCTGCGATACGACCGGGTAGACCAGGATAATTTTGTGCATGGCAGGTGGACCAGATGGTCGACGTCCCACATGTCGGCGAATGAAAGTATTCTTTCCGATATAGAGGACGAGCAACGAGTATTCATTGTTTATTTTTATGAAAGCTATTGTCTCCATCATTACTCCTTGACTTTGTCAATGCCTCTCTCTCCTTCACATAAGCGGAGACTACTTGTTGTGCATGCAGCGGCAGCAATTGGCGTCTTGAGGGCCAGTCTGCGGTGAGAGCGGGCTCGAAGCGGTCCGGACTCGGCATGGCCCACCTCACATTATCACCATATATTTCTTGGAGTTCGTGCGAGGCGGGCGGGCGATCTCTTCTCCCTCCCCCGTTTCTCTCTTCTCAGTCGACGCCCGCCGAGCGATTAGATTTTGGCTATCGACGGTTTATTCTTATTTGAGGAATCGACGGTTTATTCAATTACAGTCCCACATGTCAATGAAATTGCAAGACAACGCGTGTCCCCTCTGGTGAGCGGCGTGCGAGCCGGACTGTCGGGCTTGCGACGCGTACGAGTCGTAAATGTGCCACCTTTTCCTTTAGAACTTGCAAAGCGTCACATTTTCGCACGATCGATCGATAGAAATCCAGAACAAAATGACGAGGGCGGTGCTTTCCCGCTCGTTAGGCGGGCTAGTTCGAGTGATATGATGTGCTACAGCGCCGTCCACTTGCTCCATTTTTATGTAAGCAAGAGTTTACACTCTTACGCGGGAGGAGTGCGAAACACCGCGGATCTGATTTTGATCGAGGGAAAACTATTCCCTGCCAAATAATGGAGGATTGTTAGCGATTATAGCATGATAGTTAGGGCATCTCCAGCGCTGGCCCACAAATTTACACCGGCATCTATCCGAGGACACTTATGGATGCCATCCGATGCTGCCCACATACCTTTCGACAACTATATGAACTAACCGGACGAAATTCGTGCAAACAAAGCAAATTTCAAATTAACCGGATGAAATTCATTACATTTCGAAAACTTTTCCTACAAACTGGACGAAATTCATTACATATTTTGCACAAACTGTACTAAACCCACTGTAAACCAAATCTAAACGATCGTCGGCGCCCGACCACCATGTCCGGCCATGAACCCGAGAAAGCCGGCCATTGCCTTTGCCTCCTCCTCATCCACCTCGATAACCTCCTCCTCCGGCCGGAGCACAAGGTTATGAAGATTTCCGCCTCCACGTCGCCGTCAAGCGGCTAATTGGCCGCCAATGTTTACCCCACCAAGCTTGGCATCGACTGAGTGGAGTAGCGGTGGCCTTCCCGTGACCAGAGCGGCGGCGACCTACCATGTACTACTCTTCCTCACTGCCGGCTGCGCCCGCGCACGCGCGCCGACTTCGTCGTCGTGGCGGCGGAGGGCAGCCCGGGGGGTGCCGGCGATCTCCTTCGTTTGCTCCTGCGACAGTACGTCAAAGAGAGCTTTGGAGCGCGCCCGGAGCGGAGCCGCCGATGTCCCTCGTATGCTCTTGCGATAGTACGTTCAAGAGAGCTTCGGAGCGCCAGGAGGCCATGGTTGAAGTGGTGCCGATAGAAGGAAGGGACCGGAGGAGAATAAGTGTGGGTCTTTTGGCTATGACTGGGAGCCGGGGCTCAAGTTAATATAGCGGGCGAATGGCAATGAGCCGCGCGAACGGATGGACAAGCGGCGCCAAGTAGGTTCGTCGGGCGTGAATGCGGAAGCTGCTTGATGACTTAACCGCAGATGCGTTTGGAGTTATCGACATGTGGGCCCAATCGGCGTCGCCCGCATGTCGCTGACACACCAATTGCACCTGCAGTTAAGTCCGTGAATGCGCATTGACATTCGGAGAGACGATGACCGTTTCAGCGGAAGCGCGCTAGCGATGGAAGGGGTTTCGGTGTGCAGTGGCACTAAGATCGGTCACTCACGATAGTACATACTCCGTACCATACTACCATAGTACCCTCTCTAGCTTAGGCTGTTTTATAGATTGTCGTTGTGATAGACGATATACATGAGCAAGGCGGTCCGAGTATGACCGCTGGTGTTGAGCGGTGAATACATGCTCGGCGTTCACGTAGGCCTCCATCAAACGTTTAAACAGTAATGTCAGGCACCGCCGGGGCACGCAGTGATGGGCTCGCCGCTTGCGTTGCGCCATGGGCGGACTTTGATTTAGAGGGCGACGTGCATGCATTAGCATGCTTTGACAGCGTGAGCGTGAGTGTCCGACGAAGTATTTCATTTTCATTTGGTCGACGAGGGTGCGTTGCAGCGACGAGTCCGTGGTTTGATTCCCCACATACGCATAATTTTGGTTTTACAGATTTCTTTCTCCATTCACAGGTAGGCCCGCGAGATAGATAAAGAACACGAGCTGATGAGGCGATGCGGACTGTTTGACTGGTCAACCATACAAATACGGAGCTATATGCTGAGTCAGCGACCGTGTAATCACCATATCTCGTATACAATGATCAAAGTGAGCTATCAAGACAAGTTCGATGACCGCCAATGCATTTTACTCGGTAATAAATGACCAGGATTGAAGGGAATCCTAATTTGCTTCGTCTTCGTCCTTGAGCTCTTGACAAACCAATGCACTATACGGTTGTCCGCCACTCCACCCCAGAGCTCTCACCAAGCGTCGTTCATGCCACCGTGCCGCACACTAACCGGTAAGGCAATGATGGCATCCCCCCGTGCCGAGTTCCTCGCCGCCCACGAACGCACACAAAATGGTAGGGAAGCGATGGCATCCTGCCATGCCGAGTTCATCGCCGCTCGCGACCTCACAACTATGTGGGAGGAATTTGAAGATGCCAAGGCCGAATGGGCGGTAGAGCAAGAGGTGGCCAAAGCCGCACAGAGGGAGCGGAAAAGTCAGAAAGCACTCAAGAAAAGAGAGGCCCACCGCCGCAAGAAAGAAAAGGACGCACGCGCTGCTGCGGAGAGGTCGGCGGAGATCCAAGCACGGTGGGGTGTCGCCGACAAAGCCGGGAAGGAGAACGACGGCGTCTGGCCAGCATGTGAGAAGTAGTAGTACTAGTAGTTAGTGTGTGTGCCTGTGTCTGAGTACGAGCATGTACCAGTACTACTAGTTACTACAATAGTTTTTAGAGCAAATTACCAGTACATTAGCCTAGACTAAATGGAAAAATTCCTATCCTATGCATCAAATGGCATCTCTTTCTCTATAGGAATTGAGATGCATGTCATCTCACTTCCTATGATTTTCATATTCCTATCCTATGAACGAAAGGAGGCCTCTGTTGGAGTAAAATCTGTAGCTAGCAAGATCTGCTGGTGCAGTAGTTTTCTTCAAGAAGCGGAATTCAACGAAGTCATGATTGTTCCTTCGTTCGAGCAACTTCAAAGTGGGAAGTGGGCCTGTGATTTGACGGCTCATTAGTCATTGTTACTGCGGCGCGATGACCTGGGTGACTCTCCCTTGGAGTTCTGCGTGCATGGCAAGTGGACCAGGATGGTCGACGTCCCACGTGTTGGCGAACGAAAGTATTGTTTCCGATATCGAGGAGCAAGGAAACCTCGTGGTATAGTATAACTGCTGATTGGTTCGCAAAAAAATAGTATCACTGCCGATTTATAATTATTTTTTATTTCTGATGAATGCTAGCGTTTCAATTCTTACGACGAAGGGTGCCAAACACGGCATGTGCTGGATGTCCCACACGTCAGCGAAAAGAGTGGGACATGAACAACGTGGTAGAGCCCAGCGTAAGAAAACAGCGTGGTAGAGCGTCTCCACTTCTTCCACGGGTCGGAGACCACACGTAGTAGTACTTAGTGGTATGAACGATACAAAGTGAGACACGAGAGAAAGACACGCCTAGTTGGAAGGTCTCGGGCATACACGTAAACAAATATAAAAGTTAATATGTGCCTCCAACTAATATAGTAGTAGTAGAGTACTTAGGCACGCATCCATAACATCACCGTGCATTGCACGTACAACATTTAGTGGTAGTACGTAGTAAGAGACAAATGCCGCCCAAGAGTTCCCTTCTCGACCTACTTTTGGGTGTTTGGTAGAGTGCATGAAGGGTGCATGAGTCCACACTAGATTAGCACAAATACACTAGAAGCATGCATGAAGAGGGGTGTTGAGTTGAGCATGCATGAAGAGGGAACAACTATGCTGAGACGAGAACGCAACCAAACACACCCTGTATGCCATGCATGTTCATACCATTTGTGCCTTTCTGCTTCACTTACTGCGCTACATTACTCAGGTTCGTACGTCCACTCCTGGGTACATGTCCGTCTCGTAGTTCCAGTGCCACGTGTTCTTCATATAGATGGAACGATCATTGCATAACACGAGGTTGGCAAAAGGATGAACAAAGCTCACGTAAAAAAAATAGAGTGGAAGAACATAGATTCCGGACGACCGAGAAGGAGCAAGGAACCTCGTGGTGGAGCGTCTGCACTCATAATATTTAATATTATTCAGCGATATAAAATTAACCAATCATCTCCACAGTGGACTAGAAGAGTACGAAACACGACAGCCCAGTGTAGTTACATCATACTAGTACATGGCTAACCCACGCTATCACCATATTTCTTGGCTTCCGTGCGACACCTATCTCTAGTAATCCAGCAGCCTATATCGCTTCTCCCTCCTCGTCTCTATCAAAGTGCGGCGGGCTGGCATTTCTGCCGTCTATTGAGGTCGGTTAACTATCACATGTTAGCGACATGCCAAGAGCATTCTAAAAGAATTCTTTTCACGTTCCGCTTTCAAAAAGAAAAAATCCTTTCACGCATTTAATTTGCATGTATGCTTTGAGCAATTTGCATGTCCTATCTCGCTCTGCTTGATACTCTAACTTAGCTAGAGGTTAGACTAACTCATGACTAACCCTGAACTAACTGTAGCCAAAGAGGTGTTTGGGTGACAGGTTAGATTGACAATAAATGCACTTCATGGAGAGAGAAAAGTGATTTTTCAAAGTGGTCCCAATGAGAAATATCTCCGCTAGCACCTCTTGGGTGGGATAGTTTTTTGGTGGGTTTGGTGCAACTTGCTCCAATTTAAACCCTCATGCTTGGATACTTTAGGGCCATTTGAGCCCCAACTAGCTCAAACTAACTCTAACCCATGGATCCAAACAGGCCTATGGCCGATCTCGACGCTGAGCAATCGCGTGCACCGAAGCGGCGCTCTCGGCCGTCGCACCACTTCAAAGCCGGCGCCGGTGAGAGGTCACCTCCGCTCTGGCGGGCATTAATGCGGCATCGACGCCTGGCGACGCTGAACGTTTCACGCGGGAAGCGCGCGCTGGCAAGGGAGTATAGGTTTTGAACCGTTTCAGGTGTAGTAGTAATGGTAGTTTGCAAAACTAAATTATTGCACTCAGTTTCCTAAGAAATTATGGTAAAAAAACGTTACTCCACAGCCCGCTTCCCTTCTCCTTCCTGCTCGTGATTTACGTGGCCATGTTAACGTGGTTGTGTCAAAAAAATGTCACTTCCTGCTCGTGATTTGCGTTATATAATTACAAGCAAGATTCTCGTGCATTGCACGGAACATCAATATGCATTTTTTTACAAAACACCTGTTGTGATTGACCCATGCATGAGTAATCTCATGTGTAAAAACTAATGATATCTCGAGAATTTTATCGGAAAACTGGTATCTCGAGAATGTCATTGAAAAAATGAAAGATGAGAGATAAGGCGAGGAGGAGTAGAGCGTGGTGGTGACTGGTGGTCGGAATGGGCGGTGGCATGGGGATGGACGGCGCCGGCAGGCGGCAGCGGCCACCATGAATGCTAGATTGTTCCAGAGACTTATTCCTTTTTTAATTTCTGAGCAATGAGGTTGCGGGAGATAATGATGTGGAGAGTGGTGCGGGTATGTTTTGTAAAATTATCATAGTTTGCTTCCTATCCGTCAGATATAGATCATACGGTCTGTATTACAAGATGGCAGGCACACCATCATCGCCAACTCGTTTTTTTATAAGGGTAAAGTGGAATCCGTCCATGTTATGCAAGTAAATAAAGGTGATTGTTTATCATACGGGTAAGGTTGGATGAAGGGTGGTAGGAACAAATGCTCCGCCTAGAGCATGTGTGTGTGAGATGGAGTCTTAATGTGTGTGGTGTGTGTGTGTGTGTGTGAGAGAGAGAGAGAGAGAGAGAGAGAGATGGAGTCTTAGTTTGTGTGTGTGTGTGTGTGTGTGAGAGAGAGAGAGATGGAGTCTAAGTGTGTGTGTGGGGGGTGCGTGCGTGTGTGTGTGTGGGGGGTGTGTGTGTGTGTGTGTGTCGCGGGGTCCCCTGTGGCGGAAGTAATTTAAGTGTGCATGGATTCATCATAGAGAGGTGATGTCTATGGCAGAGGCCACCAACGATGGGGTGCGAGAGAGAAAATGCCCGTAGGGAGGGAAGAGAAGGTGCGTGCGCGTGAGAGGAGTCGACATCGAGAGAACGTGTTTGTTCGAGAGACACCAAGGAAGACTACTATATATCGATGGTGCATGTAGGCGGGAATTAAACAAAGGGATGGTCTTATTGGTTTCGGGGATGTAGGAGAAGAGTGAGAGGCGCGCGGGGGGCGGGGGGGGGGGGGGGGTAGCTAGAAGGAGATTGTTAAGTGTGAGTGTGTGTTTTGCCCATCCAGGCGGAAGTTATGTGCACAAAAGAGGAGAACAATTTGATGTGGCGTTAGGATTGAGGGTAATTAACTACGTATGGAGACATAGAGACCTTGAACGTGGATGTGTGAGAGGTATACATGTATACGTGGGATGTGTGTGTGTGCGCGCGCATGATCGAGATAAAAGAAAGAAGACATAAGTCCTAAGATCAACGACATGGGAGAGACGGATAGGTATGACAATATGCATTCATGTGAGAATGCAGGGAAGAAGGCCCGACAATTGAGCATGTGTTTTTGTCTTTAAGAGATAATGGCGTGGGCTGGAGCATGCATCTATGGTGAGCAAAGGGGGTGAGGCGCAACGATTGTGAAAAAGAGATCAACCTATAAATGCATATGTATGGATAGACATATATAGTGTGGGTGATAGGAAGCAAGACTCCGTTCGAGAAAGAAATGTTGACAGAGAAACTACAGATAGATACACAGATGGAGATGCTAGCTAGAGAGACATCCGTTAGTTTGGGTGTCGGAGATGACCGTCGGGTGGTTCAAAGGGTGAAGTTATATATGTGTGTGAGAGGGCACTTGACTGCATGTAGAGAGAAACATATGTAGTGTGCGTGATAGGAATCAAGAGTGAGGGCGAGAAAGAAGGTTGATGGAGAAACAGATAAATAGAAAGATAAAGATGCTAGCTAGTGTGCGCTGGAGATAGGAGTCGAGTGGATCAGAAGGCTGGGTTATGTGTGTGGGTGTGAGAGAGATAGCGAGAGGGTGCATGTGAGTCACGTACAAACAGATATCAGAGAGAAATGAGATCCAGAGAGACGGAGTTTTGTGTCTGCAAGAGAGAAAGATATTTCACAATGAGAGTGAGAGCTAGAAAGACATATGAGGGAACGCAAGATATCTCTAGGGAGAGAGGGTGTGTTTGAGCGACGTACAAGAGAACAATGGAGAAATATGAGACCCTGGGAGATAGAGTTTGTGTTTGTGTGTGAGAAAGAGATATTGAAGAGGAAGAGACGTAGGTTCTCATATCTAAGGAGCGAAAGACATCTCTGTATGAGGGGTGTGCGAGTGGCACACATGGGAATAGTTGAGAGAAATGAGACCCCAGGAGACAAAGTTGTGTTTGTGTGAGAGAAAGAGATTCCACATGGAGAATCATAGCTAGAGACACATAGGAGAGAGCGAGATATACTTAGAGAGAGATAGAGTGATGAAGGTCGAGGGAGAGAGTACCGTCAGTGTGTTATGAAGATAAAAGATCATTGTCGACATACAAGTAGCACGAGAGATGCCTGAGAGACGATGAACGCGTATAGGTCCAGAGAGATAGTCCTATATAAGCATGAGTGATAGCTATATGAGACGAATATCTGGATTAAAGGGGATTCAAATATTTAAACTGGAGATCACAACATCGATAATATCATAACGCAAATTGGTGTATCAAACATGCATATTCATTTGAATTTGGGCACACGTGTAATGTTATATAGTTTATCAATATTTGTGATCCATAGATTCTTCAATTACAAACAATGCATGGTTTATATGCAATTAATGTCTAAACGAGATTACACTATATGCACTGGCGGAGCTAGGTAAAATTGTTTGGGGGGGCCAAACAGAAAATATGGATGCTTGGGGGGGCAAAAGTCTATATTTCTTCTAATCTTCCTCTCCAAATTTTTTTCCTTCACATAATTTACCCAGGCTGGGGGGCCATGTGTCACGCCCAAGATGCGACCCTATCCTAAAGGAACTTGAAGGTCCCACCGAGGATAGAAGCGCATCTTGAAGACGCTTTTGCAAGGTGGATATCATTACATCAAACCATTACATAATAGTTGGGGATACATACATAAGGCACAAGCACCCCAAGAATACATCAACATCATACAAGAGATCAACATCCGACTACGGATGAAACACAAACAGAAACTCAAACAACATCCACCCTGCTAGCCCAGGCTGCCGACCTGGAACCTATCCCTTGATAGAAGAAGAAGCAGAAGAAGAACTCCAAAAGAAGCAAACATCGCTCTCGCGTCATGATTATCGCGTAACATGTACCTGCAACTATTGTTGTAGTAATCTGTGAGCCACGAGGACTCAGCAATCCCATTACCATGGGTATCAAGACTAGCAAAGCTTAATGGGTAAGGAAGGGGTAAAGTGGTGAGGTTGCAGCAGTGACTAAGAATAATATGGTGGCTAACATACGCAAATAAGAGCGAGAATAGAAGCAAACGGAACAGTCGTGAAGCTAGCAATGATCAAGAAGTGATCCTAAACTCCTACTTACGTCAAACATAACCCAAAACCGTGTTCACTTCCCGGACTCCGCCGAAAAGAGACCATCACGGCTACACACGCGGTTGATGCGTTTTAATTCGGATCTGGTGTCAAGTTCTCTACAACCGGATATTAACAAATTCCCATCTGCCGCATAACCACGGGCACGGATTTCGAAAGTTTAAAACCTGCAGGGGTGTCCCAACTTAGCCCATCACAAGCTCTCACGGTCAACGAAGGATATTCCTTCTCCCAGGAAGACCCGATCAGACTCAGAATCCAGGTTACAAGACATTTCCACAATGGTAAAACAAGACCAGCAAAGCCGCCCGATGTGCCGACAAATCCCGATAGGTGTCGCACGTACCTCGTTCTCAGGGCACACCGGATAAGTCAAGCTACGAGTAAAACCAGACCTCAAGTTTCCCAGAGGTGGCCCCGCAGGCTGCTCGGTTCGTACCAACACTCGAAGGAGCACTGGCCCGGGGGGGTTAAAATAAAGATGACCCTTGAGTCTGCAGAACCCAATGGAAAAAGGCTTAGGTGGAAAATGTTAAAACCAAGGTTGGGCCTTGCTGTAAGAGTTTTATTCAAAGCGAACTGTCAAGGGGGTCCCATAAATCACCCAACCGTGTAAGGAACGCAAAATCAAGGAACATAACACCGGTATGACAGAAACTAGGGGCGGCAAGAGTGGAACAAAACACCAGGCATAACACTACGGGAAACAGATAATTTGCCGTCAGGGGCGTCTTTGCCGTCAGCTTTTTGTCGAGCAGACGACAAAGAAAGGGTTTGCCGGCATTAACATACGGCAAAGAAAAACTGACGGGAAAATAGACTTTGCCATATGCAAGAAAAATCACAGACGGCAAAGAGCTCACTTCGCCGTCTGCAACAAAAATCACATACGACAAAGATTCTTCTTGTCTATATTTTTTTCAGCAGACGGCAAAGATTATTTGCCGTCTGTGTTTTATTTTGCAGACGGCAAAGTAAGCTCTATGCCGTCTGTATTTTTTTCACAGACAGCAAAGAGAAAGCACATCACGCGGATTAATCACATGGACCGATGACTTGGCAACATCTTAGACGCACATCCCCACCCACCAGGCCGTCCACACCCACCCACCCATGATGCACGCGCCCCCAGGGCAGCACCCACACGCCCCACGTCCTATCTACCTTATACCCACCCCCACCGCACGTCTCTTTCTCTCTCCCTCTCGTTTCTCTGATCCAAATCGAGCAGAACAACCGGCGCCCGCATCACCTCTTCCACCGGCCCCGGCCAACACCTCGCCCCACATTTCTGGCATCGCCGGCAACCACTCTGCCTGGCGGCCGCAGCCACTTCTTCCCCCGTCGCCACCGTAGGCCCGCCGGCGCCCGCCACCACCTTGGTGGCCACCATCTCGCCGGCCGGCCCGGACCACGCCCGCCCCTGGTCGCCCTCGGCGGCCTCCGCGCCTGCCGCTTCCCACCGGCCTCCGCGGCCCTAACCCCATCACCCCCGCAGGCCTCCGCCGACGTCCAACCCCGGCACCGGCCCTGGCCTCGAGGTCGTGTGCCTTCTTCGCGAGCTCCGCCACGACAGCAGTAGAGGACTCCGCCTCGCGAGCACCGCCCATCCCCGACTCCCTTGCGTGCCTCTCAAGCGCGGCCGGGACGAAGCCGCGCAGCCGAGCGGGTACGGACGGCGGCGCGACGAGCAGGACAGGGCGGCGGCGCGACAAGCAGGACAGGGCGGCGGCTCGGCAAGCTGACCATGACAGAGTGGCGCGGCGGGCGGCGGGCGGCGGGCTGGAAGGTTGGGCGAGCAGACCTCTGCAGCGGAGAAAAAGGACCCGATTGCTTTTCCATTTTATGTTTTAGGCTCCTTTGTGTAAATTTGAATAACTATTATGTAACTTTAGTTGTCTCGCGGTCCTGTTTACATTTTGTACTCCTCTAATGTTGAATGAAAGGCACTAGGCACGGACAGTTCTTTCCCTCTTAAAAAGATGAAAAAAGATTAGATAAGGTGCACTTGCATGCGTTGACCGCATCCTTCGGGAGCAACGTCGCTATGTTTTTTTTTAATTTTACCCCATTCTTTGCCATATGTGATATACGAGGTTGAAGGCAAAGACACGAATAGCTGACGACAAATATGTAGTCTAGCTGACGGCAAAATCACTTTTCTTTGCCGTTTGTGATATATAAAGCAGACGACAAAGCAGTTTCGGCTAACGGCAAATGCTTTGCCGTCTGTCAGATAAAAAGCTGATGGCAAAGTATTCTTTGCCGATTTATCTTTGCCGTCTGACTTTGCCGTCTGGATTTAGGTCTTTGCCGTCTGTGATCCACAGACGGCAAATTTCCTGTTTCCTGTAGTGTAAGGCCGAGCCTTCCACCCTTTACCAAGTATATAGATGCATTAATTAAATAAGAGATATTGTGATATCCCAACATAATCCTGTCCACCATGGAGCAATCTTCAACTTCACCTGCAACTAACAACGCTATAAGAGTGGCTGAGCAAAAGCGGTAACATAGCCAAGCAACGGTTTGCAAGGAAGGGTGAAAAAAAGGTTAGAGTCTGACATTTCAATTTGGGAGGCTTGAAGAGTAAATGATAGGTAGCGCAGCATAGCGATAGAACGAAGCAACTAGCATAGCAATGATAGTAGTGAGATCTAGGGTAGCGGTCATCTTGCCTGAAATCCCGCAAGGAAGAAGAACGAGTCCATGAAGAAGATTAAGCCACGAAGACGAACCAAGCGTAGACGAACGAATCCTCACGATCGCAACGAAACAGGGACTAACGAGAAGGAGCACAACCGGAAAGAAGCAAACAACAAGGTAAACACACAACACATAGACAAGACATGATGCGCAACCAAGCATGATGCATGACAAAGCTAGATGAGGCTACTCATGGCAAGAGATGATGCATACAAGAGCAACACATCAAAGCAAGTTTAAATGAGGCCGGAAACAACATATAACAAATCCAGTAAGTCCTCATATGCTAATTTCGAAATTGGTCCAGATCTGAATAAGCCTTATGTTCAAGTTGTTAAACAGCAAGTTAAGATGCACAACGATGATCTACACGAGATTCTAGTCAAGTTGCATATAAAGTTCATTTAGTTCGGAGCTACGACCTACAAGATATGAGCAAAACAAGTCAAACATGGCATTGATGCAAAAAGCATTCAAACATCAAGCAAACACACTCAAAACATGGATGCAACAAGGTAATATGAAACTAAATGCAATTCTAAGCAAGTTTCATATAGAGCACACTCAAAATGGAGCAACGGTGCAACGCATACACTCCAAACAAGATACAACAATCTGTCCAAAACAGCAAATAGGCATCTTACAAGCATCAAAACAACATGCTACAGTACCTTAACATTAAGAAAAAAGGCATGGACGTGATGTACAAATGAAGTTTAATAAAACATGAACACTGAGCTATCTCCAGAAATCATTAGAACATGCTCAAAAGGTCATGGCAAGATTGCAAATAATAAGTTTACAGACTTGGCAGAAATAACATCAGGTTTCAATGTTTAGAGCTATCAAATAACATGTTACAACAAGATATCATCGCAAACAAAGGCATGGCAGGAACAGCAAAGAACAAAACTCCTTTCATGAACTAATTCCAAAGATGAACAACAAAGATGGTAGGATCCATGCAAACATGGCAAATGATATGACAGATTCAGACATGGCAGGAACAACAATAAGTAGGCATTTGGTGAGCTTGTACCACTGACCACAGAGACATACATGGCATGAAAAGGTGACCAACAGTAAGAAGACATGTTTGTGAAGCTAAGCAAGGCAAGAGCAAGTTCATAGGGTGCATGGATCACTAGCAAAACACATGGAAAAACTGAACTTCATGTTAACAGGCTGATAGCAACATCATTTAACAATTTGAGACCGAGATTACAACAAGCTACAGCAGGCTATAAATGCAAACAGGGGCATGTATGAATATAGCATGACATGTATAACAAAACATACTTAGTGAACATCTCCAGATTATGCACAGAATGACTTGTAGCAGCATGTTTACATAGCATCACGAAATAACAGATTCAGCCTAGCAAAACAGTAATAGCAAGTACCACACTTCACAAGCTTGATGCACTCACTAAAAGACTCACAAAAATAGATGGATTGCAGCCCTGTAAAGGTGGCATGATGTATCTCAAAACTCATGTAGACATCAAGCTCATAGGATGCACACACAAAATGCAACAAAAATGACAAATCAGCAAGTTCTGTTACCAGACAGCAGTTAACATCATATAGCACTCTTGCAACGATGATTAGGACATCAAGATGGACACAAACACACATGGCACAATATAATTAAATGTAGAGCATCTCAAAATGAACATTTTGATATATTATACGCATGAAACGGAGCACCACACAAGAAGTTATGATAGGTCAAACATGAACACATATTATGAAATGTAGAGCATCTAAAAAAACGGAGTGAGCGCAAAATTACTATACGACGCACGGGCGGGGGATAGCCATGCGGGGGCGCTCACCTAGCGGGCCAAGGCCCAGGGTGGTGATGGATAGAGCCGGGAGGGCGCGCTGGGCCAGAAGCTGGGCTGCGGCTTACGGGGCCCACGTGGCCCACGCGGTCAACGCAGGGCGAGCAGGCGCGCCTCACCATCTTCCTCCTCGAACCCGAGCGGGAACGAGGCAAGGGCGGCGCCGGCGGTGTGGGGAGGCGCTCCGGAGTCGCGCAGGTGCGGATCCGGACGGGAATGGGTGCGGGGGCGGCGGATCTGGTCGGCTCCGGGCTGGATCCGGCCGGAGGAGGCACGGCGGCGAGCTTCACGGGGCGGCGGGGTTCCTGCAGTGATCGGGAAGGGGCGAGGCAGGCAGGAGAAAGAGGGGGAAGGAGAGGGCGCGAGATGGAGAGGAGGGGCGGCGGAGCTGGCCTGGGGGTCGCCGGTGGTGTGGAACGACGGAGGCGGCGTGACGCTCCTCGGCGGCGGGGCGAAGCGGATGATGGCGAGGGCGCCGGGCGCGGAGAGCGGGATCGGGCCCGGGCCGGGCCGGCCTCGGGCCTCGGCGTCATGCAACGGCGGGGACGGCGTGGGGCGACGTGGCGGACGCTGATTGGCTGGAGGTGGCGGGGCGGACGTGTCCGGCAAGGGAGCGGACATGTCCGGCGGCGCGAGGGGACTGGGGCTAGGGTTATGGGTGGATTCATCCGCAAATTTGGGGGGAGGCACCTATATATAGGTAGAGGGAGCTAGGAGACTCCAAATGGGGAGCGGTTTTCGCCCACACGATCGCGATTGAACGACCGAGAGCATGGAGGGGGTTTGGATGGGCTCATCGGTTGTTGTGAAGAGGGGCTGGGCTGCAAAGAGAATGGGGTTTCGGGCTACGCGGTTAACCGTTGGGGCATCAAACGACCTCCAAATGGAACAAAATTTGACGGACGGTCTACCGATGATATACCAAGGCCACTCGGCAAACCTCGGTCCATTCCGAGAATGTTTTTATCCCGCTCACGAAACAAGGTCTGAGAGGGGCGACGGGGCACGGCGAGAGTGTTGGATCGCGAAATGGACAACGGGGAAAAGGACCGGATGCAAGTTTTGAAAAACATGTAGATGAAATGCATATGATGACATGGCAAAATGCTACACGCAAGCAAATGACATGGCAACGTAGGCGAATAGCTGGAAGACACCTGGCGCATCGAATCCGGGGCGTTACACCATGGCTCCTACAGACCACAACATAGCTCCGCCGCTGACTATATGTTGCGTGTGTGAAACACATTATACATGTTTGAGAAGTTACAAAAAAACCCGCATGAAACACACATTAATTGGAGACAGTTAGCGAGGAATGCATACATTGGATTTCAACATAAACTGGTTTCAAATATTTGAAAATCCAAATTGATGGATACAACCTTATGAATCTGAGATCATGCCATTTGTAAACCACATTTATGTATAAATGGTGTTGTGCTTTTGAAAGTATATATAAAAATGATGTATATAGAATGTAATTCCAATTGAGAATGGATCCCGCCCGAAAAAAAGTAGAATACAAACGGGAATCGAATTGAGTTGGCATGGTAAACATGCACTGTAATTTGAACGAAGCGGGGCAAGTCGCAGTAACCGCCCGAAACCAAAATCTGCAAGATGGAAATCACTACTGCCTATCCCTGCCACGCAAAGCCTATCTGCTGGATATCTATAGGTTTCGATAGGGGTAGGTTTGTAATTTCACCCAAACGTGACGTAACCGCCTCTCACCCGGATTCATATGCGGTGGGCGCCAAAACACAGTGTGCCCTCGGTCAAAATCGACTCCCTCCCCGATTCATATTCATACACGGTGGGCGCCAAAAACAAACTCTTGTCGGCAAATATTCGTGTATGCGAGATTACCGCCCTATCCCCAACCGACTAATGTTGCTGTGATGTAGTAGAAATTTGAAACGGGGCTAAGTTTGTAAATTTCTCGATTTGAGACAAGCGCCCTGAATACATGGTTCCCCTTCCTCTCTACCTCCCTTTTCCCCATTCGTACTCTGGGCGCCAAAACACCCTCTCCACCCCACCTCCTCCGTCGCCGCCGTCCGCCACCCCATCCACCGCCGTCCTCCTCCACCATGCCGAGCTGATACCCGACGCCGCCGTCCATTACAAGAGATCGACCTCTCTCATCCACGCCTTCGACCGGGATCCTTGCATCCCGCCCTTCGCTTCATCCCCGCCGCCGTCCACCTTTTGCCGGGCGCCGCCCTACGACTGTCTCGCCCACCGCGCCCGCCGCCACCATCTCGCCTCCTAGATCTGCTTCCACGCCACCGACAGCCATCGCTACCGCAGCATCGCCAAATTCTCGATGAGATGCGACACGAGCCGCACTGAGGCGGTACTCTTTCAGATTCGCTCAACTAATTTATCATAGCAAGAAAATAGATCGCCACCGCTTTACTCGATTTCTTGTCTTGGTTGCGGTTACCTCTGTCCGGTTTGCACCTTCAGATCCGCCATGGCACGCCAACACTATACTCCCAATGCTTATGGTTTTCCCTTTATATTCCACACTAGTTAAATCACAGAGACTAAATTTCAAAATTGGTTCAGTCGATTTTTCAGAGTCGCCGGAGTTCGCGGTGCGATCCAAGGGGCTCTGGTGGTTGTGGGGCCTCACGAATGAAGAAAACTCGACACGGGTGGGGGTGGGGTGGCGGAGGAACACAGCGATGGGGGCGGTGGTCCGCCGGCGGCCCGCAAGGTGTTCTCAGATGGGAAGAATCGAGACGAGGAAGAAGAAGGGTTAGGAGACGAGGATCTTCATCCAACCGCCTGAAATGGTCGAGAGACAGCTAGGAGTTGCATTCTTAATGCGCCCGTTCATCATGTGGGCACCGCGCAACCAACATTTTATTATCCAAAATCTGCTTGCTCTTCTTTACCATGTTCGATAGTGCTGGCATGTACGTGATCGATAGGCTTTCAATTACTAGCGGCAATACAACACCATATTTTCAAGCCAGTTCCACTTTCCCGATTTATATATCGTGGTTATGGTGTACCCATGTTATGTACATTATGATCTGCCTAGTTGCTGTGTGCTCTTGTTATCATGGTTTGGCAATAAACTCTATACAAGATATTATGAACCTATCATCCGCCAGCTATCCTTACTCGAGCCTATTTTTTGTGTACTTGTGCCAGATTATATAAATGCACGCACGATATTACAGCATACATGAGCTCTCTCATCGTAATCCAAAGGATAGCACATAAGTGTTTACAAGGGCACCCCTATATTAGAATATCATCTGCATTACAAAGATAATCTCACAACTATTTATGTTTGCATGGTTCTCGATATTATACGCAATTACAAAGTGAATATCGAATCCGCGCCGAAGAATATTGTGGAACACTGCAATGACTTACAAAATTGGCACCAAGGCATTGAGTGCCATTCGAAGCAATGAAACTCAGACGCCCCCACCTGTTGATTCTTGTTCGTAATATCATCCTAATGACTATTCTAACCTCAAGGAATCAAAGGCGATGGTCGGCCCTGTTCACCCATCAAGGTGCCTATTCTAATTTGGCAAGGTTTTATTGATTGCGCGTATCTTGCATATGTTGTCTTGCATTTCTTCTACTTTGTTGCACCACCATCTGCTTAGTTTACTCATCATATAACTCGAGATGCCATGCCCATCCATTATCAATACATATTCCATCTGTCGTCATACCATGTTTTTCCACTCAAATGTTGTTCGTGTGCATCAGACATCAAAAAGGACGAGGGTGATTGCCGAACCTGAAGGAGCACCAGCGTAGTC
Source organism: Aegilops longissima (assembly GCA_021605205.1). Taxonomy (NCBI): domain Eukaryota; kingdom Viridiplantae; phylum Streptophyta; class Magnoliopsida; order Poales; family Poaceae; genus Aegilops; species Aegilops longissima. The sequence continues at coordinate 21,091,730 of CM038679.1, read as the reverse complement.
ATTGAAAAACATGGTGGTGCCCGAGAAATCAGACAGCGCCCCACTTATATTGGCTGTACAACCAGTGACACAAAACATAGGACCGACTCCAGCAGACTGTACCCATACTTCACTAGCCACACCACTAGCCCCACCACACAGGACCTGCACTCCAGCAAAAGGTATACCGATTTCATTTGCCATACCACCAGCCGCACCACATAAAAATGCCACTCCAAAAAAAAGTACAAGAAGTCCACAGTCAAGACCTATCCTAACCGCAGAGACGCCCAATTCCTGCAGATTGGAACCCCATTCCATTTATTCCCAGTTTAAAGACAATGCTTTCAATGTTGTTAGGGACTACATGCATATATTCCCATCATGGTAAGATTATAGTGAAGACAAACACCATTTTCACATCTTCCTGTCCAACTTACGTAAGTGCTATTATTCATGGTTACTATTTTTTCTGTTTTTCGCTGATCGAACACATCAATGATTTACATTACATTGTTGTAACTAGGTGAGGGTCAATCTGGATAGTCATGATGAGCAAAGATTGCTTGTGCTTTTCAAGGAAGCATTGCAGCAGTATCGGTGTTACCTGAGGAAATAACACTTTGATGGCAAGTCTATAAATGAATTTCCGTGAAGTCTCTGTGCTAAATTTAGAAGACATTGAATGGAAAACCTTGTTATGAACTGGTCTCGCTCCTGTGATGAGGTACCGTCTATGAAATCACATGACAATTTGAACTTCTACTTTTCCGCATGTGCCTTACGGATCTTTTTGCAGGAAATCAGCTCAAGAAGAATTCGGTTTGAAAAGAACGACAGTGATATCGCAAATATGCTGCCCGCTGCTTTGCTCTTGTTAGTACCGTTGCTCAGATCACTGTACTTGCATACATACATGGTTCATTATGTGACAGCAGTATGCATGATAGCTTGCTTATCAATTGTTCGCTCCAAATTATCTGATCTGTATGAATGGTTACATTAGTGTAGAATATATCCAACGCCAATGAATTTATTTAGCTCTGCATTTTTCTTGTAAGTACATGATGTCCTTTATCAGTGTACTTATATTGACAGTTAGTTGTTCATGTACCATCACTCTGCAGCTTATTTTCCTTTGCCCTCCATTTTCTACACATCAGATCTATATTTACTCTTACCATAAGGTTGGTCCTGAAGAAGTTCAGCTGTGCATTGCTCTTGGCTGTGCCTTTTGCCTGTATCGCTGCACATACATTTATAGCTACTTGGTTATGTAGCATCACTCTTCATCTTATCTTAAATATTCTCCATTTTTTCGTATATTATCACATCTATATTTACTCTTAACAAAATGTAGAATAAAGGCAATGCTTATGAAGAAGATTCTGTGCTAAACTTCTTGAATTGCCCCCCCCATCGGCATGGACAAGGGCTTTATAGAGCCTGTCTGCACCAGTAATGTAAGTTTGTCCTTCTCAAGCCTTCAAACTTTGTTGTGTATATTTGGTTAGGCATGACTGCAACAGCTGTTTATTTTTGGTGTTTGCATCAAATTGCATGTTTGAAGTTTATTATGTAGTTCATAAACAAAAGTTTGTCCTTCTCAATTTAAGTTTTCAGTTGTACAACCAAGTTCCTTCTTCATACCATGTAAATTAAACTATTCAGAGCAAGTGATCTTCTTTTGCACTGCATGTATGCTTCTGTTCTTCATCCGTAATCTAGTGGTATGGTGAACCTACCCACTACAACACAATGTCATATTCTGCAATGTCTTAACTATGTACAATGTCATATCATTCTACTATTATTTAAACCGTCTCTTTATTTGCCAATCTGAAATGGGATAAATTGACAGACACTAACCATTGATACTTATGAGTTCTTGATCCGTAATCCGGTGGTGTCGTGAAGCTGCCAACTCCTTCACAATGTCATTTCCTGCCATGTCTTGACCTGAACAATACCATATTGTGTTAATGCAATTTTAAACTATGTCACTTTATTCATCAAGAAGAAATGTGATGAATTGTCAAGACTGCTACTTTTATGTGCAAAACCCGTCATCCGTCTCGCTTGTTTATCTTTCGTGAGTGAGGAAGATATAAGTGTTGAACAAGCACGCCTCATCATCTTGCTCACCGCTATACCGCAGCTCCTCGCACGGCTAACCTTTCTTGAACTCTATTGAAGTGTCTTTCGGTTCAGATATTATTTTGTCGGCGTGTTTATTTGCAATCGGTGGCGATCTCGCTATCCGCTTGTGCTTTATTATCGTAGTGGTGAACTTTGATGCCCAAATGGATGTAATATGCCGTAATTTCTTTATTGTATAGTCTATGTTTTTTCTTATTCACGATGCTGCAGTTATTTTATCAGATATATGTCCCGCCTTCACAAAGAAACCGCCAAACCATAAAATTACGGTACATAATCGGGCCGCCATAGAATCACGATGTATGATCCGCATCATGGGCCCCGCCAAACCGCCCACTAGTAGATTCGGCCTTTAATAGGCCGAGTAACCCCGCCCTCTTTTCGCAAGAAAACTCAATGGGCTTTAGGAGGCTGAGAAGTAGGTTGGGCGCAACGCGTCGAATAGCTCACGGCCGGGCGGCAACCCGAATGGACCCCGCCCATGATTGTGCGAATCAATTCACGGGCTTTTAACATGCCAAAGTTGTCTCGGTCCTTGTTTGGCCCAATCGATATCGGCCGCGAAGCAGGCCGGATGCAAACCGGCCGTAGTTAGGCCCAACTATATGACGGGCTTTTAACAGCTGAAATTAATATAGGGCCGAATGTTAAATGGGCCCTTAACAGTCGAAACTAATATCAGTCAATTACTAAATGGGCCTTTAGCAAGTGGGCCCAAAAGCATAGCGCCCAATCAACGGGTCAATCGATATGGGCTATAATTGAGCCCAAAGCCTCTTAAAGGGCCGGACCTGATCTAGGACGTGATTTGGCCCAGAAAGTGGGAGGCTTTTAACGGGTCGGATCTTATATGGGCCATTATTAGGCCCGGAACGTGGCAGGCCATTAATGGACCGGATCAATTATGGGCCGGCATTTTGTCCAAAACATGGCAGCCAGTTAATGGGCCGACCTACTAGGGTCCTCAAAATCTTGTGGGCCTACAGCTGGGCCGGCCCATTAATGTCGGCGCAATCTCGTGGGCCTTTAGCTGGGCCGACCCATTATGATTCGCAAGAATTTTGTGGGCCTTTACTGGGCGGCACATTATGGCACACAAAATCTTGTGGGTTTTTACCTGGCCGCCTATTATGGCTCGCGAAATCTTGTGGGTTTTAGTGGGCCAGCCCATTATAGTCCGCAAAATCTCATGGGCCTTTAATCGGGTCAGCCCATTAAGGGCCGCAAAATCTTGTGGGTTTTAGTTGGGCCGCCCATTTAAACTTGTTAATGTGCCACGTGTCGACGTATCATAGGCGCCTTCCGTCCAAAGGAGTGGATGACATTTGTCCCAATGATAAGTCGACATCGCAGTTTTCTCCACCAATGATGATTTTACACGGAAAATCCCCATTGGTCGGGTTGTTAACGGGTTATCGGATCCAAAACCCGACCCGATAGCTTAACGGCGTTCGATACGGTGGATGCCACGGTCGGTCACCCTTGACGAAAGCACTTCGGACGCGCGATTTATCGTCATGGAAGTGGACACTCCGTGATGATAATTTTGGTAATGTCATGGAACACTTCTACGACAACACATGTATGACTATCTTGATTCTGTCATAAATTTTTCATGGATGTACATGCATGACAAAAAACGCGACCTACTGTGACAAACACGTATCATCATGGAAGTGTATTTTTTTGTAGTGTAACCGAGGGAAATACTTATCTCTACTTTGCTGCATCACCCTTTCCTCTTCAAGGGAAAAACCAACGCAAGGTCAAGAAGTAGGAGAACCCCATGTAGAGGAGCTAGAGCGAATGAATCCTTTGCGAAGTGATTCTTCAATTTCCTTCTTAAGCCCGGAAGACATCCAGTGGGCCGAAGAAGTATCGGAGAGGGAGCTCGAGGGGGGCACAAGGATACCAGGGTGCGCATGGGCCCCCAGGCGCACCCAAGTGGGTTGTGCCCACCTCGGTGGCCCCCCGCACTATCGTGGTGGGCGCACGGTAGATGCCATGGGATGGCTAAAGAGAGGAGGAGGCTCGAGGGCACTGGTGGGCTCCAGAGGCGAGGTTGGCATGAGCTAGCGCGGGACGCAAGACATACCCAGGTTCGGGGCTCTAAGGAGAGATAATACCCCTAGTCCTGCCGAGTGTGGTTGATATGTGACATTAGATAGTTGCTCCTAGAGTTTTATGGAGGAAGAAGGAAGGCTAGCCAGGGCTTAGGCTGCTCCTTCTCTCTCTGTGTGTGTTCTACTGATCGGTTGGCTACTTCACTGTGTGCTTTCCCGTATGCATGAGGGCTCCTGGGGGTTTTATAGGCCAACCCCCCAGGGGTACAATGGTAATGTTACAAGGCCGTAGGGCCGGGTTGTCAGCGTCTAGGAACCCGGAGCTGGGACCCGCCGGGTGCCAGTGATTCATCGGGTTCCCCTAGGCGTGGGCCCTGCTTGCCGAGGGGCACTGTACACCGTCTCTTCGATCATCAAGGAGTGGCCTAGTCGAGTCGGGTACAAGGGCGCCCGTCAGTCACCTCTTGTCAAGCGCCAAGCAGCCATGATGGGGCATCATACACGCCGCCCCGGTCACGGGCAAGGTGAGGGGCACTGTTGCCATGCTCTGGCTGACCAGAGGCATGGGCGGGGCATTGTTGCCTCGGTCATCGGTAGATGGAGACTTGTCCCATTGTACGACCTAGATGGGACGGGAGCTGACCCATGGCTGGGTTGAGGAACACGCCAAGGGTGGAGCTCGGTTGTTGGGGAAGTCTTGGTGCGCCGGGTTCTGCTGCCTTGAGCTGGCTATTGGGGACGAGTCGACGAGCTTGGCCAGGTTGGAGAGTTCGGCCGGGTCGAGGGGCTTGGCCGGGTTGAGCGACCTGGACAAGCGTGGGGCGGCTTGAGGGGCCATGCTGGTCCCGTTGGTTTTGAAAAGGATCCGGTTCCGCTGCTCGCCCGGGTTCATCCTCGACAATAGTCCCTCGGCCTGTGAAGGTCCGCCGTCTTCGGATGGGAGGGCCTTCGCAGTTTTCCCCTTAGGAGGCTTAATCTTATGACTCCGGTCCGCAACCCATCTGGTGCCGGTTTCCTAAATCGGATCGCAGATCCCGCAGCAAGGGAAACCGGAGGGTCCACCGAATCTTGGGGCAATCCCTTGGGCTTTGTGCGGGCGCCACGTGGCGCCTGGAAGCCGGAGGGGCCTGACAGGCTACGCGCGTGACGGGATTGGGGACATGCGGGGGCCCGCTGCCGCGCGCCCTTGGCCCACGCGCGCGGATTTATTGTGGCGTCCGCAAGTCGATTGCTCTTCCCCATGTAGTTATTGCGTGCGTACATGCGTACTTATTGCGGGGAAGTGGGAAGGGCGAGCGCAAACAATCTCACTTCCCCTCTTTTTGAAACAGGGCTTATAAATTGGGGCGAGGGGGCAGCGGACATCATTCTCACTCGCGCTCCCCTACCTCTTCGTCCTCTCTCTGCTCCCTGCGACCGCCACACTGCGACGCCTGCCGTTTCAAGCAGAGCTCCCTCGCTGTTCACCTTCCCTCTTTATCTTTCATTTCCATCCATGGCGCTGTCGTCGAGCTCATGGATGGGCTCGACCGTCACCCCCGACGACATTGCCTACCTCCGCACCACCAGGCGTTTGCCGGGGGAGACGGGGGTTGCCGTGCGCCTGCTGCAGGGCGAGCGAGAACCGTTGCCCAAGGGTACAAAATGCATGGTCTTCTTCCCGCACTTCAAGCGCGGGTTCGGCCTTCCTGCGAGTGGCTTCTTTCGTGACTTCTTGGAGTTCTTCAGGCTACAGCCCCATCATCTTGGCACCGGCGCCATCGTGCAGCTCTCGAGCTTCTTCACCCTCTGGGAGGGGTACCTGGGGGTCGAGCCTTCGATTGACCTGTGGGTGCGCTTCTTCTCCTTGAAGCAGCAGGGGCTGAGGGCCGGGGAGTGCTCCGACTGTGGGGCCGCCGTCATCTCAAAACGGTCGGGCGCCGATTGCCCCAACATGCCGCTGGAGTATTCCGCCTAGAAATGGCCGAATTCTTTCTTCTACATCCGCAATCTCGGCGCAGACCGCATCAATTTGCCGCCCTTCGTCAACTCGCCTCCGCGGGCGAAGATAAACTGGGGTTATTTCCCCAGGCACCCGTCGCAGGAGGTACTCAACCTCAGCACGCGGGTGTTGGAGATGAAGGCGCGGGAGAGGCTCACCGGCACCAACCTCATCGCCGCCTTCATCATGCGTTGGGTTCTGTCGCTGTAGCAACGCAGCTGTCTCATCGGTTAGATGACCGGTCTTTAGGATCGCAACCGCATGTTGGTCATGCGCTTGGACCAGGTCACGCGCCATGTCAACGACATCTCCAAGGCCACACTGCGAGCTGACTGTCAGTTCGACAAGCCGCCGTACAACCACACGAATCCGGTGCCCATGGCGAGTCCCTGGTCTCCGTATTTTGCTGTTGTGCATCTCCTTATTTGTCCTGACGCGACGTGGGAGGTGCTTCTGAATGCCATCCGGCATCCTTACGCCCGGGCGCCGACAGGTGGTGCGGGCCGCGTCGGAGGAGCCCGCAGCCCACGGCGGAGGGGAGGAGGCGGCCGCCGACGCCGACGCAGGGTGCCATGCGGGTAAGCTTTGTTTTCCATATTCCTCAAGTCGTCGGGCGCGACGCGGCATGGGCGATGCTGATGTAGGTCGTTGGTGTAGTGGCGCTGGGCAGAGGAGGTGGAGGTGCGGGCGGTGCCGGGTCATCGCGGTGGGCGCCGGCGGCGAGTCGGCCGCACGGGAAGGACACCGTCATGCCGCGGTCCTCGGCTGCGAAGCGTGTGGTGAACCTGGCTGGGGATGCGAGGCCGGCGGCTAAGAGGAGGCGCGGCGCTCCGCAGGAGAGGCCGGCGAGGCCCGCCGTTCTGGTGCTGCCGGGGTAAGTTTCTCCCTTACTTCCATGCAAGTGGCCGAGCGGCCCTGCGTGTTGTTTACTTCGTCTTGAACTTCAGGTCGCCGATCTCGTTGGCGAGGGTGGCGGCAGACGCCGCATCCATCGAGGGCGCTGCGTTCTGAAGGAGCCGGTCCGGCACCGCCGATCGGGACGAGGAGGAGGAGCCGGCGGATCTGGATCTTGGCCTGGACCTGGCCGACATCGAAGGCTTGGCCTGGCGGGACCGGAACAGGGCCGAGGCAGAGTTGTAGGTGGCATCGGTCCAGGCCTAGACCAATGTCACGGTGACGTGGGCGCGAGCCGGCAAGGAGCCGGCGTGGCCGGAGATGCCGGCGGGAATGGTGGTGGCCGCAACGGTCTTCGAGCCGTTGTCGGTGGGGGAGCGCAGCCGAGGAGGCCGTGCGGAGGTGATGGACCTCGACCGAGAGGCCGTGATTGTTGGGGACGACACCCCGCCGTGTGCCGACGTGGTTGAGCGGGCGGGGATCGACGGAGGCGGTGGCGATGCCGTCTTGGAGGAGCCAGCACAGATGGCGCCACAGGGGATGCCCTGGGCGTCGGCGAGCGAGGCACCGCAGGCCACCCCGGTTGCCGAGCCGGTGGTGGCACCGGAGAGGGCGTTGGAGGAGATGCTGGCCGCAGGGGGAGCGGCGAGCGGAGAGCATGCCCTGGTGGTTAGGCCAGGGGGAAGCTAGCCCGCCGGGTTGCTGCCGGCACGGGGCGGGGCTGACGTAGTCTTCGGGCCCCAGACCCAGAAGGAGGCGGCGATGGAAGCCGTCAGTCGCCGTGTGTGAGGGTGGACGGACCGGATCGAGGCCTTCGCCTAGGCCGAGGTGGAGCGGACGCGGGAGCTGGAGCGCGTCATGCTGGTGAGTTCTTCTCTTTGTCTTCTGCCCCTTTTTTTCTTCTATGGCTTCTTCTTTGAGGGGGCGCGCTAGTGCACCCACTGGATGTAGCCCCCGAGGTTCGGGTCAACTATATATTAGTTGGGTCGAATCTTTAAAATGTTGTCTTTGTGCTGATCGTTGCCTTTTACAGCAACTGGATTCCTACCGGGTCAGCGCCTTCAACCGCCTCCTAGGCAAGTATCGGGAGCTCAAGGAGCAGCTCGCCGCCAAGGAGGAGGAGCTCCACGTTGCCGCAGGTTTTTTGTGCTCTTTTTTAGTGGGGGCGCGTTAGCGCACCCACTGGGTGTAGCCCTCGAGATTCGGGCCAATTGTGTAACAATTGGGTCGAATCTTGAAACTGGTCCTTCGTTTCTGGATCTTTTTCATGTAGCCGAGGTGCTATCTCGAAGGACTCTGTTGTTTCGTGCCGGCCTCCACTACGACCGGCTTGTCGCCGATGCCAGCCGGCTTGGAGCCGAGGTGGCACGGACGAAGGCGGAGGCGGTGGTGGCCCGGCGAGCGCTCGACGAAGCTAGCCGGCTGCGGGAGCAACTGGCGGGTGACAAGATCCATCTTGAGGCCTAGGTGGAGCGCCTCAAGGAGGAAGCTGCCAAGGTGGTGGAGGCACAGCGGGCCCTGGCCGAGGTAGACCAGCAACGCAGCAAGCTGGCCGACGACAAGGGCCAACTCCAGGCCAAGGTGGAGCACCTGAAAGGGCTAATGGCCACGGCGGAGGTGGCCCGTCACGAGGAGACCCGCGGCCGCGAGGCGTCCTAGAAGGCGACCGAGGACAAGGATGCCGAGCTGAAGGCGGCCCTTGCCAAGGTGGCCGACGTTAAGAAGTAAACAAGGCGGCCACGAGGGTCCAGAGCGCGTCCTGGGGGGTGGGCGCGCCCCCACCCTCGTGGGCTCCTCGTGGCTCCCCTGACCAACTTCCTTCGCCTATATATATCTACGTACCCTGAAAACGTCCAAGAGCACCACGAAACCCTATTTCCACCGCCGCAACCTTCTGTACCCGTGAGATCCCATCTTGGAGCCTTTTCCGGCGCTCCACTGGAGGGGGAATCGATTACAGAGGGCTTCTACATCAACGCCAAGGCCTCTCCGATGAGTTGTGAGTATTTTACCAAAGACCTTCGGGTCCACAGTTATTAGCTAGATGGCCTCTTCTCTCTCTTTGAATTTCAATACAATGTTCTCCTCGATCTTCTTGGAGATCTATTCGATGTAACTCTTTTTGCGGTGTGTTTGTCGAGATCCGATGAATTGTGGGTTTATGATCAAGTTTATCTATGAGAAATATTTGAATCTCCTCTGAATTCATTTATGTATGATTGGTTCTTTGTAAGTCTCTTCGAATTATCTGTTTGGTTTGGCCTACTAGATTGATCTTTCTTGCAATGGGAGAAGTGCTTAGCTTTGGGTTCAATCTTGCGGTGTCCTTTCCCAGTGACAGCAGGGGTAGCAAGGCACATATTGCATTGTTGCCATCGAGGACAAAAAAGATGGGGTTTATATCATATTTCTTGAGTTTATCCCTCTACATCATGTCATCTTGCCTAATGCGTTACTCTGTTCTTATGAACTTAATACGCTAGATGCATGTTGGATAGCGGTCGATGTGTGGAGTAATAGTAGTAGATGCAGAATCATTTCGATCTACTTGTCGCGGACGTGATGCCTATATACATGATCATGCCTAGATATTCTCATAACTGTGCACTTTTCTATCAATTGCTCGACAGTAATTGGTTCACCCACCGTAATACTTATGCTATCTTGAGAGAAGCCACTAGTGAAATCTATGGCCCCCGGGTCTATTTTCCATCATATAAGTTTTCGATCTACTTTATTTTGCAATCTTTACTTTTCAAACTATATCATAAAAATACCAAAAATATTTATTTTATTATTATGTCTATCAGATCCCTCTTTTGCAAGTGGCCGTGAAGAGATTGACAACCCCTTTATCGTGTTGGTTGCGAGGTTCTTATTTGTTTGTGTAGGAACGAGGGACTTGCGTGTAGCCTCCTACCGGATTGATACCTGGGTTCTCAAAAACTGAGGGAAATACTTACGCTACTTTGTTGCATCACCCTTTCCTCTTCAAGGTAAAACCATAGCAGTGCTCAAGAGGTAGCACGGCTCTCTCAGGCCGGCACGGCAATGATGGCGGCCCTGTGGCCAGGCTCCGTTGCATCGAGCAGCTTTACGCGGCTGGCGCGCTGGTTGGAGATGGGGCCGGACCGTCTCCATGAGTGGCGCGTTTCCGCCGCCCCTGCTGGTGCCGAGATGGCACTCAGGTTCGTGGTGTCCTGGCACCCGGACCTGCAGCTAGATGCGCTGATGGGCCAGCGGGCTGGCTCGGAGGACCTGCTGCAGGCGCAGTCCGGACGGATGGCTGCCCAAGCCAGATATATCGCCGGGTTCGCCTTCCATGACGAGTTCCACCCGGAGCGGGCGGAAGATGGCGGAGTCGTGCCTGGCGACGACTATGGATTGCTTCTGCACGACCCAGAGGGTAGCTCCGAGGAGACGGACATCTACCACGACTGGAGATGCCTGAGGACCTGGCGGACCCGGTGGCCGCCGAGGGGGAGCCATCAGCTACGCGACCTGGCACTGGAGATGCCTAAGGCTTTTCTGTCATATCTTAGTGAAAATGTTTGTTAGGTAGCAGGTCCACCCACCCACTTGGTGTTTTCGGGTGTAATGAACTCTGGCCATGGGCCTGTCCTTTAAGATTTTGTGATGTGTATACTTTGTGGATGCCTGTGCTTTTCCTTTTCGCTTTTTGAGCCATTTTCTTGCGACCTTCCTCGCTCGAACCTCCCTCCCGCTAGTCTGACGGCGGAGGCTCCGGTCCGTGACAAGGAATTTGTTTTTTTAGAGGAGCATGCAGTACTTAGGCTTTGAAAACATTGAGCACGAGTGAAACACCCACTGGCCCGGCTGGCGGCAATCCGGCGAAGCCGATTGGCGGGCAGCCAGTCGTGCGGTCATTTAAAGTGGTGGGCCGGGTTGGGCGACCGGGCGACCCTTGACTTAGTGTTTGAGGCGTGCTGGTGCTTTGGCCCGTTGTGCTTTCCAGCGGACAGCCGAAGCCAGTTCTGTGGCCTAGGGCGAAGTGGGGGCCGCGGCGTGTCTAACGCGTCAGAAATCGCCAAGGAATGCGGCGGGTGGCGATCAAGCCGGCCAGCCCCCGAGCCCCCGGGTCGAGCGAGTCGGACCGGTGGTCGGGTTTAAGGGCAAAGTGATGCGCAAATGTAGGAGACACAATAACTTCGTCGGAAAAGGGAAGCCCCTGAGGGTCGTTCGGGGACTCCATAGTTTCATGCGATTACAAAAGGCATCAATACATACATTCATACAACTAACTGTAAAATGGGCGGAGGAGTTCCACGTTCCACGGCCGGGTCGTTTCTTCACCGGTGGTGTCTCTCTTGCGATTTTTTGTCTTAAGGGCATCGATGAGGTAGTAGGCGTTGCGGTCGCACAAGGCCCTGCTGACGATGAACGGGCCCTCCCATGGAGGGGACAGCTTGTGCTGGCCGGCTTGCTCTTGGATGAATCAGAGGACGAGGTCTCCCTCACGGAATGCGAAGGGGCTTGATCTTCTTGTTATCGTAGTGCCTCAGGCCTTGCTGGTAGATGGCCGAACGGCTGAGTGCCAGGAGGCGGGCTTCTTCTAGTAGGTTGACGCCGTCTTCGCTGGCTTCCTTGGCTTCGGGTTCAGTGTACATCGCGACACGCGGCGAGTCAAACTTGACGTCGGTCGGGATGACAGCTTTGGCTCCATAAACAAGGAAGAAGAGGGTGAACCCGGTCGACCGGTTTGGCGTGGTTCGGAGACTCCATAGGACGGCTGGAAACTCGTCGAGCCAGCTGCCGGGTGAGCATATGAGCGGCTCACCTAGCCGCGGCTTGATGCCGGATAGGATGAGGCCGCTGGCCTGCTCGACCTGCTCGTTGGACTGCGGGTGTGCAACGGAAGCCAGGTCGAGGCAGATGCCGGAGACGGAGCAGTATTGCGTGAGCGCGCCCTTAGGGAAGTTGGTGCCATTGTCCCTGATGATGCCGTAGCATACCGCGATGTCTTTGATGAACCGGACGGCCGTCGGCCCGTCCAGCTTCTTGATTGGTCGTGATGCTCAGGAGGTCCCCTTTCGCGCTCAAGCAGCCGCTGGAAGTAGAGAAAGGAAGGCAACGTCGCCGTCACAGAGTCGCATCAAGTGGAGGTTCTGCGGCGCATCAGTTAGCTATTCAAGGGGCAAGACTTATCTCGAAAGCAGGGACTTGTTCCTTCGCGAGGCGCCGGACTTGTGCGGCTGCAGGTGGGATGTAGCTGGGTTAGTCCTTCGCGAGCTTCCCCTCCCTTCTCGTACTTTCCTTCATGATCTACGTCCTCAGGTCCCGGCCCTCGTGCGAGCTCAGCCGCCGCTGGCATGCCAGGTCGCGATGCCGTGGACAAGGCTAGGGGGTGAGGGCTGGATAGCCAGTAAGAGCTCCTGAGTCATGATGCTCAGGTGCCCCCCTTTTAACGCTCAAGCGGATCACGCGGGCAAGAGAGAAAGAGAGCTCGTGATGCCTCCCGTTTTTGGCCTCAGGTAGTCCCTGTAAACCAACACGAGAAAAGCACGGGTTGCCATTACGATTGCCGGCGGGCCATTGGTTCCTCCGAGAGTGTGGTGAGGGCACTGAGGGCCTGGTGAGGTGACGCTTGCGGGGCTGCCGTGGGCCAGAGCTCGACCACTCAGATTTGTCGACGTTGCAGGGACGAACCCATGCACACGCGCCGTGCCAGCGCGAGCGGCTCCAAAGGTAGGTGTCAGTCGAGCAGGCGATTATCACAGGCAGGTTAAGCATGAAAGGCAAATCACCTTAGATAGATGCAGGAAGGATACATGCCACTGGGTCAGGCCCGAGCGGCTTGGGGATGATGCAGCCCGAGGGGCGCCCCCAGCAATGTAAACTAAAAACATAAGCAAAAGGGATACATGCCACAGGGACAGACCCACGCGTCCTGGGAATAATGCAGCCCTTAGGGCGCTCCCAGCTGAAATGAACTCGAAAGATGTCTCCTGATACCATTGTAGAGCGCGTGTTGGAGTAGCTGACGATGCGCGGTAAAGAGGCCGATCCTCACGAGCCACCGAAGCCCTGAGCCTCAGGAGGCTCTGGGGGTCCGGGCGGTTCCTCGAGGACCATCTCCATCTCCGCCAGGACCGCGTGGTGTCTGGCCTCCTGAGCTGCCAGAATGCTCCTTAGAAGACACTGGCGAGTGGCAGCCGCATTCGGCAGGCCGAAAGGCATGCGAATGTAGCTGTGCGGCGGACCCTCGCAGTGTCCCACGCGTGAAGGCGAAAAGCGCTCCTGAGACGCGACTCGGCCGAGCCCTGGGTAGTTGATGCAGACGCGCAGCCCGCCATCCTCGCCTGGATGGGGAGCTACGCCAGGTAGGTGGTGATCGCCGCGTATGACTCTCGATTCTCGAAGCTCCTGAGTGGCTTTGGTGATGAACTCCTGAGGGTTGGGACCTCCTTGCCCCATGCCTTCCTGAGGTAAACGTGCCGCGAAGCACGCCTCCAAGTGGTGCCCGAGCACCTCCCTCGTGATCTTGGCAAAGTCTGAGGCCCTCCAGGAGAGAGCCCCCGAGCCTTGCCCGAGGAGGGCGCCGGGCGCGCCTTCCTATGCGATGGAGGGAGGCGCCCCTTGCACGGGCTCAGATCCTGATGCGGCGCCTCCGGAGATGCCAACCTCCTGAGGCCTTGACCTGGGTGATGTCTTCTTCTTCTTGGGAAGTGCCTCGGGAGGGTTCTCGCTCTTGCTGTCTCGGTCCTCGACTAATGCAGCTTGGAAGGCACGCTTGAGAGAGCACACCGCATCCTTCTCTTCGCAGGGGACTGTGATGATTCCGCCGCTTCCCGGCATCTTGAGGACATTGTAACCATGGTGAGTTACCGCCATGAACTTGGCTAGGACTGGATACCCGAGGATGGCATTGTATGGCAGGCAAATGTGGGCAACGTCGAAGTCGATGAGCTCGGTACGGTAGTTCTTGCGCTGTCCGAAGGTGACAGGGAGGCGAACCTGCCCTATCGGAATGGCGGAGCCATCAGTAACTCCTGTGAAAGGCTTGGTTGGCTGAAGTTGATCGTAGGGCACTTGAAGGTTGTTGAACGTCTCGACGGACAGAATATTGAGTCCTGCTCCTCCATCGATGAGAGTCCTGGTAACTTGAACATTGCTGGTGACTAGGGGACAAAGCACTGGGAGGACGCCAGCTGTGGCCACGCACTTGAGCTGATCCGCTGAGCTGAACGTGATGGCGCACATGGACCACCTGAGAGGGCGCGTGACCCCGAGCTTTGGGAGGACAATATTCACCTCGCGAGCAAACTGCTTGAAGATGCGCTGAGAGGCCGGGACCTGGGCACCGCCCAGGATGTAAGCGATAGCACGTGGCTCCTGGAAGCCCCCAGCCCCCTCGTCCTGGTGGTGGTCGTCATTCCTTCTTGGCGGTGGTGGCAGAGGAGGAAGGCCTATGTTGCCCTGCGGGCGATCCTCGCGAGGCTGATCCCTCCAAGCCCCCCGCGAGGCTGGTCCTGCCAGCAATCCTCGCGAGGGCAGTCGCGCCACTCCTGGCGAGGGCCTTGGTTGTCCCATGGTCCTCCACCTCCCCAGTCGTTGCGCTCGGGGCGTCGACCGATGCGTCCTTCTCGAACGGCTCTGAGCTCCTGGCATTCGTTGGTGTTGTGGGTGTAGAGGTTGTGGTAGGCGCAGAATCGGTTGCCCTTGGACGACTCTGGCTGGTCCCTGCCGTGCTTTGTGTCTGGTTCTGCTGCGAGCACAGCTGCTCCTTTGCGCTTCACATCCTTGGCCTTGGCTTTCTTCTCTCCTGGGTCAACAGCTGGAAGCTCGAGGAGGGAGAGGCGCCCCTCCTCAGCTCTTGCGCACTTGGTCGCCAGGTTGAATATCTCCAGAGTTGTGCACAGATCCTCGTGGATGGCGAGCTCCTCCTTCATCTTGACATCGCGGACGCCATCGGAGAACACTGAGATGATGGCCTCCTCAGTCACCTTGGGAATCTTGAGGCGAGCGCTGTTGAAGCGCTAGATGTACTTCTGCAAGGTCTCTCCTGGCTGCTGCTTGATGTGGCGCAGGTCACCCACGACCGGAGGACGGTAGCGAGTGCCCTGGAAGTTGGCGATGAAACGGCTACGCATCTTGTCCCAAGAGGAGATCGAGCCCGGAGGCAGGTTCTAGAGCCAGGTGCGGGCACCAACCTTGAGCGCCATGGGAAACCAGTTCGCCATGACCTTTTCGTCTCTGTTGGCCGCCTCGATGCGCAGCTCGTAGAGCTGCAGGAACTCCGCGGGGTCGGCCGTGTCATCGTAGCAAGGAGGCAGATCCGGCTTGAACTTGCCCGGCCAGGCGACACTGTGTAGCTCGGTGGTGAAGGCGCGGAAGCCTGTGGTGGCCACCAAAGCCCTTTGTGTTGGGGAACGTAGCAGAAATTCAAAATTTTCCTACGTGTCACCAAGATCTATCTATGGAGAAACTAGCAACGAGGGAAGGAGAGTGCATCTACATACCCTTGTAGATCGCTAAGCGGAAGCGCTCAAGAGAACGGGGTTGAAGGAGTCAGATTGTCGTGATCCAAATCACCGGAGATCCTAGTGCCGAACGGACGGCACCTCCGCGCTCAACACACGTGACAGCCCGTGACGCCTCCCACGCCTTGATCCAGCAAGAGAGAGGGAGAGGTTGAGGAAGACTCCGTCCAGCAGCAGCACAACGGCATGGTGGTGATGGAGGAGCATGGCAATCCAGCAGGGCTTCGCCAAGCACCACGGTAGAGGAGGAGGAGGAGAGGCAGGGCTGCGCCAATAGAGGGAGAAAACTCATGTCTTGGGCAGCCCCAAGCCTCAAGTATTTATAGGGGAGAGGAGGGGCTGCGCCTCCAGGGTTCCACCCTAGGGGCGGCGGCCAGCCCCAATCCCATCTGGGTGGCGGCGGTGGAGGGGAGAGGAGGCACACCAGTATGGGCCCCAAGGCCCATCTCGCCTTAGGGTTTGCCCTCTCCTCTCCTAGGCGCCTTGGGCCCCTTGTGGGGCGCACCAGCCCACCTAGGGCTGGTTCCTCCCACACTTGGCCCATGCAGCCCTCCGGGTTGGTGGCCCCACTTGGTGGACCCTCGACCTCCGGTGGTCCCAGACGTGACCAAAAACCCAAACTTTTCGGTGACCAAAACAGGACTTCCCATATATAAATCTTTACCTCCGGACCATTCCGAACTCCTCGTGACGTCCGGGATCTCATCCGGACTCAACAACATTCAGTAACCACATACAAACTTCCTTTATAACCCTAGCGCCATCGAACCTTATGTGTAGACCCTACGGGTTCGGGAACCATGCGCACATGACCGAGACGTTCTCCGGTCAATAACCAACAGCGGGATCTGGATACCCATGTTGGATCCCACATGTTCCACGATGATCTCATCGGATGAACCACGATGTCAAGGACTCAATCAATCCCGTATACAATTCCCTTTGTCTAGCGGTATTGTACTTGCCCGAGATTCGATCGTCGGTATCCCGATACCTTGATCAATCTCGTTACCGGCAAGTCTCTTTACTCGTTCCATAACACATCATCCCGCGATCAACTCTTTGATCACAATGTGCACATAATGATGATGTCCTACCGAGTGGGCCTAGAGATACCTCTCCGCTTTACGGAGTGACAAATCCGATCTCGATTCGTACAACCCAGCAGACACTTTCGGAGATACCTGTAGTGCACCTTTATAGTCACCCGATTACGCCAGGACGTTTGGTACACCCAAAGCATTCCTACGGTATCCGGAGTTGCACAATCTCATGGTCTAAGGAAAAGATACTTGACATTAGAAAAGCTTTAGCATACTGAACCACGATCTTTGTGCTAGGCTTAGTATTGGGTCTTGTCCATCACATCATTCTACTAATGATGTGACCCGTTATCAATGACATCCAATGTCCATGGTCGTGAAACCGTAACCATCTATTGATCAACGAGCTAGTCAACTAGAGGCTTACTAGGGACATGGTGTTGTCTATGTATCCACACATGTATATGAGTTTCCTATCAATACAATTATAGCATGGATAATAAACGATTATCATGAACAAGGAAATATAATAATAACCAATTTATTATTGCCTCTAGGGCATATTTCCAACAGTCTCCCACTTGCACTAGAGTCAATAATCTAGTTCACATCGCCATGTGATTAACACTCACAGGTCACATCGCCATGTGACCAATCATCCAAAGAGTTTACTATTGTCATTAAACTAGTTCACATAATCATGTGATTAAGACTCAATGAGTTCTGTGGTTTGATCATGTTTTGCTTGTGAGAGAGGTTTTAGTCAACGGGTCTGTAACATTCAGATCCGTATGTACTTCGCAATTCTCTATGTCATATTTTAAATGTTGCTTCCATGCTCCACTTGAAGCTATTCCAAATGGTTGCTCCACTATACGTATCCGGTTTGCTACTCAGAGTCACTCTGATAGGTGTTAAAGCTTGCATCGACGTAACCCTTTACGCCGAACTCTTTATCACCTCCATAATCGAGAAACATGTCCTTATTTACTCCAAGGACAATATTGACCGCTGTCCAATGATCCATTCTGGATCATTCTTGTACCCTTGAGTGACTCATGGCAAGGCACACTTCGGTGCGGTACACAAGATAGCATACTATAGAGCCTACGCTCGAGGCATAGGGACGACCTTCGTCCTTTCTCTCTCTTCCGCCGTGGTCGAGCTTTAACTCTTAACTTCATACCTTACAACTTAGGCAAGAACTCCTTCTTTGACTGATCCATCTTGAACACTTTCAAGATTATGTCAAGGTATGTGCTTATTGTTCAAGTAGCCTAATCCAGGTTTTCCATTGAAAAACACTTTTCAAACAACCCTATATGCTTTCTAGAAATTCTACATCATTTCTGATCATCAATATGTCAACAACATATACTCATCAGAAATTCTATAGTGCTCCCACTCACTTCTTTGGAAATACAAGTTTCTTATAAACTTTGTATAAACCTAAAATCTTTGATCATCTTATCAAAGTGCGTATTCCAACTCCGAGATGCTTACTCCAGTCCTTAGAAGGATCGCTGGTGCTAGCATACCTTTTAGCATCCTTAGGATCGTCAAAACCTTTCTGATTGTATCACATACAACCTTTCCTTACGAAAACTGGTAAGGAAACTCGTTTTGACATCCATCTGCCAGATTTCATAAATGCAGCTTATGCTAACATGATTCCGACGGACTTTAAGCATCGCTACGAATGAGAAAATCTCATCGTAGTTAACTCCCTTGAACTTGTGAAAAACTCTTCGCCACAATTCGAGCTTCATAGACGGCGATATTACCGTCCACGTCCGTCTTCTTCTTAAAGATCCATTTATCTCAATGGCTTGTCGATCAACGGGCAAGTCCACCAAAGTCCATGCTTTGTTCTGATACATGGATCCTATCTCGGATTTCATGGCTTCTAACCATTTGTCGGAATTTGGGCCCACCATCGCTTCTCCATAGCTCATAGGTTCATCGTTGTCTAGCAACATGACATTCAAGACAGGATTACTGTACCACTCTGAAGCAGTACACATCCTTGTCACCCTACGAGGTACGGTAGTGACTTGATCGGAAACTTCATGATCACTATCATAAGCTTCTACTTCAATTGGTGTAGGTGCCACTGAAAGTGCGTTATATCGACTAGAGGGGGGTGAATAGGCGATTTTTAGAGAATTTTAATAATTCTTCACTGAGGAATTTGCTGGTGAGGAAATTCCTTAGCGAAGAAATACATGCAGCGGAATAAGTACTCATTGGTAAGCATAGCAGATTACAGGCATAGTCATCATGATGAAATGAAGACAATCACAGAGTACGGAAAGCGTAATCACAGGATAACACAAGATGAAGACAAACAGACCGAAGAAATTGAACTGAGGAAATTGAGAAAGTCTTCAGTCAAAGTCTTCAAACGCAGATATGACAAGCATTCAACACAGTAATGAGGAAATGAAAGGGTTGAGGAAATAGAACCAGTTAGGTTGATGAAGACAATGATTTGGTAGACCAGTTCCAACTGCTGTATCAGTTGTACGTCTGGTTGGAGCGGCTGAGTATTTAAACTCGAGGACACGCAGTCCCGGACACCCGATCATCGAGCACGCAGCTCAGACACCAAGTCCTCACCGTATTCTCCTTGAACTAAGGTCACGCAGACCTCGCCCAATCACTCGTGGTAAGTCTTCTTGGCGACTTCCAAACCTTCACAGACTTGGTCACTCGGCGATCCACAATTCCTCTTGATGCTCTAGACCATGACGCCTATCCGTCTGGAAGAAGCACAGTCTTCAAAGGTAAAAGCGTCGGATCCACGCAGGATCAATTTCTTGATGATGCTCAATCACTTTGGGTTTGTTGGGGTTTGGTTTTGGGTTTTCCTCACTTGATGATTTTCGCTCAAATTCCTCAGAGGATGGGTTGCTCTCAAATGACAAGTGTCAAGTTCTTCGGAGCAGCCAACCAGCAAGTGGTTGTAGGCGGCTATTTATAGCCTAGGAGCAGCCCCACATGATAAGACATAAATGCCCTTCAATGATATGACCGTTAGGTGGATAAGATATTTTGGGACAGGTGGCAAGAACACAAAGAACGGTCGGAAATTTGAACATCAAATTCCTCGGGGCTATCATGTTCTCATGTGTAGGCAATTCGCAGACCGGCGAATTCCTAACTCCTCGATCGAACAAATTCCTCGGTGACTGGAAGAGCTTCGTCTCTCACATCAAGAAATTGACTGAATCGTATGAGATTTCCAAAAGCTTCACTCAAGGGATTGGTAGGTGTAGGATTTTGAGTTGAGCATCAAATGGAAATTTTTCCTTAGTATTTCCTCGACCCCTTTAACAAAGACGGTGTTTCCTATGACTCAAGAAAGAGAAAATGAAACTACGAAAACAAAAGTCTTCACGCTTCATGTTCCTCAAATGAATACCAAGTCTTCAAGGTCACACCAATTTCTTCACTTTCAAAGTCTTCAGGAAGTCTTCAGAATATCAAATTCTTCAGTTGAAGAACTTCATTTTTAGGGTCGACTTTCACCGTAAACATCAAACTCCTCATAGACTTATAGACCTGTGTACACTCACAACGCATTAGTTACTTAACCTATAAGTCTTCAATACACCAAAATCACTAAGGGCACTAGATGCACTTACAATCTCCCCTTTTGGTGATTGATGACAACATAGGTTAAGTTTTCAACGGGATAAACATATGAAGTGTAAATACTCGATAATGAGGAATTTGATTGCAAGATATAGAAGAACTCCCCCAAGATGTGCATAGTGAGGAATTTGCTTTTGAGGCAATGCACACTTGAAGAAATGAATCATGGAGATCTCCCCCTATATCTTGTAATTCATACACGCATTTAACATATAGTATGAAGAATTTGAAATGCATGATGAAATATGGTGCTTGATGTTATGCAATGTAACGCATCAAGAGTATCAGAGCCCAAAGGCCAAAATGATCAGAGCATAACAAATATTAACACTACTGTAATCAGAGCATAGAGCAAAAGCATCATGCATCAAAGTATCAAAGCACCATCGGGTTTAAGATTACAACTCGATCCAATAAAAGGTTTCAGAAGAACGAGAGTTGTAACTTAATAAAATACCGTATATAGACAAAAACTAGACCCGCTTGAAGACTAACTCAAATTTCTCCCCTTTGTCATCAAATGACCAAAAGGATCAAACCGAGGACTAACGCTCTTGAGGAATTTCAAGTTGAAGACGGAGCGCCAAAGATTGTCGGGTTGTTCGTTGAAGTAGGACCAGCAGCAGTGTCTTCCAAATCTTCATTTTCATCGTTGTCGCGAGATGAAGAATAGGAGCTGGCCACCAAGGAAGGAACTTTGACTTTCTTGAATTTCTTGGAGGAGGTGCAGACCAGTCAAATTCTTCCTTGAGTCCCATTGATTGCAGTTCTTCTTCATTGTAGACATGTGAAAGAACAGCCCAAAGCGCTTGAAGGTTTCATGAAGGTAGTAGTGGTTTTTCTTCACTGCATTGTGAGTTGAGGTCATGTTGTAAAGAAGAGTACCAAGCGACGCTTGACCCACTTATGATTGCGATCAACCTTCCGATGAAGACCGAGGAGTAACTCACGATCACCATCACCACAGGTGCGATTCCTTGAGGATTTTGCTTGACATTGGTATTTCTTTGCAGAGTCATGTGTGGCGAGTCATCATTGGTGGAGTAGGATGCTGCTTTGCTAAACTGTCCATCCAATGGACGAATGCCTTCATCTATCACAGTAGTAGCCTTTCCCTTTTCATCAGCTAAGGTAACTGTCCGTTTGAGGACTTCAATCGGGGCGCGGTAGCTGCAAAGTGGTTCAAAGTATCGCCTTGTAATTCAAAGTGAAGATCTTGACCGATGAATCTCATAATCCAAGGTGCATAAGGCTTCAGCTCAAAAGGTGACATGGCAATGTTAGCCAGAGTCCTCATGAAGAAATCATGGAAATTTACGGGAACGCCATGGATGATGTTGAAAAGCATATTCTTCATGATGCCAACGACTTCTTCATCGTTCGAGTCGTGGCCCTTGATAGGACTCATAGTCTTCGTCAAAATTCGATAGACTGTTCGAGGCACATATAATAATTCCTTGACGAGGAATTTTGTCCTTGGGGCTTGCCTGGGCTTCAAAGGCTTCATCAGCACTTGCATATAGTGATTTGAAAGTTCCTTTTCTTCATAGATGCGACGTGCACCATCAATCGGAGGACTGAGTGGGAGGGCACGAAGCAATTCACTTGCTGGTGCCTTGTAGTGAGTATTTTCGGTCATCCAATCCAAGACCCATGAAGTTACATCTTCAGCGTCTCCGGTGATGTGCATGGTTGCATAGAAGTGAAGAATTAGCTCTTCGCTCCGATCACGGATATCGGTCAGAAGTTTAGAAGACTGCGTCGTGAAGAACACTTAGGACGGGCTCAAAGCCGGCAGCGACTCCATATCCACATGAGGAATATGAGCATGATCAAGATTTTGTCCTTGTTGAAAAGCACCGAGGAATAGAAGTTGGCTTGACCGGCAGTCCGTAAGCGCCTCTTCCTAATTCGAGCAGAATCATAAGGATTATATTCATGAAGAACACATGCTCGACAAAGAAATCTTCAGCCTTGAACTTTTGTTTGGTTGAGAACAGATTCTTTTGCTTGGGCAGAGGGGTGTCAGTGAGTTGCATCACCACCTCAGGAATCGTAAATTCAGGTTCTTCAGCCTGAGGAATTTCTTGGTCCTCAACTTGTGCAGCACCGAGGATTAGCAAAGCAGCAGTTTCATCAAGACTAGTGGCTGGAATTTCTTCATGCACAGAACCAGTGGGTTGATTTTCTTCAGAGTCTATTTGGACAGTCTGTGCAGGGGAGTGAGGAACTTGTTGAAGCGGGGTAAAGAGAGGAGTATTGGGATGCTGACTTTCCCAAAAGTCATCATTGATCACTGGAGTGGTGCATCCAATATCCACATCTTCATTTTCAATTTCCTCAGTACCAGCTTGAGGAATTTCATGGTCTGATGAGGGAATAACTGGGGTTGAAGGGATTACTTCCACTTCAATTTCTTCATCAATTTTCTCAGATGAAGCAGCAGATTGATGTTCTTCATCAGATCCGGTTGGGATCTCATATTCTTCTCCAAATGGATCGACTTCCTTTGATGGTATGGAGGTAATTGGAATATCATCAATTGGGTTTTCAATGGAGCTGGTCATTGGCTTCATTTTCTTCGCAGCCGAAGAGTCTGACGCAGCTGATGCTTTCCTTTTCTTCACAGCAGGTCGTTCTGCAGCCTTGGTTTTCTTCACATCAGAAGCAGATGGAAGAATTGGAGTTGGGGTTGGCGCAGGAGGAGCCGAGGAATTTGGTGCAGTTTCTTCAGAGCAAGCGATGCAGGTTCCCTGCCTTGAGCAATTTCATCAGCGCACCACTAGTGGGTGCCACGGCAATTTCTTCGGTGGCTGGGATGGGATCATCAGCCCGAATCAGCATTTTCTTCAAAGAGGCTGAACTGATGCTTCACTCGAGGAATTTCAAGTTGCACAGTGTGAGAACACTTGTGATTTTCTTCGTCGATCGATTTAATCTGGTCTTGACCACTTGCCAATCAGCATAGTATGTGTCAAGTTCTTGCTGAGGTTTTGAATTTCAGTTTGATTTGGAGGAGTTCCTCGGTGTCATCTTGACAACGTTTTCTTGAGAACCTCTCCTTCTGTATTGAGCCTTCTTGATTTCCCTCGCCTTCTCAAACTTCCATTTTCTTCAGCGATGAAGTGAGTCACGCATGACTTTGACCAGGTGTCAAAGGAAGATCAGCAGAGGGGTATTGGGATCATTGTGCCGAGGTCAATGAAGTCGAGGACTTTCTTCGATCCGAAAGAGCGGGCACAGATGTACCCTTGGCTCTAGCGGCCCTAACTTGGCGGTCTCGATGATTTCTTCAAGTTCTTCATCGATGCCTCATCATCGATGGCACGTGGACTACAAGCTGTTTCTTCCTTGGCTAGGCCGAGGACCACGCCCCACTGTTGCTTTTGTCTTCAGCAGAGTCGGGCCAGATAATGAATTGGGGCAGCCGAGGAACTTGCAGAGATGCTCGAGGCAATTGAGAAACCAGCAGTCCTTTGACATGTAGCTAAGTGCACAGAGGCGAAGGTTTGGGACGGAGCAGTTGAGGACTTTGATGGAGCAGCAACAAAGGTGAGGAATTCGCTTGGATGGTGCTGCCGAGGAACTTGGCCGTGAGGGCGCAGATGATGAAGCACTTGGCTTATTAGCAGACTTCTTTTGCATTGATTTCCTCGGTTTGACCGAGACCTCGATGGCAGCAAAGCAGCAGAGCAGAATCCTCATTGAATTTCTTCACCGCTTCCTTTGCTTGCTTTGCCAATTTTGCTTGGCGCTTAGCCCATTCATCGGAAAGTCCTCACGCGCTTGACGCTAGTGGGATCAGCTATTTGGCCAGGTGCCAAAGGAGCTCTTGGGCATGGAGGATTCAAAGCTAATTTCTTCATGTACTTAGGAGTTACATATCTGTATTCCTTCCATTCCGTGCCCATCTCCGCTCAATCTTCCGAATACGCACCTTGCGTTGATTTTTGCTTTCCTCATCCGGTGTCACATGAGTCAGCATATATTTCCTCGTGGATTTCAAATGCTGTCATGACCTCGTGTTTCTTTCCTCCTTCTGCGGCTTCTTGCCATCCGCCATTTTCTTGGTGAGGAAATTGAACAATTGAGTTCTCTCAAGAAGTGTGCAGTTTTTCTTCGAGGAACGCTGCAAATGAGTTAAGTTGATGAGAACCTAGGGATTCAGCAGCGGACATTTGTACCTGTGAACAGAGTATAGGTGCGAGGAATTTGGAGAGGTCATATCGTTCTCGTAAGGTTTTTCAAAAGAACAAGTTTTGAGGATTTTGACCAGATGAGTTTTGAAGAATTTCACTAAGCGTTCTTTGTCTTAGGTTCCAGAGTTGTATAGATCGAGGATCCACACAATTTAGGAATCTTGAAGAAAATCATTGCTTAGAGAAACGAGTCAAGAGATTTGAGGTGTTCATATGTGTGAAGATTTGAAGAATAAACACCTTTGAAGAATTTGAAGAAAATTTGAGAATCAAAGAGAGTAATAAAAGTAACTTTTAATTTACCAAGTGAAGAACACGATTAACTGAGATGAACAGTTGGGAAGTTCGTCTGCTCAGATCTTCCCCGCCCTAACTTGGCAGAGGAAATCAGCTACGGCGACGGCGGAGTGAAGATTTTCCACGGTCGGCGCGAAAAGGCCAAATAAGAGGTCAAGGCAGTGAAGCTTTTCCTCACCGGCGATTTATGGAGTAGCGACGGCGCTAGCGTTTTGAGGAGCTCGAGCAGGAGAGAGGTCGAGCGGAGTAAAAGAGTGAGGAAGGGAGAGAGGGGTATTTATAGACACGGTGAAAACGGATCGTCTGAAGATTTAGGACGAACATGCCCCTGACCGCTTCCCTTCTCACGACATGTGTCACACGTACTGTGTAGTGGAGATCGTGTGCGATCGTGGGTGAATATAATAATGCATCGTGGGATGCGGAACGGTTTGAGCGGTAAAATCGAAGTTTGGATAAGATTTGTTTTAAAAGTTCCGTTGCAATTTCTTCAGCTGTCAAGGACACAGTGAAGAATTTGAACGAGTTTCAAAGTAGAACGCACATGAAGAATTTGTGAATGGATTTGGTTGAGTATAGTATAGAGGGGGAAGGGTCCGATCACATTCACTTAGCAGAAAAAACGACTTGAAGAATTAGCCATAAGTGAATGCTGTAGAGGACATAAACCCATATATATATATATAGCCAATGAAGAAAGACGACGTAAACAGTGAAGATTTTGCAAAGTTGAAGAATTTGAAAAACTGAAGAATTTCAAAAGCTGAGGAAAAACTCAAATTTGAAGATTTTCAACTTTGGTGGTGGCGTAACCCACCGTATAAGAATGATGATTTGAGACACCGCGTACAATTGTCGTAGGGTTCTGAGAATCAATTTCTTCATTAATTTCTTCACACTTAGAGTGTTATTCTTCATTGATTGAAGAAAAACGTTTCTTCATGTGTTGCACATCTAAGTCATCAATTTTGCATAAGTGTTAGGATGTGTGTCTTTTTCAAAGAACGTTCGAAGATTCTAAGATATTTAGCTCACACCGCAACTTGCTAAATCTCTTCTCATCCAAGGGCTTAGTGAAGATATCAGCTAGCTGCTCTTCAGTCTTCACATGCTCGATGGAGATGTCGCCCTTCAACACATGATCACGAAGAAAATGATGACGAATTTGTATGTGCTTTGTCTTCGAGTGCTGAACTGGGTTGTGAGCAATCTTGATGGCACTCTCATTGTCACAGTAGAGAGGCACATTCTTCACATTGATGCTGTAGTCCTTGAGGGTTTGCTTCATCCATAGTAATTGAGCACAACACGAGCCAGCAGCAATGTATTCAGCTTCCGCAGTGGACAGTGATACGCAGTTCTGTTTCTTCGAGGACCAACAGACCAAAGATCGTCCGAGGAAATGACAAGTACCAGATGTTGACTTGCGTCCACACGATCACCAGCATAGTCGAGTCGAATATCCAATGAGATCAAAAGTAGAGCCCTTGGGGTACCATAATCCTAGTGTTGGTGTGTGAGCTAGATATCAAGAATATGCTTCACAGCCTTATGGTGTGATTCCTTGGTGTAGCTTGAAATCGGGCACACATGCAAACACTAAGCATTATATCTGGCCTAGATGCACATAAGTACAATAAAGAACCAATCATGGAGCGGTATACCTTGTGATCAAGTCAATACCATTTTCATCGATTGCATAGATGGCCATTTGTGGGCATAGGAATTTTGACGCCTTTACAATCTTGCATGCGAATTTCTTCAGGACATCTTTGAGGTATTTCTCTGAGATATGAATATGCCATTGTGTTGTTGATTTAATTTGAAGACCTAAGAAGAATTTCAACTCTCCCATCATAGACATTTGATATTCTTCACTCATCATATAGGCAAATTCATCACTATAACGTTGGTCAAGACAGCCAAAGATAATATCATCAACATATATTTGGCACACAAATAGTTCACCATCATAAGATTTAGTAAAAAGAGTAGGGTCGAGTGAACGGGTGTGAAGCCATTCTTCACGAAGAATTCCTTCAATGTATCATACCACGCCGAGGGGCTTGCTTGAGGCCATAGAGGGCCTTATTTAGTCTCAAGACTTTGTCGATTCTTTGGATCTTCAAAACCTGGGGTTGAGCAACATATACTTCTTCCTCAAGCTTACCATTGAGGAATGCACTTTTCACATCCATTTGATATAAAGTGATATTGTTATGGTTAGCGAGGCGTAGTAATATGCTGAATAGACTCAAGTCTAGCGACAGTGCAAAAGTTTCATCGAAATCAATTCCTTCAACTGCGTGTAGCCTTGAGCTACTAGTCGTGCCTTATTCCTCACCACAAGACCATTTTCATCTTGCTTGTTGCGGTAGATCCACTTTGTGCCAATGATATTATGCTTGCGAGGATCTGGACGTTTGACCAGTTCCCTGACGTTGTTGAGCTCGAATCGATGTAATTCTTCTTGCATGGCCTGAATCCACTCCGGCTCGAAATGCTTCATCTACCTTAGTGGGCTCTGTGATAGAGACAAAAGCATAGTGCCCACAAAAGTTAGATAAGTGTGAAGCTTTTGAGCGAGTGAGAGGACTGGCGCTTCAATGTCATCGATGATCTTGTCAACTTGCACTTCTTTTGCAACGCGAGGATGAGCTGGTTGTCTTCGAGGAATTTGATCATTTTCCTCAAAGACCATTTTCTTCAGATTATCTTCAGTGCATCATTTCGACGTTCTTCGCAGACAGGAATGAATTCTTCAGCAGTTTCTTCAAGAGGGAATGACATCCTCGGTTGCCTTGAACCTGATAGAATCCTCGGTGCTGGTTCGCCTAACATGAAGGTAGGTGCTCTCTTTGCGAGCCATTAGTTTCATCGAACCGCACATCTACAAGGTCAACAATCTTGTGAAGTGTGATGTTGAAGACTCAGAGGTGTGCGAGTCCTTTCCGTAACCAAGCATAAAACCTTCATGTGCTTTGGTGTAAATTTAGAGGTGTGGTGAGGATCTCTAATCCAGCATTTAGCATCAAGACTTTGAAATAACTTACATTGGGTTTCTTGTCGTAAGGAGTTCATAGGCAGTCTTTTGAAGAATTTGTGAAGATATACTGTTGATGATGTGGCACGCAGTGTCAATTGCTTCAATCCGTAAACGACTAGGCGTTTTGTATTCATCAAGCATAGTGCGAGCCATCTCAACAAGAGTTCTGTTCTTGCGCCCACGACGCCATTTTGCTGAGGAGTATAGGGAGCAGATAACTCATGAGTAATACCAAGTTCATCAAGATAATCCTCAAGTCCGAATTCTTGAACTCAGTTGCATTGTCACTCTGATGTGCTTGATCTTCACACCAAAGTTGGTTGAAGCCCTCGAGGAAAATCGCTTGAAGATTTCCTGCACTTGATTTTGTAAGTAACAATGTGTACCCATGTGTAACGAGAGTAATCATCAACAATAACAAAGCCATATAGTGATGCTTCATTAACGATAATTGAGTAATGATTGGGACCAAAGAGGTCCATGTGAAGCAATTGAAGGGACGAGTAGTGGTCATGATAGTCTTCACTGGATGCTTGGCCTTGGTCATTTTTCCAGCTTCACAGTTCGCATAAGTGATCCTTGAGGAATTTGACATTCTCAATGCCAATGACATGCTTCTTCTTCGCAAGCGTGTGCAAATTCCTCATGCCTGCGTGACCAAGTCGTCGATGCCATAGCCAGCCTATACGAAGCTTTTGCAAGTAGGCACACGGTTGGTTGTGGTCCTGTAGAGAAGTCAACAATATACAAGTCTCCTCTCCTAAAGCCTTCAAGACTTTGGAATTGTCGACTTCCATAATCACAACACAACGATACTTGCCAAAGATAACTACCATATCAAGATCACAAAGCATTGAGACCGACATGAGGTTATATCCTAAAGACTCAACAAGCATGACTTTGTCCATGTGCATGTCCTTAGAGATAGCAACCTTACCAAGTCCCAATACGACGACTTTTGCCTTTGTCGGCCAAAGATGATATGCTTCAGATGTGACGGTGATAAGGGAGCATCCATCAATAGATTCTTGTCACGGTCATGTGATTTGTACATCCACTATCGAGAAACCACTCGGTGGCTTTGGGTTGATCATCCTGCAGATGAATTAGTATAACTTACGATCTCATATACTTCATCGGTGAAGAATATGATATCAAGTTCATCGATGAATTTCATCACCAAGATTCAGATAAGTAGTATGAGGACGTGTGAAATGAAAGTTCATTTCATCATGATTAGCTGCGTCCTTTCGAGCATTTTTGTCGTGCCCCAAAGAAATTCTTCAGACGTTGAGGCACGCCCGAGACCTGACCCTGCAGAAGAGATTAGTTCTTTTCTTCACCACCCACATCGAAGGGGTGGCAAAGAGTTTATCATTCATGCGAGCACCATACGAGAATGGTGGCATAGAGGCCAAACCATTTCGTTTCACATAAGAGGGGTTAGGGTAAGCATATGAATAAGCAGAGAAATTCTTCGAGGACTTATGAACATATTGGTTCGAAGAATAATGCACATATTCATAGCCCTTAGCTCTACCCTGCGAAACAGAGTTGTTAGCACGATGATAATCATATGAGGACTTTGATCCTTTTGAGGAATTTGATCCGCATGAGGAATTTGGTCCGTATGAGGACTTGGATCCATATGAAGAATTTTGTCCATATGAAGAATTTTATCTGGGGTTCCTTTTCTTCACAGGTGGTGTCATGAGGACATTCACCTGAAGACTTTCAAGACATTTCTTGGGAACCCAGATTTTCTTCATAGGGGGACCGTTCCTGCAGTTAGTGCCAACATATCTAGCAAATACTTCACCATTCTGATTTTTGAACAGTTTATAGTTGGAGTCAAATGACTCATCATCAGAATGAGGAAATTCACATGTAAAGCCAGATAAGGTGGATGGATCAACTGGAGGTCCCTTTGCAGCAACCCATGAGGTTTTGGGATACTGCTCAGGCTTCCAGTATGTTCCATCGACATTTAATTTCCTCTCAAAGGCGATACCCTCTTTCCTAGGGTTCCTGTTGAGGATCTGCTTTTTAAGCACATCACAAAGAGTCGATGCCCTTTGAGGCTTTTGTACATGCCTGTCATGTACAATTCCTTCGATCTGCATCGTCGGTGATACTAGCAATGTCCTCGGATGAGGAATTAGTGATAGCAGAGGCAGGTGAAGAATTTGTAACAGTTGAAGCATTTGAACATTCGGTGAAGAATTAGCGATTCACGCTCAATGCACTTTAAGCATGGAGGAACAAATTCTTCTTGAGAAGCGCTGATTTGTTGAGCAAGTAATGAATCGCGCTCCTTCAAGATCCTCATAACTCGCTCTTAGCTTCTCAAGATCTTGCT
The DNA here is from genome assembly GCA_021605205.1 of Aegilops longissima. Taxonomy (NCBI): domain Eukaryota; kingdom Viridiplantae; phylum Streptophyta; class Magnoliopsida; order Poales; family Poaceae; genus Aegilops; species Aegilops longissima. The sequence goes on along the minus strand of CM038679.1, from coordinate 21,061,551 downwards.
TTCTTTGAAGAAATTCATAAGAAAGTTTCTCATGATCGATAAGAGAGTGTTATGATGACCTTGAAGGCTGTCAAGCCTAGACCTGAACTTCTGAAGCTTTTCATCGGGGCTTGAGTGCGATCCATTTCTTCACCTAACATATCATCACTCTTATCTAGCATGTTTTGAACCTTTTCAAAAGCCCTTTGTTGTTTTATAGCAATCTTAGCAAGTTTGGAGTAGCTGGGCTTGAGATCCTCATCAGATTCATTTTCACTGGATTCAGAGGAGGTGAAATTGAGTACCTTGGCACCTTTTGCCATGAAGCAATAGGTGGGAGCGTAGTCATCATTTTCCTCATCAGGCTTGTCGGCGGAGTCAGTTTCTTCAGCGTTGAAGATGGACTTGCTAACATAAGCAGTAGCAAGAGCCAGACTAGCCACACCAGATTCGGATTCTTCAGACTCCTCCTCTTCCTCATTTTCCTCAGATTCAGCTTCAGAGTCCATTTCCTTGCCAATGAATGCCCGAGCCTTTTTGGAGCTGCTCTTCTTGTGAGAAGAAGGCTTTGAGGATTTTGATGATGAAGATTTTGATGATTTCTTCTTCTTCTTCACGTCATCAGAGCTGTAATCCTTGTGTTTATTCTTTCTTAATTCCTTTTCCCACTGAGGACAATCTTGGATATAGTGACCAGGTTTCTTGCATTTGTGGCAAAGTCTTCGCTTATAGTCACTAGATGAGGAATCTTTGCTTCTTGAGGATTTTCCAAACGACCACGCCTTGTGAATTTCTGGAATTTCTTCACGAGCAAAGTGCTAGCTCTCGCCAAATTCTTCAGGATCTCCAAGGCTACTACGAGTCTTCACTCTCGATTCAGATTCAGCCTTGGCCTTGAGGCACGTGTTTTTCCATAGCCGTAACCATAGAGATCTCTCTTTTCAGCAAGTGGAACTCGTGAGTATTTAGCCTTCGAGGATATCGGCAGGATCAAGAGACTTGTAGTCAGCTCGTTCTTGTATCATCAGTGCCAGAGTGTCAAATGAGGAATCAAGCGATCTTAGCAATTTCTTCACCACCTCATGGTCGGTGATGTCAGTGGCACCCAGTGCTTGAAGCTCATTTGAGATGTCAGTGAGGCGATCGAAGGTTTGTTGAACATTTTCGTTATCGAGTCTTTTGAAGCGGTTGAAGAGATTCCGAAGAACATCAACTCGAGAGTCACGCTAAGTTGAAACACCTTCATTTACTTTGGACAGCCTGTCCCAGATGAGTTTGGCAGATTCCAAAGCACTCACTCTTCCATATTGACCTTTGCTCGATGGCCACATATGATATTCTTCGCTTGAGAATCGAGTTGCTTGAATCTCTTCACATCAGCATCATTCGTAGAGAGGGTGTGGTGAGGAAACACCTTTTGTCACAACATACCGAGATCTTGTCAATTGCTTCAAGATGCATTCGCATTTTGTTCTTCGAAGAGGGGTAGTCCGTCCCATCGAAGGTAGGACACCTGCTGAGACCTTGATCATACCTGCGGTCAACATAACTAAAACTCCAGGTGGTTAAACCAAAATCACACAGAACAAGGGAGTACCTCGCTCTGATACCAATTGAAAGTGCGTTATATCGACTAGAGGGGGGTGAATAGGCGATTTTTAGAGAATTTTAATAATTCTTCACTGAGGAATTTGCTGGTGAGGAAATTCCTTAGTGAAGAAATACATGCAGCGGAATAAGTACTCATTGGTAAGCATAGCAGATTACAGGCATAGTCATCATGATGAAATGAAGACAATCACAGAGTACGGAAAGCGTAATCACAGGATAACACAAGATGAAGACAAACAGATCAAGAAATTGAACGAGGAAATTGAGAAAGTCTTCACCAAAGTCTTCAAACGCAGATATGACAAGCATTCAACACAAGAATGAGGAAATGAAAGGGTTGAGGAAATAGAACCAGATTAGGTTGATGAAGACAATGATTTGGTAGACCAGTTCCAACTGCTGTCTCGGTTATACGTCTGGTTGGAGCGGTGAGTATTTAAACTCGAGGACACGCAGATCCGGACACCCGATCCATCGAGCACGCAGCTCAGACACCAAGTCCTCACCGATTCTCCTTGAACTAAGGTCACGCAGACCTCGCCCAATCACTCGTGGTAAGTCTTCAGCGACTTCCAAACCTTCACAGACTTGGTCACTCGGCGATCCACAATTCCTCTTGGATGCTCTAGACCGTGACGCCTATCCGTCTGGAAGAAGCACAGTCTTCAAAGGTAAAAAGCGTCGGATCCACGCAGGATCAATTTCTTCAGTGATGCTCAATCACTTTGGGTTTGTTGGGGTTTGGTTTTGGGTTTTTCCTCACTTGATGATTTTCGCTCAAATTCCTCAGAGGATGGGTTGCTCTCAAATGACAAGTGTCAAGTTCTCTCGGAGCAGCCAACCAGCAAGTGGTTGTAGGGGGCGGCTATTTATAGCCTAGGGAGCAGCCCGACATGATAAGACATAAATGCCCTTCAATGATATGACCGTTAGGTGGATAAGATATTTTGGGGACAGGTGGCCAAGAAGACAAAGAACGGTCGGAAATTTGAACATCAAATTCCTCGGGGCTATCATGTTCCTCATGTGTAGGCAATTCAGCCTTTGGCGAATTCCTAACTCCTCGCCGAACAAATTCCAAAGTGACGTAAGAGCTTCGTCTCATCCATCAAGAAATTGACTGAATCTGTATGAGATTTCCAAAAGCTTCACTTGAAGGGATTGGTAGGTGTAGGATTTTGAGTTGAGCATCAAATGGAAATTTTTCCTTAGTATTTCCTCGACCCTCTTTAACGAAGACGGTGTTTCCTATGACTCAAGAAAGAGAAAATGAAACTACGAAAACAAAAGTCTTCACGCTTCATGTTCCTCAAATGAATACCAAGTCTTCAAGGTCACACCAATTTCTTCACTTTCAAAGTCTTGTAAAGTCTTGAATATCAAATTCTTCAGTTGAAGAACTTCATTTTTAGGGGTCGACTTTCACTGTAAACATCAAACTCCTCATAGACTTATAGACCTGTGTACACTCACAAACGCATCAATTACTTAACCTATAAGTCTTCAATACACCAAAATCACTAAGGGGCACTAGATGCACTTACAGCCACAGGAACAACTTCCTGTGCCCTGCTACACACTAGTTGTAGTGATGGTTCAATAACCATGTCAAGTCTCCACCATCCTCCCACTCAACTTTTCGAGACAAACTTTTCCTCGAGAAAGGACCCGATTCAAGAAACAATCCCTATTGCTTTCGGATCTGAATTAGGAGGTATACCCAACTGTTTTGGGTGTCCTATGAAGATGTATTTTATCCGCTTTGGGTTCGAGCTTATCAACCTGAAACTTTTTCACATAAGCGTCGCAGCCCCAAACCTTTAAGAAATGACAGCTTAGGTTTCTCTAAACCATAATTCATACGGTGTCAACTCAACGGAATTACGTGGTGCCCTATTTAAAGTGAATGTGGTTGTCTCTAATGCCTAACCCATGAACGATAGTGGTAATTCGATAAGAGACATCAAGGTACGCACCATATCCAATAGGGTGCAACTATGATGTTCGGACACACCATCACACTATGGTGTTCCAGGCGGTATTAATTGTGAAACAATTTCCACAATGTCATAATTGCGTGCCAAAGCTTGTAACTCAGATTCTCATCTCTATGATCATATCATAGACATTTTATCCTCTTGTCAAGATGATCTTCAACTTTACTCTGAAATTACTTGAACCTTTCAATAATTCAGACTTGTGTTTCATCAAGTAAATATACTCAGTATCTACTCAAATCATCCGTGAAGTAAGAACATAACGATATTCACTGCATGCCTCAGCACTCATTGGACTGCACACATCAAAAATGTGTTTCTTCCAACAAGTTGCTATCTTGTTCCATTTTATTGAAACCGAGGCTTTTCAGTCATCTTGCCCATGTGGTATAATTTGCATATCTCAAGTGATTCAAAATCAAGTGAGTCCAAACGATCCATCTGCATGGAGTTTCTTCATGCGTATACACCAATAGAAATGGTTTGCATGTCTCAAACTTTTCAAAAATGAGTGAGTCCAAAGATCCATCAACATGGAGCTTATTCATGCGTTTTATACCAATATGACTTATATGGCAGTGCCACAAGTAAGTGGTACTATCATTACTATCTTATATATATTTTTGGCATGAAAATGTGTATCACTACGATCGAGATTCAATAAACCATTCCTTTAGGTGTAAGACCATTGAAGGTTTTATTCAAATAAATAGAGTAACCATTATTCTCCTTAAATGAATAACCGTATTGCAATAGACATAATTCAATCATGTCTATGCTCAACGCAAACACCAATCTCAGTGGTAGAGGGAGCGTGCGATGCTTGATCACATCAACCTTGGAAACACTTCCAACACATATCATCAGCTCACCTTTAGTTAGTCTCCGTTTATTCCGTAGCTATTATTTCGAGTTACTAACACTTAGCAACCGAACCGGTATCTAATACCCTGGTGCTACTAGGAGTACTAGTAAAGTACACGTTAACATAATGTATATCCAATATACTTCTATCGACCTTGCCAGCCTTCTCATCTACCAAGTATCTAGGGTAATTCTGCTCCAGTGGCTGTTCCCTTTATTACAGAGGCACTTAGTCTCGGGTTTGGGTTCAACCTTGGGTTTCTTCACTAGATGCAGTAGCTGATTTGCCGTTTCATGAAGTATCCCTTCTTGCCCTTGCCCTTCTTGAAACTAGTGGTTTCACCAACCATCAACAATTGATGCTCCTTCTTGATTTCTACTTTCGCGGTGTCAAACATCGCGATACCTCAAGGATCATCATATCTATCCCTGATATGTTATAGTTCATCACGAAGCTCTAACAGCTTGGTGGTAATGACTTTGGAGAAACATCACTATCTCATCTGGAAGATCAACTCCCACTCGATTCAAGTGATTGTTGCACTCAGACAATCTGAGCACAAGCTCAACAATTGAGCTTTTCTCCCTTAGTTTGTAGGCTAAGAAAATCGTCGGAGGTCTTATACCTCTTGACGTGGGCACGAGCCTGAAATCCCAATTTCAGCCCTCGAAACATCTCATATGTTCCGCGACGTTTCAAAAACGTCTTTGGTGCCTCAACTCTAAACCGTTTAACTGAACTATCACGTAGTTATCAAGACGTGTATGTCAGATGTTCACAACATCCACAGACGACGTTCGAGGTTCAGCACACCTAGCGGTGCATTAAGGACATAAGCCTTCTACTGTCCGCATAATTGCTACTGTCAACTTTCAACTATATTTTCTCTAGGAACATATCTAAACAGTGGAACTAAAGCGCGAGCTACGACATAATTTGCAAAGATCTTTTGACTATGTTCAGGATAATTAAGTTCATCTTATGAACTCCACTCAGATAGACATCCCTCTAGTCATCTAAGTGATTACATGATCCGAGTCAACTAGGCCGTGTCCGAACATCACGTGAGACGGACTAGTCATCATCGGTGAACATCTTCATGTTGATCGTATCTACTATACGACTCATGCTCGACCTTTCGGTCTCTGTGTTCCGAGGCCATGTCTGTACATGCTAGGCTCGTCAAGTTAACCCTAAGTGTTTCGCGTGTGTAAATCTGTCTTACACCCGTTGTATGTGAACGTAAGAATCCATCACACCCGATCATCACGTGGTGCTTAGAAGTGAGGAACTTTAGCAACGGTGCACAGTTAGGGAGAACACTTCTTGAAATTGTTGTAAGGGATCATCTTATTTACTACCGTCGTTCTAAGTAAACAAGATGCATAAACATAATAAACATCACATGCAATTATATAGTAGTGACATGATATGGCCAATATCATATAGCTCCATTGATCTGCATCTTCGGGGCTCGATGATCATCATCGTCACCGGCATGACACCATGATCTCCATCATCATGTATTCATGAAGTTGTCTCGCCAACTATTACTTCTACTACTATGGCTACCGGTTAGCAATAAAGTAAAGTAATTACATGGCGTTGTTGAATGACACGCAGGTCATACAATAAATAAAGACAACTCCTATGGCTCCTGCCGGTTGTCATACTCATCGACATGTAAGTCGTGAATCCTATTACAAGAACATGATCAATCTCATACATCACATATCATTCATCACATTCTTCTTGGCCATATCACATCACATAGCATACCCTGCAAAAACAAGTTAGACGTCCTCTAATTGTTGTTTGCATGTTTTACGTGGCTGCTATGGGTTTCTAGCAAGAACGTTTCTTACCTACGCAAAACTACAACGTGATATGCCAATTGCTATTTACCCTTCATAAGGACCCTTTTCATCGAATCCGTTCGACAAAAGTGGAGAGGCGGCACCCGCTAGCCACCTTATGCACCAAGTGCATGTCAGTCGGTGGAACCTGTCTCACGTAAGTGTACGTGTAAGGTCGGTCCGGGCCGCTTCATCCCACAATACCGTCGAAACAAGATTAGACTAGTAACGGTAAGCATATTGAACATCATCAACGCCCACAACTACTTTGTGTTCTACTCGTGCAAAGAATCTACGCAATAGACCTAGCTCATGATGCCTTTGTTGGGGAACGAGCAGAAATTCAAAATTTTCCCACGTGTCACCAAGATCTATCTATGGAGAAACTAGCAACGAGGGAAGGAGAGTGCATCTACATACCCTTGTAGATCGCTAGTTTAAAGCGTTCAAGAGAACGGGGTTGAAGGAGTCGTACTCGTCGTGATCCAAATCACCGGAGATCCTAGTGCCGAACGGACGGCACCTCCGCGTTCAACACACGTACAACCCGGTGACGTCTCCCACGCCTTGATCCAGCAAGGAGAGAGGGAGAGGTTGAGGAAGACTCCGTCCAGCAGCAGCACAACGACATGGTGGTGATGGAGGAGCGTGGCAATCCAGCAGGGCTTCGCCAAGAACCACGGGAGAGGAGGAGGAGGAGAGGCAGGGCTGCGCCAATAGAGGGAGAAAAATCATGTCTTGGGCAGCCCCCAAGCCTCAAGTATTTATAGGGGAGAGGGAGGGAGCTGCGCCCCCTTTAGGGTTCCACCCTAGGGGCGGCGGCCAGCCCCAATCCCATCTGGGTGGCGGCCAGGTGGATGGGGAGAGGGAGGCGCACCAGGTATGGGCCCTAAGGCCCATCTGCCCTTAGGGTTTGCCCCTCTCCTCTCCTTAGGCGCCTTGGGCCCCTTGTGGGGGGCGCACCAGCCCACCTAGGGCTGGTTCCCTCCCACACTTGGCCCATGCAGCCCTCCGGGGTTGGTGGCCCCACTTGGTGGACCCAGGACCCTCCGGTGGTCCCGAGACGTTCTGGAAAAACCCAAAACTTTTCCGGTGACCAAAACATGACTTCCCATATATAAATATTTACCTCCGGACCATTTCGGAACTCCTCGTGACGTCCGGGATCTCATCCGGGACTCCGAACAACATTAGGTAACCACATACAAACTTCCTTTATAACCCTAGCGTCATCGAACCTTAAGTGTGTAGACCCTACGGGTTCGGGAACCATCGCATACATGACCGAGGCGTTCTCCGGTCAATAACCAACAGCGGGATCTGGATACCCATGTTGGATCCCACATGTTCCACGATGATCTCATCGGATGAACCACGATGTCAAGGACTCAATCAATCCCGTATACAATTCCCTTTGTCTAGCGGTATTGTACTTGCCCGAGATTCGATCGTCGGTATCCCGATACCTTGTTCAATCTCGTTACCGGCAAGTCTCTTTACTCGTTCCGTAACACATCATCCCGCGATCAACTCTTTGATCACAATGTGCACATAATGATGATGTCCTATCGAGTGGGCCCAGAGATACCTCTCCGTTTACACGGAGTGACAAATCCCAGTCTCGATTCGTGCCAACACAACAGACACTTTCGGAGATACCTGTAGTGCACCTTCATAGTCACCCGATTCGTTGTGGACGTTTGGTACACCCAAAGCATTCCTACGGTATCCGGAGTTGCACAATCTCATGGTCTAAGGAAAAGATACTTGACATTAGAAAAGCTTTAGCATACGAACTACGATCTTTGTGCTAGGCTTAGTATTGGGTCTTGTCCATCACATCATTCTACTAATGATGTGACCCGTTATCAATGACATCCAATGTCCATGGTCGGAAACCGTAACCATCTATTGATCAACGAGCTAGTCAACTAGAGGCTTACTAGGGACATGGTGTTGTCTATGTATCCACACATGTATATGAGTTTCCTATGAATACAATTATAGCATGGATAATAAACGATTATCATGAACAAGGAAATATAATAATAACCAATTTATTATTGCCTCTAGGGCATATTTCCAACACTTTGCAGTCGCGGGGCCTTCTCTTGGAGGATTCCCGCGTGCCGCCGCTAGGGGCAGCGCGGGGTCTTGACGTGCTTGTGCAGGGACGCGGTCTTGATGCGCTGGAACGGGGAGCACGCGAGCGCCTTCCTGGGTCCGTGCGATTTCTTGGCAACACCTTTCTTGTGGTGCAGGCGCTGGACGCGGCGGGTCTCGTCCAGGGGCTGCGCGCCTTGGGGCCAGGGCGCCTTCTTGGGGAGGAGGTGGCGGAGGCGCCTCCTGAGCTGCATCACCCATGCATTACAAGGGCGAGGCAGCGAGAGGGATGGAGCAGGAGAGCCCCCTACGACGCTAACGAGCTCGGTGATGCAAGCGAGCCACTCCTCGTAGAGGTCGTCGACGGTGCGGTAGTGCAGGAGCTCACGTGCCAGGAGCAACGCAGCCTGCGCGTCTCTGGGAGCGCGACGAGCGTGAGACGACAAACCAGCTGGAGTTAGCCACGGGGTGGCGGTGCGGCCTTCCCGCCGCACCGAGGGATGCAGCGACGATGCTGGCTGCTCGTCCCCCGCCGGGCCGGTGGGGGCGTTGGCGGCAGGCGACAGAGAACGACAAGGAGCCCACCGACGGGAGCCGTCTGGGCGACGCGGGCGGCGAGAGCAGCCCGACGCTCGGCGCGATGTAGCGACCCGACCTCAGACGGTCAAGCCTCTGTGTTACTGTGCCATCCCTGGATCAGTATGCTGACACACACAGTACATCAATGTATATATCAAAGTGCAATCACATGTATAAATAATGTAAAATGATATATACCTCATGATACTCAGCGGAAACAATCAAACGGGTGTGGAGTCCCATCAACGCCATCGGCAGGTTGAGTGTAGACCGTAACCCTGTATCGTAACTCTTACTCGTCGAGGAAAGTATCTGCAACATGATACGTTGCTGCCGTGTAGGTCAGTACATTGAATGTACCGGCAAGATCACAATATGAGAAAACAGATGATAAACTATACTATATGCAGTATGGCTTTATGGCTCTGTATCTGAGTTTTGTTTGCATAAAAGCTGATTTTATTTTACCTACATCAAAGGCATAAATGGAGTCTGTACTATGGAGTTTTCTATCATGACATGGTTCCGCCAACCGATGTCTCATAGCCCAAAATTCATCATATGTTGCCCACAATTAAGTTATCAATCCGGTGTTGAGAGTTCCGAGATAGATCCAAGTCCAGAGGATCAAATTGTCCGTGAATCGGGACACGGCTAATCGATTAGGTTATAACCCTCTCAGAGGTTTGTAAACTTTACCCGCAAGATTCGATCCCTCTCTTTACGTTCTCGCACTTGAGGTGTTTGAGAACAAGATGACCAAACATGGTCTTCCAAAGAGTTCCTCGACCACCGTCCGTACTCAACCCATCCTACCGTAGTTCTACATCTGCTAGTACCGTCCCAGCCAGAGTCACAACTAAGGTCAACCAAGCGAGCCCATAATGACTTGCGGTTGCACAGGTAAGCTTCCGGGCATGAAGTATTCTTCCGTCTCTTTGAGTCTGGGTGAAGCTTTCCGCAAGATGTCATGGCGCTTCTCCATGCATCCCGCCAACCACTGGTTTCTCCAGGTGCCCGTCAACCAAATCCTTCACCCAAGAGTGTGTATTGAATTCTTGTCTCGAGTCTTGAAGTCTTGAGGTCTTGAAGATGCAGTCCTTGCAGATTCCATCATGGAGTTATCGTCATTGACGAGAGTCCTCCTTCTTCACACCACTCTCGAACACTCATACCAAACCCGTCTACTACAGCGTAGCATAGAATAAAATAACGTCCGGGCTTGGTAACAGGGTGATGGGTTCCTACCTCATGCATACTACTCAACTACAAGAATTTCAATAACACTACTGAGGGGTGGTTGCAAAGGTGCCACTAAATGCAATAAAACATAGGTAAGAAAGCAATGGTCAAACTGAACTTGCCTGGTGATGTTGACGAAGAAGAATTATCGTTCTCAAGAAATAACTTGATAGACTACTCATCACTCTCTGATGAAATCTATATAACAAACATATCATTCACATAAGCACTCACACTAACAATCAAAACAAAAGAGAGAGCGAATAAGAATCCGAAGGAACTTCAAATAAAACTAGGGAGTCTTCTTCTACAACATTCACAAAAATAGTTTTGTCTAACAGAAAATAAAACACTAAAATAACAGAGAATAAAATATAAATTTAGTTAAGACAAAGAAAAAAATAAAGTATTTTTTTCATAAAGCTATTTTGAAAGTATTTTCAATTGGGAGTTAAAACAGTAGAGAAATCCATTGCAAGTTATTAGCGAACTTGAATTGATTTCACGATAACAAAATAAAAATAAATATAAAAACTTGTTGAACACCTACTGTTTAACTAATAGAAACCAAACATAAACTTTCTGAAATATAAAATAAAATAATTTAAAAACAACTATAGAAAAGAAGTAGCTATAATTGAATAGAACTAAAACAGAATTTGTTTTACATGAAACAATAAGCTAAAATACTCAAACAATTTTGAAGTTTTTACCACTGGTAAATATGATCACTAGTGATCAGTAGAAAAAGAATCAAATAAAATCTATTTTTAAACTCCCGGAATAAGCAAAACAAGCTTTAATTCAAATCTGATCTAACTCAATTTTATAAATCCAAACATAGACAAATTATATATTTTTGCAAACTACAAGAAAATTGTGATCTAACATAAAAGAATCAGCATCATTGGACTTCTAGATCAAAAGTTATAAGCTAAACAAGAACAGAACTAAATCTGTTACGGAAATAAATATGAAAACAGCGGAGTTACCTGACGTGAGGCAGAGATGGCAGGAAGGAGGCGGCAATGTGGAGGCTGCTCAAGCGAGGGGCGAGGTCGTGTGGCGAGGTGGGGGTGGCGGAAGAGGGGTCGGCGCTTGGGAGGTTCAGGAGAGCTCTGGTGGCGTTCTAGGCAGGAAAAGGAGGACGGTGGCGAGAAGGCTACGGGCAGGGAGGCGTGGTGATGGGAAAAATGGAGCGAGGAGAGGAGGGGTTTTATAGGCGGTCTCGGGAGGCGTTGGGATGGAAAGACGAGGGAGATCGGGAAGGTGGAGATTCCTGTCTCCATGGATATGGAAAGCTTCTGTAACGTGAGAGGAAACAGAGGAAGGAGATGATCTCGTGTTGGGCTGGAATAGGAAAGTGCTTAATGGGCCAGCAGGTTTTTCCTAATAAAAACGATTCCATTGCTATTTTTAAAATTAGGAAACTAAAACAATAAAAAGGAAATCAAATCAATTCGGAATCAAGAGTTTTTATATACTAAAATTATCAGAAAAATAAAATGTAGATGATGAGCATTATTCCACGGCCAAAATAAAAAAATGTTTTTCAGAAAATCCCTAAAGGTTTTATTTCTTTTTGCAAATAATTTTTAAATAAAAACTTTGGTTTTCTTGGCTCAAATATTTTCAAAATGCCCCTGATTTTGGAGGTCATTTTCCTCCGCTCTTTCTTGCTTGCAAGAATTTATTTTCGGGTATTTCTCGGGAAGAAAAATAGAGAAGCAAGTGCAAATATTTGAAAGAATTAAATTGCAAAACTCCGTTCAAATTCTTTATAGTTGAAGAAGTCATGTCATCTTCTCTCATTGATTTTAATAGGATGAATTTGAATTTACGGAGAAGGGAAAGTCATTTTATTCCTCTCTTTCAAAAGTTTTTGAAAAGGTTCAAATTTCACTCAAGTTTAATTCACTCAAGCAAACAAACAAACAATTCAATTAATTATATTAACATTCCAAAATTTGGGATGTTACAAACCTACCACACTTAAAATGAATCTAGTCCTCGAGATTGAAGAAACTAACAAGAAAAGGTTAGGGTTGGGGTCTTCTAGCAAATGTCTTGGGTCGAAAGGTCGGGGTGCTACCACACTTAAAAACAAGGTCATGGTTCCAATAAACTCAGATATTTCCTCGGAGGGCTGACAATGTATGTCTCTTCACATATCTTACAATAGCTCCTTCATTAAAGCTCTTACATCGAAGCATAGAGTTTTCCTCAAAAGCTTGGGTCGGTTCGTCAAAGTTGAAGTTAAATCGAGACTGGATCTTCTTAGCTGATGGGTCTGTGTCCATTCTAAACAACTATCGAAACACTCATGGTGGTCTACAATTTATGGTTTTCTCCTGCAGAAAAGCGGGTCTTGGTTGAACCTCACCGTATAACCTACGTTTGCAGCGGTTGCCTATAATGGGGTTCCATCGTCCTACCATTTTATGGTTTTATGGCTTATCGCGTCGACACTCTTCTAAGTTTTTCAAGTCTCTCTGATTTTCCATCAACATATGATAGTTCATGATAGAAGTCTTCGGTATGGGGGCCAATCCATCCCGTACTTGAATCATTACCACATACGTAAACAGTGAATCACGTATTCTAACACTTGGGCATACTCACAAGCATTGCAGAATTTCTCTTGTCCTCGAATTGGGTTCGAGTAAATCCATGGTTTCTGCAAGCCAAACAAAACATCTATCGTTACTTCACCACTCTTAGGTTTTTGCGTAACCTCCTACGAAACGTATGATGATTGGATCGCCGATTCTTCCAAATTTCTTCCTTCATCAAGGTTACATCAGTTTCCTTCTCAAAATCCTGGGCCTGTGGGTTATGGCCCACTTCAACACTAGGGCAGCTTTAACTCATCCTTGGAGTAACTCTCTTGTTACACCTCCTTTAAATCCAGTAGTACTCCGTTTCTTCATACCATCATATCAAAACAAAACTCCAACTTATTTTGTCCAGCTTCCTTCTATGGCCGTCATGAATAACACGTTTCTTTCTTCATTGATCTTGTGGCTTTTCAGAGTACTTTGACCAAAAGAATGCACAAGTTTATCCATAAAATCTCATTATTCTCATATCAATCTTTCATTACATCCTTAACCATTTTCGTAAATCCAAATTCCAAAAAAAGTACTTTGTTACAAATGCTGCCACCCACATGGTTTGGTATGGTCAGACATTACTTCCAACTTTATTCATTTTCCTCCTCGAGGATTCTTGATCCCTTTGGAAATGTGCGACATGAGTCTTGAAATCTTCAATCTTCTGTTTCATCATGGTGGTCTTGAGCTTCACCTTCATCATCTCTGCATGCACCTCGTTTAGGTGTTCCTGAGTATAACGGAGTCTTGCTTCAAGTATTTCTCCGATCTGGCGTATGGCTTCCATGGCTGCTTCACGAACGGCATCGAAGAAAGTTGCTTGTGGCACACGTGAGATGAAAAGTAATGCCCCATCCTCTTTGGGCAAACTCCTTTCAAGCGGTGGAGGTGTACCTCCACATACCAAAGTTCCACTCCCTTTTGCATGAAGGGTAGCCTTTGTAGACTGCATCTCCTTCAAGGTGAATATGCTTCATCATGTCCTTCAAGATCTTGGGTAATCATGATCACTTGTCGTGGTCATGATCGTTTCAGGGCCCTTAAGGAAAGACTCATAAAGGGTTGTCATCTGCATGTGTAGGATAGGAGGGGTGCTCAGAACAAGGAATGTATCTCCATGGGGAAATTGCAATTGTCTCCGAAAAGTTTGGTGTTCAGTTGTCCATGGGTTCAAGATTCGGGGTTTGGTTGAGATAGAAAGAAAGCAATTACCCACTCATCAACAAAATTATCGTTTGTATTGGGCGTTCTACTATGGTTTCGTTTCTAAGTCCTCATTTCTTGGTCTTCAATGCTCGGGAGTTTTCCAATTTCGATCTGTTCCCATATGAAGGCCTTCTACCATTCTTCCGTAACTTCGTCTCTCATGGTTGAAATAAATACAAATCTCACGTATATCGCATCTATCCAACCATTCAATAAACACACAAAAATAATAGCAACCAAGCATTCATTTATTCAATCAATACTACTGATGATCGCCACCCACATAAGTTGGTATGGTCGATACTTAAATCGAGGAAGCGTTCATCTTTATTTCTCTCATGGTGGGATACTACTAAGCTAATTTATTAGGAACTTGGTCATTGTCCCCATGGGGCTTCTTCGTGTGGACTTGATCTCCTCCGGTTCTTACGCTAGATTTTCTCTGTCGACACGGAGTTTCTTGTGAGCGACCACAGTATGTCTGAAGTTGTTCCTTGAGCTTCTGGATCTCAACGTCCTTTGCATGAGACATGGTCCTGCTGTTCTTCAGTTCCTGACGCATTCTCGAGATCTCGAGGTTCTCCTCCTCCAGCTGGTTTACCTTCAGTCTCTGAGTCTTGACTTCTTCTCGTAGTGCTTCATTGTCAAACAGGGCTTCCAGGAGGTCCATCTGAAGATTCTTGACGTATTCTTCCAGATCCTGATTGTATACTAAAGGTGGGGAAAACTTCATCTTCTGTGCTTCCGTCAAGGCAATGGTTGCTCCATCAAACTTCTGCCATCCCATCCTTCCAAAGAAGTGTGGGTTTAGTGCAGCACGATGACGATAGCATAAACGTGCAATAGCATCATGGACGGCAGTGTTGATGCCCATATCACAGTCACCATTTATAGTTCCGAAGATGATATCTGCAGTCTTGGGGGCTTCTTTACGACCAAAAACTTGGGTCTTGACTCCCCACGATCTGGACGTCCTCTTAGTTGCTTTGATCTCAGGTATCGGTAACTTCAGCAGCCTGACTAGCTCCACAAGGAAAGGGCCTCCAAGAACCTTCTCGTAGTGTTCTCTTTTGTTCAGAATGTAGCTCTCCATCTATAGTTTGAAATAAGGAAGGTTCAGTAAAAGGAATCAGGTGTTACGAGAGTAGTACAAAACAAAGGTCATTCCTATTGAGGTCTTCATATTACTAAGTCATTTTCTAGGGTCACGTTCTATAGCCAACATGTGCTCTGATACCATCTCTGTAGCGACCCGACCTCAGACGGTCAAGCCTACGTATTCTTGTGCCATCCTGGATCGGTATCTTTGACACACAGATACATCAATGTATATATCAAAGTGCAATCACATGTATAAATAATGTAAAATGATATATACCTCATAATACTCAGCGGAAACAATCAAGCGGGTGTGGAGTCCCATCAACGCCATCGGCAGGTTGAGTGTAGACCGTAACCTGTGATCGTAACTCTTACTCGTCGAGGAAATATCGCAACATGATACGTTGCAGCCGTGTAGGTCGATACATTGAATGTACGGCAAGATCACAATATGAGAAAACAGATGATAAACTATACTATATGCAGTATGGCTTTATGGCTCAGATTCGAGTTTTGTTTGCATAAAAGCTGATTTTATTTTACCTACATCAAAGGCATAAATGGAGTCTGTACTATGGAGTTTTCTATCATGACATGGTTCCGCCAACCGATGTCTCATAGCCCAAAATTCATCATATGTTGCCCACACTTAAGTTATCAATCCGGTGTTGAGAGTTCGAGATAGATCCAAGTCCGAGGCTCAAATCGTCCGTAATCGGGACACGGCTAATCGATTAGGTTATAACCCTCTGCAGAGGTTTGTACACTTTACCCGCAAGATTCGATCCCTCTCTTTACGTTCTCGCACTTGAGGTGTTTGAGAACAAGATGACCAAACATGGTCTTCCAAAGAGTTCCTCGACCACCGTCCGGTACTCAACCCATCCTACCGTAGTTCTACATCTGCTAGTACCGTCCCAGCCAGAGTCACAACTAAGGTCAACCAAGCGAGCCCATAATGACTTGCGGTTGCAGGTAAGCTTCGGGCATGAAGTATTCTTTCGTCTCTTTGAGTCTGGGTGAAGCTTTCCGCAAGATGTCATGGCGCTTCTCCATGCATCCCGCCAACCACTGGTTTCTCCATGGTGCCCGTCAACCGTCCTTCACCCAGTGAGTGTGTATTGAATTCTTGTCTCGAGTCTTGAAGTCTTGAGGTCTTGAAGATGCAGTCCTTGCAGATTCCATCATGGAGTTATCGTCATTGGCGTAGAGTCCTCCTTCTTCACACCACTCTCGAACACTCATACCAAACCCGTCTACTACAGCGTAGCATAGAATAAAATAACGTCCGGGCTTGGTAACAGGGTGATGGGTTCCTACCTCATGCATACTACTCAACTACAAAATTTCAATAACACTCTTGAGGGTGGTTGCAAAGGTGCCACTAAATGCAATAAAACATAGGTAAGAAAGCAATGGTCAAAATGAACTTGCCTGGTGATGTTGACGAAGAAGAATTATCGTTCTCAAGAAATAACTTGATAGACTACTCGTCACTCTCTGATGAAATCTATATAACAAACATATCATTCACATAAGCACTCACAGTAACAATCAAAACAAAAGAGAGAGCGAATAAGAATCGAAGGAACTTCAAATAAAACTAGGAGTCTTCTTCTACAACATTCACAAAAATAGTTTTGTCTAACGGAAAATAAAACACTAAAATAACAGAGAATAAAATATAAATTTAGTTAAGACAAAGAAAAAAATAAAGTATTTTTTTCATAAAGCTATTTTGAAAGTATTTTCAATTGGGAGTTAAAACAGTAGAGAAATCCATTGCAAGTTATTAGCGAACTTGAATTGATTTCACGATAACAAAATAAAAATAAATATAAAAACTTGTTGAACACCTACTGTTTAACTAATAGAAACCAAACATAAACTTTCTGAAATATAAAATAAAATAATTTAAAAACAACTATAGAAAAAAGTAGCTATAATTGAATAGAACTAAAACAGAATTTGTTTTACATGAAACAATAAGCTAAGATACTCAAACAATTTTGAAGTTTTTACCACTGGTAAATATGATCACTAGTGATCAGTAGAAAAAGAATCAAATAAAATCTATTTTAAACTCCCGGAATAAGCAAAACAAGCTTTAATTCAAATCTGATCTAACTCAATTTTATAAATCCAAACATAGACAAATTATATATTTTGGAAACTACAAGAAAATTGTGATCTAACGCAAAAAGAATCAGCATCATTGGACTTCTAGATCAAAAGTTATAAGCTAAACAAGAACGGAACTAAATCTGTTACGGAAATAAATCTGAAAACAGCGGAGTTACCTGTACGTGAGGCAGAGATGGCAGGAAGGAGGCAGCGATGTGGAGGCTGCTCGGCGAGGGGGCGAGGTCGCCGGCGAGGTGGGGGTGGCGGAGGAGGGGTCGGCGCTTGGGAGGTTCAGGAGAGCTCTGGTGGCGTTCTAGGCAGGAAAAGGAGGACGGTGGCGAGAAGGCTACGAGCAGGGAGGCGTGGTGATGGGAAAAATGGAATGAGGAGAGGAGGGGTTTTATAGGCGGTCTCGGGAGGCGTTGGGATGGAAAGACGAGGGAGATCGGGAAGGTGGAGATTCCTGTCTCCATGGATATGGAAAGCTTCTGTAACGTGAGAGGAAACAGAGGAAGGAGATGATCTCTTGTTGGGCTAGAATAGGAAAGTGCTTAATGGGCCAGCAGGTTTTCCTAATAAAACGATTCCATTCCTATTTTTAAAATTAGGAAACTAAAACAATAAAAAGGAAATCAAATCAATTCGAATCAAGAGTTTTATATACTAAAATTATCAGAAAAATAAAATGTAGATGATGAGCATTATTCCACGGCCAAAATAAAAAATGTTTTCAGAAAATCCCTAAAGGCTTTATTTCTTTTGCAAATAATTTTTAAATAAAAACTTTGGTTTTCTTGGCTCAAATATTTTCAAAATGCCCCTGATTTTGGAGGGTCATTTTCCTCCGCTCTTTCTTGATTGCAAGAATTTATTTTTCGGGGTATTTCTCGGGGAAGAAAAATAGAGAAGCAAGTGCAAATATTTGAAAGAATTAAATTGCAAAACTCTGTTCAAATTCTTTATAGTTGAAGAAGTCATGTCATCTTCTGTCATTGATTTTAATAGGATGAATTTGAATTTACCGGAGAAGGGGAAAGTCATTTTATTCCCTCTCTTTCAAAAGTTTTTGAAAAGGTTCAAATTTCACTCAAGTTTAATTCACTCAAGCAAACAAACAAACAATTCAATTAATTATATTAACATTCCAAAATTTGGGATTTTACACGCGAGCTCGGCGAGCATGTGCCATGGATGTGATGAAACGATGGAACGCACAACAGCAGAAAGAAGATTCCGGCGCACCCCTACCTGGCGTGCCAAATGTCGAATATCTGGTTCCGGCAAAACCCTTAAGGTTGGAACTTTGGGGTGCGCGCGAATATCTTCTCCCTACCGATCCACGCCCCAAAACCTCACCGCGAATCTAAGCTACATGATGAACAACAAAAGGGACACAAGATTTATACTGGTTCGGGCCACCGCTGTGGTGTAATACCCTAATCCAGTGTGTGGTGTGATACTTCTCCGTCGTATCTATAATTTTTGATTGTTCCAAGCCAATATTATTCACTTTCATATACTTTTTGGTAACTTTTTATATTATTTTTGGGACTAACATATTGATCCGATTGCCCGGTGCAGTTCTCATCATTGCATGTTTTTGTTTCGTAGAAACCCAATATCAAACGGAGTCCAAACGGGGAAAAAAACGTACCGAGATTTTTTTGGAATATTTATGATTTTTTGGAAGTAAAATCAACGCGAAATGGTGTCCAGGGTGGTCACGAGGTAGGGGGCACCCCCTACCCCCCAGGCGCGCCCCTGACCCTCGTGGTCCACCCGTAAGGCGGTTGACGCTCTCCTTCAGGCGCAAGAAAGCTAATTTTACAAGGAAGATCTGAGCGAAAGATTCACCCCAATCGGATTTACGGATCTCCAGATATAAAGGAAACAGTGAAGGGGTAGAATCTGCCAACGAACAGAACGCAGAAATAGAGAGATAGATCCAATCTCGGAGGGGCTCTCGCCCCTCCCAAGCCATGGGAGCCAAGGAACAGAGGGGAAACCCTCCTCCCATCTAGGGAGGAGGTCAAGGAAGAAGAAGAAGAAGGGGGGCTCTCTCCCCCTTGCTTCTGTGGCGCCGGAACGCCGCCGGGGGCCATCATACTCACCGCGATCTTCACCAACACCGCCGTCATCTTCACCAACATCTCCATCACCTTCCCTCCCTCTATCTACAGCGGTCCACTCTCCCGCAACCCTCTGTACCCTCTACTTGAACATGGTGCTTTATGCTTCATATTATTATCCAATGATGTGTTGCCATCCTATGATGTCTGAATAGATTTTCGTTGTCCTATCGTTGATTGATGAATTGCTATGATTGATTTGAGTTGCATGTTTTATTATTGGTGCTGTCCTATGGTGCCCTCCGTGTCGCGCAAGCGTGAGTGATTCCCGCTGTAGGGTGTTGCAATACGTTCATGATTCGCTTATAGTGGGTTGCTTGAGTGATGAAGCATAAACCCGAGTAAGAGGATTGTTGCGTATGGGAATAAAGAGGACTTGATGCTTTAATGATATGGTTGGGTTTTACCTTAATGAATCTTTAGTAGTTGCGGATGCTTGCTAGAGTTCCAATCATAAGTGCATATGATCCAAGTAGATAAAGTATGTTAGCTTATGCCTCTCCCTCAAATAGAATTGCAATAACGATTATCGGTCCAGTAACATAGTCAGATGCCTAGGGACAATTTCGCCACACCTACCACCACTTTTCCACACTCGCTATTTTTATTTTAGTTGTGCCTTTACCTTAGCAGCCCCTAGTTTTATTTTCGTGCTCTTTACTTTCTTGCAAGCTTACCCAAAAACTCCTACAAAGTATTTCCAGTTTCATACGTGTTCTAGGTAAAGCAAACGTCAAGCATGCGTAGAGTTGTATCGGTGGTCGATAGAACTTTAGGGAATATTTGTTCTACCTTTAGCTCCTCGTTGGGTTCGACACTCTTACTTATCGAAAACTGCTGCGATCCCCTATACTTGTGGGTTATCAAGACCTTTTTTCTGGCGCCATTGCCGGGGAGCAATAGCGTGGGGTGAATATTCTCGTGTGTGCTTGTTTGCTTTATCACTAAGTAATTTTTATCTGCTGTTCTAAGTTGTTCTCTATCTTTAGTTATGGATATGGAACACAAAAAACCAAAAAAATTAGAGGTACTTGCTACTCATGAGGATGGGGTAACTCCTAAAACCCCCGATTCTCATTATGTGAGAAATATTATGTACTACTTTGATAATACTGAGAAAACCCCACTCAACTTTATAATGGGAGACACGTTGGATCAACGTGAATACTTTAGGGATTATCGCTTGACACAAAAAGGGAAACAATTATGGGATCAATTTATTATGTTGAAGTGGTATGCTAGACAACTATGCTTGAGATATGATTATACTTATTGCTCTAGGATGAAGTCTCCACATCTTGACTTTTCATGCGAATTTAATGATAATAAAACCTTAGCTTCTTATGCTAAAGGTATATGTGATTACTATGATGTGGAACAAATAGAAGAATTTGTTGCTTTTATGGGTGCTTATGAAATAGAATCTTTGTTTAAAACTTGTGAAAATTTTGATGATGCTATTTACAGACCTGAAAATTTTGCTATACTTAGATATTGCTATGAAAATTATAAATTCAATGCCAATATTGATGCAGTTGTTGAGGAAGTTAACGTTGTCCAAGAAGAGACTAATATCTTGCAGGAATCTATGGAAGAAGAAATCGATGAAACTCTGAGCTCATTGGATGAAAAATATGAGGAGGAGAGCGAAGAACAAAAGGAGGAAGAGCGGATTGATCACCCGTGCCCACCTTCTAATGAGAGTAACTCTTCAACTCATACATTGTTTAATTCCCCTTCGTGCTTACCGAAGAATGATTGCTATGATGACTGTTATGATCCCTATGATTCTTCTAAAATATCCCTTTTTGATGATGCTTGCTATGCTTGTGGCCTAGATGCCAATATGAATTATGCTTATGGAGATGAACTTGCTATAGTTCCTTATGTTAAACATGAAATTGTTGCTATTGTACCCATTAATGATAGTCCTATTATCTTTTTGAATTCTCCCGATTATACTATATCGAAGAAGTTTGCACTTATTAAGGTTTATATTGATGGGTTGCCTCATACCATTGCACATGATGATTTTGATAGATATAATATGCATGTGCTTGCTGCTCCTACTTGTAATTATTATGAGAGAGTAACTATATCTCCGCCTCTTTATGTTTCCAATATGATGAAATTGCAAGAAACTGCCTATACTATGCATTGGCCTTTACTATGTGTGCATGAATTGTTCTTTTATGACATGCCGATGCATAGGAAGAGAGTTAGACCTCACCATTACATGATATATGTTACTTTGTGCTCACTACTAAATTACAAATCATTGCTAATTAAAATTGGCTCTGATATACCTTGGGATCTGGGTGGATTCACTACTTGAGCACAATATGCCTAGCTTAATGGCTTCAAAGAAAGCGCTGCCAGGGAGACAACCCGGAAGTTTTAGAGAGTCATTTATTTCTGTTGAGTTCTTTCATATAGTTTAAAAACAACAAAAATAAAGAGGGGAACCCAAAACTTTTTCAAAAAGGAAAGTGAAAGTAAGAGAGACAAGCATTATTGAAGTGGGAGAGCTCCTTGAACTTTGTTCATGCTCACGGCAACTTTGTGAATCTTGATTACAGAAACTTTTCAACAAAAATAATTATCCCCTTGTACAATTCCATTGTATTATAGAAATAATGTGCCAAGGTTTTCCTTTAGGATGTTTACAATGCTCGTTGGTTTGTGCGGTGCAGGACAGAAACTTCGGCTGTAGTGCGTGAATTTTAGTTTTTTACTGGAACGTCAAATGGTTCTGATACTTTTTGCACTGTCTTTCTGTACAAGTTGTTTATTTTTCCTAATGTTTGCAGAATTTTTAAAGTATCATAAGTATGGTGAATGTTCAGATTGCTACAGACTGTTCTGTTTCTGACAGATTTTGTTTTTGATGCATAGTTTGCTTGTTTTGATGAAACTATCAATTTATATCAGTGGATTAAGCCATGAAAAAGTATATTACAGTAGACACAATGCAAAAAAAAATATGAATTGGTTTTCAACAGTACTTAGAGTGGTGATTTTCTTTATTATACTAACAGATCTTACCAAGTTTTCTGTTGAAGTTTTGTGTGGATGTAGTGTCTTAATCGAGGATGTTTCGATGTGAGAAGAAGGAAGAGAGGCAAGAGCTCAATCTTGGGGATGCCCAAGGCACCCCAAGTAAATATTCAAGGAGACTCAAGCGTCTAAGCTTGGGGATGCTGGGGAGGCATCCCCTCTTTCTTCAACAAGTATCGGTATGTTTTCGAATTCGTTTCGTTCATGCATTATGTGCAAAGTCTTGGAGCGTCTTTGCTTTAGGTTTTTATTTTTCTTTTATGCACCATGCTGGTATGAGATAGTACTTGGTTGATTTATAGAATGCTCTATGCACTTCACTTATATCTTTTGAGTATGGATTTATAGAATGCTTCATGTGCTTCACTTATATCATTTGAAGTTTGGATTGCCTGTTTCTCTTTACATAGACAACCACCATTTGTAGAATGCTCTTTTGCTTCACTTATATTTGTTAGAGCTTGGTCATATCTTTTGTAAAAAGAACTAAAACTCTCTTGCTTCACTTATATCTATTTAGAGAGATGACAGGAATTGGTCATTCACATGGTAAGTCACAAAATCCTTCATAAACTTGTAGATCGCTGAATATGATATGTTTGATTCCTTGCAATAGTTTTGCGATATAAAGATGGTGATATTAGAGTTATGCTAGTGGGTGGTTGTGGATTGTAGAGACACTTGTGTTGAGGTTTTCAAGTCCCGTAGCATGCACGTATGGTAACCGTTGTGTGAAAAATTTGAAGCATGGGGTGTTTCTTTGATTGTCTTCCTTATGAGTGGCGGTCGGGGACGAGCGATGGTCTTTTCCTACCAATCTATCCCCCTAGGGGCATGCGTAGTAGTACTTTGCTTCGAGGGCTAATAAACTTTTGCAATAAGTATATGAGTTCTTTATGACTAATGTGAGTCCATGGATTATACACACTTTTACCTTTCCATCATTGCTAGCCTCTTGATGCACGTGCATTGCCCTTTCTCACCTCGAGAGTTGGTGCAAACTTAGCGGTGCATCAAACCCGTGATACGATCGCTCTATCACACATAAGCCTCATTATATCTTCCTCAAAACAGCCACCATACCTACCTATCATGGCATTTCCATAGCCATTCCGAGATATATTGCCATGCAACTTCCATCATCATCATATACATGACTTGAGCATTCATTGTCATATTGCTTTGCATGATCGTAAGACAGCTAGCATGATGTTTTCATGGCTTGTCCATTTTTTTTGATGTCATTGCTACGCTAGATCATTGCACATCCCGGTACACCGCCGGAGGCATTCATATAGAGTCATACCTTTGTTCTAGTATCGAGTTGTAATATTGAGTTGTAAGTAAATAAAAGTGTTATGATGATCATTATTAGAGCATTGCCCCAGTGAGGAAAGGATGATGGAGACTATGATTCCCCCACAAGTCGGGATGAGACTCCGGACGAAAAAAAAAAATATATATAAAAGAGAAAGGCCAAAAAAAAGGAGAAGGCCCAAAAAAACAAAAAAATGAGAAAAAAAGAGAGAAGGGGCAATGTTACTAACCTTTTACCACACTTGTGCTTCAAAGTAGCACCATGTTCTTCATAGAGAGAGTATCCTATGCTTTCACTTTTATTTACTAGTGGGAATTTTCATTATAGAACTTGGCTTGTATATTCCAATGATGGGCTTCCTCAAATGCCCTAGGTCTTCATGAGCAAGCAAGTTCGATGCACACCCACTTAGTTTCTTTTGTTGAGATTTCATACACTTATAGATCTTAGTGCATCCGTTGCATGGCAATCCCTACTCCTTGCATTGACATCAATTGATGGGCATCTCCATAGCCCGTTCATTAGCCGCGTGGATGTGAGACTTTCTCCTTTTTTGTCTTCTCCACATAACCTCCATCATTATATTCTATTCCGCCTATAGTGCTATATCCATGGCTTGCGCTCATGTATTGCGCGAGGGTTGAAAAAGCTGAAGCGCGTTAAAAAGTATGAACCAATTGCTCGTCTTATCATCGGGGTTGTGCATGATGGGGGCATTTTGTGTGACG
The DNA here is from genome assembly GCA_021605205.1 of Aegilops longissima. Lineage (NCBI taxonomy): Eukaryota > Viridiplantae > Streptophyta > Magnoliopsida > Poales > Poaceae > Aegilops > Aegilops longissima. The sequence goes on along the minus strand of CM038679.1, from coordinate 21,037,044 downwards.
AAAATAAAGCATGGCCAAACTGTATGATTTTGTAGGGATAAGCTTGCTTTGGCCTTGTTGTTTTGAAAAGACATGATTGCTTTATTGTTACACTCGAAGTATTATTGTTTTTATGTCAAATGATAGACTATTGCTTTGAATCACTCGTGTCTTAATATTCATGCCATGATTAGACATATGATCAAGATTATGCTAGGTAGCATTCCACATCAAAAATTATTCTTTTTTATCATTTACCTACTCGAGGACGAGCAGGAATTAAGCTTGGGGATAATGATATGTCTCCGTCGTATCTAAATTTTTTATTGTTCCATGCCAATATTATTCACTTTCATATACTTTTTGGCAACTTTTTATATTATTTTTGGGACTAACATATTGATCCAGTGCCTAGTGCAGTTCATGTCATTGCATGTTTTTGTTTAGAAACCCAATATCAAACGGAGTCCAAACGGGGAAAAACGGACGGAGATTTTTTTTGGAATATTTACGATTTTCTGGAAGTAAAATCAACGTGAAGCAGTGTCGAGGTGGTCACGAGGTAGGGGCGCCCCCCCCAGCGCCCCTGACCCTCGTGGTCCACCGTAAGGCGGTTGACACTCTCCTTCTGGCGCAAGAAAGCTAACTTGACAAGGAAGATATGAGTGAAAGATTCACCCCAATCAGTTCTGGATCTCCGGATATAAAGGAAGCGGTGAAGGGTAGAATCTGCCAACGAACGAAGCAGTAAGCAGAGAGATAGATCCAATCTCGGAGGGGCACTCGCCCCTCCCAAGCCATGGGAGCCAAGGAACAGAGGGGAGACCCTCCTCCCATCTAGGGAGGAGGTCAAGGAAGAAGAAGAAGGGGGGCCCTCTCCCCCTTGCTTCCGTGGCGCCGGAACGCCGCCGGGGGCCATCATCATCACCGCGATCTTCACCAACACCGCCGTCATCTTCACCAACATCTCCATCACCTTCCCCCCCTCTATCTACAGCGGTCCACTCTCCCGCAACCCTCTGTACCCTCTACTTGAACATGGTGCTTTATGCTTCATATTATTATCCAATGATGTGTTGCCATCCTATGATGTCTGAGTAGATTTTCGTTGTCCTATCGGTGATTGATGAATTGCTATGATTGATTTGAGTTGCATGTTTTATTATTGGTGCTGTCCTATGGTGACCTCCGTGTCGCGCAAGCGTGAGTGATTCCCGCTGTAGGGTGTTGCAATACGTTCATGATTCGCTTATAGTGGGTTGCTTGAGTGACAGAAGCATAAACCCGAGTAAGAGGGATTGTTGCGTATGGGAATAAAGAGGACTTGATTCTTTAATGCTATGGTTGGGTTTTACCTTAATGAATATTTAGTAGTTGCGGATGCTTGCTAGAGTTCCAATCATAAGTGCATATGATCCAAGTAGATAAAGTATGTTAGCTTATGCCTCTCCCTCAAATAGAATTGCAATAACGATTATCGGTCTAGTAACATAGTCAGATGCCTAGGGACAATTTCGCCACACCTACCACCACTTTTCCACACTCGCTATATTTATTTTAGTTGTGCCTTTACCATAGCAGCCCCTAGTTTTATTTTTGTGCTCTTTACTTTCTTGCAAGCTTACCCAAAACTCCTACAAAGTACTTCTAGTTTCATACTTGTTCTAGGTAAAGCAAACGTCAAGCGTGCGTAGAGTTGTATCGGTGGTCGATAGAACTTTAGGGAATATTTGTTCTACCTTTAGCTCCTCGTTGGGTTCGACACTCCTACTTATCGAAAACTGTTGCGATCCCCTATACTTGTGGGTTATCATGGTGTGGTGGATTTCCTCTAGGGCTGATGATGAACAGTACAGAGGAAGAACAGCCTCGCGAGGGGTGCTCTTGTGGTGGTGTGCTTGGAGAGGAATTGCTCCGTCTCCGTTGGCTCTAGGTGGGATCCAGATACCTTCTACTGTGGTGGCTATCTCTATTTACAGGGGCCCTGGTCCTCTTCCCAAATATTGAGCGGGAAGGGAGCCAACAACAGCCATTTTGAAGGGGGGCATCTTGTACAAGCTATCCTGGCTAAAGTTGGTCTTCGAGTGCCAAAGTACTGGTGATGACGCCGTCTTGGGCTCCACGGTGATCTCCGTCCTGCCTTCCTGCTGGTCTTGGTCTTGTTGCACCGATAGTGAAACGTTTGCTTGATGCCTCGGTACTCCGCGCCTGCGCTTGCCCCCTTTGCACCAAAGAGGAAACAAGGACATTGCGATGGCTGGCGCCCGCCTGGTCTCGATCGTCATGGCTTGCGTCACGAGCACCTCGCCAGGTACTACTTGCCTTGATCTCTTCGCCTCCTCGCGAGCCTGCCTGGTGAGGCCGCCCCTGAGGAAGCCTTGCATCGTCCGCCCCGCGAGGTTTGGCCCCTCGCAAGGGTCTTGAGCTTGGGCCGGTGAAGATGGGTCGTACTGGGCCACTGCTTGAGCCACGCCGCAGGCCTCAGGCAGGCAAGTCTGGGGACCCCCGTTCCCAGAACGCCGACAAGTTAGAGTTCGTTGTTGCATGATATATGTTACTTTGTGCTCACTACTAAATCACAAATCATTGTTAACTAAAATTGGCTTTGATATACCTTGGGATCCGGGTGGATCCATTACTTGAGCACTATATGCCTAGCTTAATGGCTTTAAAGAAAGCGCTGCCAGGGAGACAACCCGGAAGTTTTAGAGAGTCATTTTTTTTGTGCATTTATAAAGTTTATATAATAAAAATAATGTGCCAAGGTTTGCCTTTAGGATGTTTACAATGCTTGTTGGTTTGTGCGGTGCAGGACAGAAACTTTGGTTGTAGTGCGTGATTTTACATTTTTTACTGGAACATCAAACAGTTCTGAAACTTTTTGAAATGTCTTTCTATACAATTTATTTATTTTTCCTAATTTTTCAGAATTTTTGTAGTATCAGAAATATGGTGAATGTTCAGATTACTACAGACTGTCCTGTTTAAGACAGATTCTGTTTTTGATGCATAGTTTGCTTGTTTTGATGAAACTATCGATTTCTATCAGTGGATTAAGCCATGTAAAAGTTATATTACAGTAGCTACAATGCATAAACAAAATATGAATTGGTTTGCAACAATACTTAGAGTAGTGATTTGCTTTATTATACTAACAGATCTTACCGAGTTTTCTGTTTAAGTTTTGTGTGGATGAAGTGTTCGAAGATCGAGGATGTCTCGATATGAGGAAAAGGAGGAGAGGCAAGAGCTCAAGCTTGGGGATGCCCAAGGCACCCCAAGTAAATATTAAAGTAGACTCAAGCGTCTAAGCTTGGGGATGCCCCAGAAGGCATCACATCTTTCTTCAACAAGTATCTGTATGTTTTCGGATTCGTTTCATTCATGCGATATGTGCAAATCTTGGAGCGTATTTTGCATTTAGTTTTCACTTTTATTTTATGCACCATGATGGTATGAGATAGTCCTTGTTTGATTTATAGAATGCTCTTTGCACTTCTCTTAGAATGCTTCATGTGCTTCACTTATATCATTTGAAGTTTGGACTGCCTGTTTCTCTTCACATAGAAAACTGCCATTTGTAGAATGCTCTTTTGCTTCACTTATATTTGTTAGAGTGTGGGCATATATTTTGTAGAAATAATTAAACTCTCTTACTTCACTTATATCTATTTGGGGAGATGACAGGAATTGGTCATTCACATGGTTAGTCATAAAATCCTACATAAAACTTGTAGATCATTGAATATGATATGTTTGATTCCTTGCAATAGTTTTGCGATATAAAGATGATAATATGTGGGAGGTTCTAGTAAATGATTGTGTTTAGTAAGAATATTGGTGTTAAGCTTTGTGATTCCCGAAGCATGCACGTATGGTCTCCTAACTATGTAACCAAATTGGCGCGCAGTGTATTTTGATTGTTTATCTTTGCGTGAAGGTCGGGGGCGCGCGATGGTTAACTCCTACCAACCTCTCCCCTAGGAGCATGCGTAGTAGTACTTTGCTTCAAGGGATAATAAACTTTTTCAATAAGTATATGAGTTCTTTATGACTAATGTGAGTCCATGGATTATACGCATTTTACCTTTCCGCAATTTGCTAGCCTCTACGTTACCGTGCATTGCCTTTCTCACTTCGGGAGTTGGTGCAAACTTTGCCGGTGCATCCAAACCCCGTTATACGATACGCTCTATCACAAATAAGCCTCCTTATATCTTCCTGAAAACAGCCACCATACCTACCTATCATGGCATTTCAATAGCCATTCCGAGATATATTGCCATGGAACTTCCATCAACATCATATACATGACTTGAGCATTCATTGTCATATTGCTTTGCATGGTCGTAAGATAGCTAGCATGATGTTTTCATGGCTTGTCCGTTTTTGATATCTTTGCTATGCTAGATCATTGCACATCACGGTACACCGCCGTAGGCATTCATATAGAGTCATATTTTTGTTCTAGTATCGAGTTGTATTATTGAGTTGTAAGTAAATAAAAGTGTGATGATCATCATTATTAGAGTAGTGCCCCAGCGAGGAAAGGATGATGGAGACTATGATTCCCCCACAACTTGGGATGAGACTCCAGACTTTAAAAAAATAAAAGAGGCCAAAGAAGCCCAAATAAAAAAAAGAGGCCAAAGAAGCCCACCAGAAAAAATGAGAGAAAAAAGAGAGAAGGGGCAATGTTACTATCCTTTTACCACACGTTTGCTTCAAAATAGCACCATGTTCTCATACAACGAGTCTCTTGAGTTATCACTTTCATATACTAGTGGGAATTTTCATTATAGAACTTGGCTTGTATATTCCAATGATGGGCTTACTCAAATGCCCGAGGTCTTCATGAGCAAGCAAGTTGGATGCACACCCACTTAGATTCCAGTCTGAGCTTTCATACACTTGCAGCTCTTAGTGCATCTGTTGCATGCCAATCCCTACTCCTCACATTGACATCAATTGATGGGCATCTCCATAGCCCGTTGATTAGCCACGTCGATATGAGACTTTCTCTCTTATTGTCTTCTCCACACAACCTCCATCATCATATTCTATTCCACCTGTTGTGCTATATCCATGGCTTGCACTCATGTATTGTGTGAGGGTTGAAACAGCTGAAGCGCATTAAAAAGTATGAACCAATTGCTTGGCTGACACCGGGATGAGCATGAGGGGTACCTTGTGTTAAGAAAAGGGAGCATAAAAGACTATAAGATTTTGTAGGGATAACGTTCTTTAGCATTGATATTTTAAAAGGCATGATTGTTTGTTGGGATGCCCGAGTATTAAATTCTTTTATGTCAAATGATAGTCTATTGCTTTGAATCACTCATGTCTTAATATTCATGCCATGATTAGATATATGATCAAGATTATGCTAGGTAGCATTCCACATCAGAAATTATCTTTTTTATCATTTACCTACTCGAGGGCGAGCAGGAATTAAGCTTGGGGATGCTGATACGTCTCCGTCATATCTATAATTTTTGATTTTTCCATGCCAATATTATACAACTTTCATATACTTTTGGCAACTTTTTATACTATTTTTGCGACTAACATATTGATCCAGTGCCCAGTGCCGGTTCCTGTTTGTTGGATGTTTTTTGTTTCACAGAAAAACCATATCAAACAGAGTCCAAATGGGATAAAAATGGACGGAGATTTTTTTTTGGAATATTTATGAATTTTGGGAAGAAGAATCAAGGCGACACGATGCTCGAGGGGCCCACGAGGCAGGGGGTGCGCCCCAGGGGGGTGGGCGTGCCCCTGACCCTCGTGGACATCCCGTAAGGCAGTTTTTGCCCTTATTTCGCTGCAAGAAAGCTAATATCTAGAGAAAAATCGTGTTCAAAGTTTCAATCCAATCGGAGTTACGGATCTCCGGGAATATAAGAAACAGTGAAAGGCCAGAATCAGGAACGCAGAAACAGAGGGAGAAAGAGAGACATATCCAATCTTGGAGGGGCTCTCGCCCCTCCCATGCCATGGAGACCATGGACCAGAGGGGAAACCCTTCTCCCATCTTGGGAGAAGGTCAAGGAAGAAGAAGAAGAAGGGGGGCTCTCTCCCCCTCTCTCCCAGTGGCACCAGAACACCGCCGGGGCCATCATCATCATCGTGATCTACACCAACACCTCCGTCGTCTTCACCAACATATCCATCACCTTCCCCCATCTATCTACAACGGTCCACTCTCCCGCAACCCGTTGTACCGTCTACTTGAACATGGTGCTTTATGCTTCATATTATTATCCGATGATGTGTTGCCATCCTATGATGTCTGGGTAGATTTTCGTTGTCCTATCGGTAATTGGTGAATTGCTATGATTGGTTTAATTTTCTTGTGGTTATGTTGCTGTCCTTTGGTGCCCACCATATGAGCGCGCGCGTGGATCACACCATAGGGTTAGTTGTATGTTGATAGGACTATGTATTGGAGGGCAATAGTGACAGAAGCTTCAACCTAGGATAGAAATTGATGCATCCGGGATTGAAGGGGGACCAATATATCTTAATGCTATGGTTGGGTTTTACCTTAATGAATGTTAGTAGTTGCGGATGCTTGCTAATAGTTCCAATCATAAGTGCATAGAATTCCAAGTCAGGGATGACATGCTAGCAGTGGCCTCTCCCACATAAAACTTGGTGTCGGTCTAGTAAAGTAGTCAATTTCTTAAGAACAATTTCACAACTCCTAGCACCACTTTTCCACACTCGATATACTAAATTTATTGCGTCTTTATATAAACAGCCCCACTTTTTATTTACGTGTTCTTTATTATCTTGCAATTCTATCCAACAACACCTACAAGTCCTTCTAGTTTCATACTTGTTTTAGGTAAAGCGAACATTAAGTGTGCGTAGAGTTGTATCAGTGGTCGATAGAACTTGAGGGAATATTTGTTCTACCTTTAGCTCCTCGTTGGGTTCGACACTCTTACTTATCGAAAGAGGCTACAATTGATCCCCTATACTTGTGTGTTATTAATGGACTCGGAGTCCGGAGACGGCTTGACGGATGACTTGTGCAGGTGCTCAAGGGAGACGCCGGACGGGATGGACTGCCGGGACGAGGCGATTTTGGCGAGTGTGTTGGCTGCCTCATTTTCCGCGTGCGGGACATGGAGGAACTCGTAGCCCTCGAAGAATCCGGATAGCTTCTGGACGAGGAAACGGTAGCTCGCTATGTTGGGGCCGCGGGCGTCCCACTCGCCGGAGCACTGTTGCACCACCAGATCCGAGTCGTCGTAGCACAGGATGCGCTGGATGTCCAGGTCCTTGGCAAGCCGGAGGCCGTGCACAAGGGCTTTGTATTCGGCGACGTTGTTGGAGGCGGCGAAGTGGATCTGGAGCGTGTAGCGAAGTCGGTCGCCCTTCGGGGAAGACAGCGCAATGCCGGCCCATAGGCCGAGACGCATCTTGGAGCCGTCGAAGTGCATGTGCCAGTGCGTTGAGTCCGGTGGTGGCGGCAGGTACTGGGTATCGGTCCAGTCAACGAGGAAGTCTGCCAGGGCCTGGGACTTGATCGTGGTGCGCGGCTCGTAGAGGATGGTGTGGCTGGCTAGCTCGAGCACCCACTTGGTGACCCGGCCGGAGGCATCCTGCCACCCGATGATTTCGCCAAGGGGGGGCGTGCTGACCACGGTGACAATGTGCTGTTGTAAGTACTGCTTCAATTTCTTGGCGGTGGAGTACACACCGTAACACATCTTCTGGTAGTGCGGGTAGTTCTGCTTGGAGGCGGAGAGCACTTTGCTCAGGTAGTAGACTAGGCGCTGGACGGCCTAGACCTTGCCCTTTTTTGGTCGCTCGACCACCATCACCGTGTAGACCAACAGTGGCTCCTTCTCGGCCGGCGCGGCCAGGACTGGCGCAGTGGAGAGCATGCGCTTGAGATCCCGGAAAGCCTTGTCCGCCTGGTCGTTCCATTCGAACGATGTTATCTTCTTCATCTGCTGGTACAGGGACAAGGCCCTCTTGCCCAACCGGCTGAGAAACCAGTTGACCAACGCCAAGCAGCCGGTGAACTTCTGGACATCTCGCAGCTGAACTAGCTTGTGCATACGCTCGATGGCTTTGATTTTCTCCGGGTTCGCCTCAATGCCGCGCTCCGAGACGAGGAACCCGAGTAGCTTTCCGGCCGAGACGCTAAAAACGCACTTCTCCGGGTTTAGCTTGACTTTGTATTCATGCAGGTTAGAGAATGTTTCCTTTAGGTCATCAAGGAGTGTGAGGTGCTGCTTGGTCTTCACCATGATGTCGTCCACGTAAACATGGATGTTGCGGCCGAGGCGGCAGCAAGCATTTCTGCATGCAGCGCTGGAAGGTGGCGCTGGCGTTCTTCAGGGCGAAAGACTGGTGATGTAGCAATACGCCCCAAAGGGCGTGATGAAGGACGTCTTCAGGGCGTCGGCCTGGTCCAGCTTGATCTGGTGGTAGCCGGAGTAAGCATCCAGGAAGGGCAGGAGCTCGCACCCAGCGGTCGAGCTGATGACTTGGTCGATCCGTGGGAGGGCGAACGGATCCTTGGGACAGGCCTTGTTCAGGCTGGTGTAGTTGATGCACATGCGCCAGGTGTTGTTCTTCTTCAGGACGAGGACCGGGTTGGCCAGCCACTCGGGGTGGAACACTTCCATGATGAAGCCGGCCGCCAAAAGCTTGGCGACTTCCTCACCAATGGTTCTTCTCTTCTTTGTTTTTTGACTATAAACTATAGGGTAAAACCCCACTGCAATTTTTATAAATAACTAAGAGAGCAAAGTAACAAGCAGTCTTATAGGCTTGAGTTAAGCCTTTAGAAGAAGAAAAATAAAATAACTAACCTACAAAATAAAAGAAAAAATTACAACATGGCTTCTAGTCAATCAGTGAATTGTCTCTCATGCTTTTTTTCATTCTGAATCTTAGAAGATTGAGTTCCTCCAGAAAAGTGAACTTCCATCCTTGGAATGATGGTGCAATGTTTTCAAAAATTGTATTGTTTCTGGTTATACAGATGGCCCATGCTCCAAGAATGATGATCTCCATGTAAAAAGGGTAATTTATTTTGTCCTTGATATCTTGGAATGCTTCTAACACTGACAAGTTTGGTGTTCTTGTTGGACATATAAAGTCCCAACATTGCTGCACAAAGGGACAACCCTAGAAAAGATGATGTAGTGTTTCTTCCCATTGACATCCTCTTACTGCACAGTTGTATGCCTCCAACACAAAGCTCTTTCTTCTAAGTAGATTCCTTGTGTTGACTCTGTCATGTAGCAGTTGCCAGAAGAAAACTTTGTGTTTTGGCTGACATGGTTCTTCTCTTCTCTTCAGAGAAACGTCATAGGGGTTGGCGGACAAGCTTGGCGTCCCTGCGGACGTGGAGTTTGTGCTTGGCATACTTCCTCGGGATACCCGGCTTGTCCTTTAGGGTCCATGAAAAAATATCCTGATTCTCATGGAGGAAGTCGATGAGCTCGCCTTCCTATTTGCTGTCGAGGCGGGTGCCTACGACTACGTACTTGCTGCACCTAGGGTCTTCTTGGTTCAGCTTTACTTTCTTGGTCTCCTTGGAGGGCTTGAAGGCGGCCTCGTCTGCCGGCTCCTCGATCGGGATTGGTGCGGCTGATGTCTCGTTGGCCAGGGCGACGATCCGGTCGAGCTGGCGCCACTCCTCGGCTATGACCAGTGACTCGGCCAGCTTGGCACCGTCTCGGGCGCACTCCAGGGACTTGCGGTAGTCGCCAGTGATGGTGATGAGGCCCTTCGGACCTGATAGCTTCATCTTCAGGTAAGCATAGTGCGGGACCGCCATGAACTTGGCGAGCACGGGCCATCCTAGCAGTGCATAGTACACGCTGGACAGGTCCACCACCTCGAACCATATCGGCTTGCGCCGGAAGTGATTGTTGTCGCTGAACAGGACACCAAGCCAGACCCGGCCAATCAGAGAGCAGGAGAGGCCGGGAACGATGCTGTGGAAGATCGTCCGGGTCGGCTCCAGGTCCTTGGCCTCGAGGCCGAGTTTGGTCATGGTGTCTTGGTAGAGGATGTTGATGCCACTGCCGCCATCGATGAGGACCCGGGAAAACTTGCACGTGTGCCGAGGTGCGACGATGGTGGGGTTGAGGATGAGGGTGTAGCCACCCGGATTTGGCATGATAGCCGGGTGGTCTTCCCGGGTCCATGTGACCGGGCGGTCCCACCAATGCATGTACTCCGGCTTGGCCGAGATGACAGTGTTCACCTCCTGCCGAAGGAGATGTTCGCTGCGCTTGTCATCGCCGAGGCTGATGAAGACGACGTAGGCCGCGTTCTGATCTGTGTAGACATCGTCGCCATCGCGTCGCCGACTGGGGGCGGTGGAGGAGGCGGAGGCGGCTGGCCCGTGCCCGGAGCCGGAGCCGGAGGAGGCGGGACGTCGCCCCTCATTATGCGCTTGGTGATGCCGCACTGCCGAAGCATGTGCGTGGACGACCTTGCGCCGCTGTGATGCTTGCAGGGGGCGTCGAGCATCTCTTTGAAGCTCACCAACTACACCATCGCCATCCGTCTTGCCGGTCTGTCGGCGCTTGGCTGCCGGGTCGGTTGCGGGCTCGGTGGCCGCGACGAGCCGATTGTCGTAGCGCTGAGCCGGCTGGTCGGCCTTGCGCTTGTTGTTCTGCTGGTTGTGCTACTGCCGGCTGCCTTCGGAGGGGGAATCGGCGTTGCTTTGCCGGCTTCATCCAGCACCACCTGGATCTTCAAGGCGGAGTCAGCGTTGGCGTACTTGTCCGCCGTCACCATGAGCACGGCCATGGAGGCCGGCTCGGAGCACAAGAGCATGTGCTTAAGGAGGGTGCCATCTCGGCACCCGCTCACAAAGTACTGGATTGCTTGAACCTCGTGGACGCCTTCGCAGCTTCTCTAGAGCTCGTTCCAGTGCGCAAGGTACTCGCGGCCGGTTTTTGCCGGCCCCTGCACACACATGGCGATCTGGCTGGGGCGGCCGGGTCGCCGGTAGGTCCCCGTGAAGTTGCGGATGAAGGCCTGCTCGAAGTCAACCCACGTGTTGACGCTGCCCACCGGCAGACTGTTCAACCAAGTGCGGGCCGACCCTTGGAGCATGAGCGGCACGTAGTGCACGGCGAGTCGGTGGTTGCCGCCTGCGATGCCGATGGCGGTGGTGTAGTTGGTGAGCCAGTCCTCCGGCTTCACGGTTCCGTTGTACTTGGGGGTGTCGCGGGGGAGCGTAAACCCTTTGGGAAAGGGCTCGTCCCGGATGCGTGGGCCGAAACACGCCGGCCCAACGGCGCCGCTCTCTTCCACCTCCAGGGAGAAAGCGAGTCAGTCGAGGTGGTGACGAGCGTCAGTGTCGTCGATAGCGCGTGCACAGAGTCGGCGGGCGACCGGGCCATGGGGGTGGTCGGTTGGGGCCGGACGCTGGCCGGGCTGGTCGGGTCCGCGTCGGTTTTCCGGGGCCGGCTCGTCGCCTAAGCCGCCAGCGGCCGTCGGGGCCGGGTCGCGCCGGGTCCGGGTGCGTCCGGAGTGCGCCTCGCCGGGTGGTGAGGACGCCGTGTGCTGATGAACGCTGGGCTCGCTAGCGCGGGTGGAGCCGGATCCCGCCAGCTTGGCGAGTTGGTTGAGGCGGTCCTGCTGCGTGTTGGCCGTGTCGAGGAGGTCGTTCATCCACTTGATGTGATCCCTCAGTTCCTTGCCCATGAGCTGGCCAAGGCCGACTGCGGCCACCTGGGCCATGCATGTTCTTCACGGGAGTCTCATAGACGGGCGTGATGGCGCCGAAGGCGCGCCGATCGCGCCACCTCGGGCTCGCACATCGGCGACCCAGCTTGGCTCGGCCACGGCAGGGGTGAAGCCGTAGGCGGCATTGCGCTCCAGCTGAGCGGAATCCAGGCAATGATGCGTGGCTTTGAGCATCTCGGTCAGGTCCAGCAGGTGCTGGCGGTTCTCCTCGAGCCGGGCCCGGGCCTCTGCAATGTTGGAGGCGTCGATGTCGCTGCCGATGGGGATGCGAAGGCTCTGCATCGCGGCGCGGAATGGGTTGGGCGAGGCGGCCCGACCCGCTGCGGCCTTGGCTTCGGCGGCCTTCCTCGCTACGCTCGATGAGGAGGAGGCGTCGGTGCCGGTGACGAAGACCTCCACGTGGACATCCATTGCCTTGGTGGGAACACTACCGCCAAGGGAGAGAGGGGAGTCAGAAAAGTCAAGTATCTCGCTGGGGTACTCGTCGGCCGTGGGCGCATCGGAGATGCGCAGTGCGGCGAAGGAGGCGGTGAGCGCTTCGATGACGTCGCCCGCCAGCGTGACGGGCTCGTTGGAGTCGGAGAGGAGCCCCGTCTGAAGGATTCTCCCGGCCAGGACCTCGAGCTGCCCCATGATACGTCTCTGTCGTATCTATAATTTTTGATTGTTCCATGCCAATATTCTACAACTTTCATATACTTTTGGCAACTTTTTATATTATTTTTTGGGACTAACATACTGATCCAGTGCCCACTGCCAGTTCCAGTTTGTTGCATGTTTTATGTTTCGCAGAAAACCCATATCAAATGGAGTCCAAACGGGATAAAAACGGACAGAGAATATTTTTGGAATATTTGTGATATTTGGAAAGAAGAATCAACGCGAGACGGTACCCGATGGGGCCACGAGGAAGGGGGCGCGCCCCTGACCCTCGTGTCCACCCCGTAAGGTGGTTGCTGCTCTTCTTTGGCCGCAATAAATCTAACTTTTGGAAAAACAATCGTGGCGAATGTTTCAATCCAATCGGAGTTACGGATCTCCGGATATATAAGAAAGCAGTGAAAGGGCAGAATCCCGAGCGAAGCAGAGAGAGACAGAGAGCAGATCCAATCTCGGAGGGCTCTCGCCCTCCCACGCCATGGAGACCATGGACGGAGGAAACCCTTCTCCAATCTAGGGAGAAGGTCAAGGAAGAAGAAGAAGAAGGGGCTCTCTCCCCTTGCTTACAGTGGCGCCGAGCAGCTGCCGGGGCCATCATCATCACCGCGATCTACACCAACACCTCCGTCATCTTCACCAACATCTCCATCACCTTCCCCCATCTATATTCAGCGGTCCACTCTCCCACAACCCGTTGTACCCTATACTTGAACATGGTGCTTTATGCTTCATATTATTATCCAATGATGTGTTGCCATCCTATGATGTCTGAGTAGATTTTCGTTGTACTACCCGTGATTGATGAATTGTTAGGATTGGTTTAATTTTCTTATGGTTATGTTGCTGTCCTATTGTGCCCTCCGTGTCGTGCAAGCGTGAGGGATTCTCGCTGTAGGGTGTTGCACTACGTTCATGATTCTCTTATAGTGGGTTGCTTGAGTGACAGAAGAATAAACCCGAGTAAGGGGGTTATGGCGTATGGGATAAAGGGGACTTGATGCTTTAATGCTATGGTTGGGTTTTACCTTAATGATCTTTAGTAGTTGCGGATGCTTGCTAGAGTTCCAATCATAAGTGCATATGTGCCAAGAAGAGAAAGTATGTTAGCTTATGCCTCTCCCACATAAAACTTGCTATCGGTCTAGTAAAGTAGTCAATTGCTTAGGGACAATTCCGCAACTCCTACCACCACTTTTCCACACTCGCTATATTTACTTTATTGCTTCTTTATCTAAACAGCCCCTAGTTTATATTTACGTTCTCTTTATTATCTTGCAATTCTATCCAACAACACCTACAAAGTCCTTCTAGTTTCATACTTGTTCTAGGTAAAGCGAACGCTAAGCGTATGTAGAGTAGAGTTGTATCGGTGGTCGATAGAACTTAAGGGAATATTTTTTATACCTTTAGCTCCTCGTTGGGTTTGACACTCTTACTTATCGAAAGAGGCTACAATTGATCCCATATACTTGTGGGTTATCAAGACCTTTTTCTGGCGCTGTTGCCGGGGAGTCATGGCGTGGGGTGAATAGTCTCGTGTGTGCTTGTTTGCTTTATCACTAAGTAATTTTTATTTGTTATTCTTAGTTGTTTTCTATATGTATTTATGGGTAGGAAACGCAAAATACCCAAAAAAAAGCTGTACCTACTACACCGATGGTTGAATAACCACTCAAAATCTATCACACTCCTGAAGCTTTTTACTTGGATCATCTTCGATCCCTTTGTGCTCGTGCTGAAACCCCAACTAGCTTAGTTGAGGGAAAATCTTTAGATGAGCATGCTTGATATGTGCGACACCGTATATCTGAAAAAGGGAAACTTTTACTGGATCAAATTCATCATTTGCAATGCTATGCTTGGAGTTTATGTGAAATATATGATTTTACTTGTTGTTCTGAAAACCCTAAGAAACACCTTCCCTACCAATGTGAGTTTAGTGATAATGGAATCGTATCTTCGTATGCTAAGGGTGTTTATAATTACTATGATGTTCAACAAATTGAAGAACTTGATGCTTTTAAGGGTGCTTATGAAATTGCTTCTTTGATTGAAAAGTATGATGCTACTCTCTACAAATCTGAAATTTTTGCCAAACATAAATATTCTTATGATAATTATTCTTCTAATGCCTATGTTAAACTATATATTAAGGACTCCTCCGCTGTCCAAGAAGAGATTAATATTTTACAGGAATCTATGAAGAAGAAACTGATGAAACTGTGAGCTCATTGGATGAAAAAGATGATGACGAGAGCGAAGAACAAAAGCAGGAAGAGCGGATTAGCTACCCGTGCCCACCTTCTAATGAGAGTAACTCTTCAAATCATACATTGTTTAATTCCCCTTCGTGCTTACCAAAGGATGATTGTTATGATCCCATTGATTCTCTTGAAATATGCCTTTTTGATGAACTTGATGCTTGCTATGCTTGTGGCCAAGATGCCAATATGAATTATGTTTATGGAGATGAACTTTCTATTGTTCCTTATGTTAAACATTAAATTGTTGCTATTGCACCCACACATGATAGTCCTATTATCTTTTTGAATTCTCCCGACTACACTATATCGGATAAGTTTGTGCTTATTAAGGATTATGTTGATGGGTTGCCTTTTACTATTGCACATGATAATTTTGATAGATATAATATGAATGTGCTTGCTTCTCCTACTTGCAATTATTATGAGAGAGGAACTATAACTCCACATCTCTATGTTTCCAACACGATAGAATTGCAGGAAACTGTTTATACTATGCATTGGCCTTTACTTTGTGTGCATGAATTGTTCTTTTGTGACATGCCGATGCATAGGAAGAGAGTTAGACTTCGTTGTTGCGTGATATATGTTACTTTGTGCTCACTACTAAATTACAAATCATTGTTAATAAAAATTGGCTTTGATATACCTTGGGATTCGGGTGGATCCATTACTTGAGCACTATATGCCTAGCTTAATGGATTTAAAGAAAGTGCTGCCAGGAGACAACCCGGAAGTTTTAGAGAGTCATTTATTTCTGTTGAGTGCTTTTATATAGTCTAAAGAAGAGGGGAACCCAAAACTTTTCAAAAAGGAACGTGAAAGTGATAAAGACAAGCATTGTGGAAGTGGGGGAGCTCCTTGAACTTTGATCATGCTCACGGAAACTTTGTGAATCTTGATTACAGAAACTTTTCAACAAAAATAATTATCCCCTTGTACAATTCCATTGTATTATAAAAATAATGTGCTAAGGTTTGCCTTTAGGATGTTTACAATGCTTGTTGGTTTGTACGGTGCAGGACAGAAACTTTGGCTGTAGTGCGCGATTTTACATTTTTTTCCTGGGACGTCAAACGGTTCTGAAACTTTTTGGACTGTATTGCTGTACAAATTTTTTATTTTTACTAATTTTGGTAGAATTTTTGGGGTAACATAAACATGGTGGATCTTCAGATTGCTACAGACTGTTCTGTTTTTGACAGATTCTGTTTTTGATGCACAGTTTACTTGTTTTGATGAAACTATGAATTTCTATCCGTGGATTAAGCCATGGAAAAGCTATATTACAGTAGACACAATGCAAAAACAAAATATGACTTGGTTTGCAATAGTACTTAGAGTAGTGATTTGCTTTATTATACTAACGGATCTTATCGAGTTTTCTGTTGAAGTTTTGTGTGGATGAAGTGTTTGATCGAGGAGGTCTCGATATGAGGAAAAGGAGGAGAGGCAAGAGCTCAAGCTTGGGGATGCCCAAGGCACCCCAAGTAAATATTCAAGGAGACTTAAGAGTCTAAGCTTGGGGATTCCCCAGAAGGCATCCCCTCTTTCTTCAACAAGTATCGGTATGTTTTCAGATTCGTTTCGTTCATGCGATATGTGCAAGTCTTGGAGCGTATTTTGCATTTAGTTTTCACTTTTATTTTATGCACCATGCTGGTATGAGATAGTCCTTGGTTGATTTATAGAATGCTCATTGCACTTCACTTAAATCTTTTGAGTGAGGATTTATAGAATGCTTCATGTGCTTCACTTATACCATTTGAAGTTTGGCTTGCATGTTTCTCTTCACATAGAAAACCACCATTTATAGAATGCTCTTTTGCTTCACTTATATTTTTTAGAGCGTGGGAATATTTTTTTTAGAAATAATTAAACTCTCTTGCCTCACTTATATTTATTTAGAGAGATGACAGGAATTGGTCAATCACATGGTTGGTCATAAAATCCTACATAAACTTGTAGATCGCTGAATATGACATGTTTGATTCCTTGCAATAGTTTTGCGATATAAAGATGGTGATATTAGAGTCATGCTAGTGGGTAGTTGTGGATTGTAGAAATACTTGTGTTGAGGTTTGTGATTCCCGTAGCATGCACGTATGGTGAACCGTTATGTAACGAAGTTGGAGCATGAGATATTTTTTGATTGTCATCCTTTGGGTGGAGGTCGGGGGCGCGCGATGGTTAACTCCTACCAACCTCCCCCCTAGGAGGATGCATGTGGTACTTTGTTTCGATGACTAATAGATTTTTGCAATAAGTATGTGAGTTCTTTATGACTAATGTTGAGTCCATGGATTATATGCACTCTCACCCTTCCATCATTCCTAGCCTCTTCGGTACCGTGCATTGCCCTTTCTCACCTCGAGAGTTGGTGCAAACTTCGCCGGTGCATCCAAACCCCGTGATACGATATTCTCTATCACACATAAACCTCCTGATATCTTCCTCAAAACAGCCACCATTCCTAGCTATCCTAGCATTTCCATAGCCATTCCGAGATATATGGCCATGCAACTTTCATCATCATCATATACATGACTTGAGCATTCATTGTCATATTGCTTTGCATGATCGTAAGATAGCTAGCATGATATTTTCATGGCTTGTCCATTTTTTGATGTCATTGCTACACTAGATCATTGCACATCCCGGTACACCGCCGGAGGCATTCATATAGAGTCATATCTTTGTTCTAGTATCGAGTTGTAATATCGAGTCGTAAGTAAATAAAAGTGTGATGATCATCTTTATTAGAGCATTTTCCTATATTTTGTGTGATGAAGATGGAGCATAGCCAAGACTATATGATTTTGTAGGGATAACTTTCTTTGTCCATGTTGTTTTGAAAAGACATGATTGCTTTATTAGTACGCTTGAAGTACTATCGTTTTTATGTCAAATGATAGAATATTGCTTTGAATAACTCGTGTCTTAATATTCATGCCATGATTAGATATATGATCAAGATTATGCTAGGTAGCATTCCACATCAAAAATTATCTTTTTTATCATTTACCTACTCGAGAACGAGCAGGAATTAATCTTGGGGATGGTGATACGTCTCGGTTGTATCTATAATTTTTTATTCTTCCATGCCAATATTCTAAAACTTTCATATACTTTTGGCAACTTTTTATATTAGTTTTGGGACTAACATATTGATCCAGTGCCCAGTGCCAGTTCATGTTTGTTGCATGTTTTATGTTTCGCAGAAAACCCATATCACACGGATTCCAAACGGGAAAAAAACGGACGAAGAATGTTTTTGGAATATTCGTGATATTTGGGAAGAAGAATCAACGCGAGATGGTGCCCGAGGGGGCCACGAGGCAGGGGGCGCGCCCCTGACCCTCGTGGGGAACCCCGTAAAGCGGTTGCTGCTCTTCTTTGGCTGCAAGAAAACTAATTTTCGTAAAAAAATCCTGGAGAAGGTTTCAATCCAATCGGAGTTACGGATCTCCGGATATATAAGAAACGGTGAAAGGGCAGAATTCCAGAACACAGAAACAGAGACAGACCCAATCTCGGAGGGGCTCTTGCCCCTCCCACGCCAAGGAGACCATGGACCAGAGGGGAAACCCTTCTCCCATCTAGGGAGAAGGTCAAGGAAGAAGAAGAAGGGGCGATCTCTCCCACTAGCTTCCGGTGGCGCCGGAACGCTCCCGGGGGCCATCATCATCACCGCGATCTACACCAACACCTCCATCATCTTCACCAACATCTCCATCACCTTCCCCCATCTATATTCAGCGGTCCACTCCCCCGCAACCCGTTGTACCCTCTACTTTAACATGGTGCTTTATGCTTCATATTATTATCCAATGACGTGTTGCCATCCTATGATGTCTTAGAAGATTTTCGTTGTCCTACCGGTGATTGATGAATTGCTATGATTGGTTTAATTTTCTTCTGGTTATGTTCCTGTCCTATTGTGCCCTCCGTGTCGCACAAGAGTGATGGATTCCTGCTGTAGGGTGTTGCAATACGTTCATGATTCGCTTATAGTGGGTTGCTTGAGTGACAGAAGCATAAACCCGAGTAAGGGGGTTGTGGCGTATGGGATAAAGGGGACTTGATGGTTAAATGCTATGGTTGGGTTTTACCTTAATGATCTTTAGTAGTTGCGGATTCTTGCTAGAGTTCCAATCATAAGTGCATATGATCCAAGAAGAGAAAGTATGTTAGCTTATGCCTCTCCCACATAAAACTTGCTATCGGTCTAGTAAAGTAGTCAATTGCTTAGGGACAATTTCGCAAATCCTACCACCACTTTTCCACACTCTCTATATTTACTTTATTGCTTCTTTATCTAAACAACCCCTGGATTATATTGACGTGCTCTTTATTATCTTGCAATTCTATCCAACAACACCTACAAAGTCCTTCTAGTTTCATACTTGTTCTAGGTAAAGCGAACGCTAGGCATGCGTAGAGTTGTATCTGTGGTCGATAGAACTTGAGGGAATATTTGTTCTACCTTTAGCTCCACGTTGGGTTCGACACTCTTACTTATCGAAAGAGGCTACAGTCGATCCCCTATACTTGTGGGTTATCAAGAACTTTTTCTGGCGCCGTTGCCAGGGAGTCATAGCGTGGGGTGAATATTCTCGTGTGTGCTTGTTTGCTTTATCACTAAGTAATTTTTATTTGCTATTCTTAGTTGTTTTCTATCTTTAGTTATGGGTAGGAAACGCAAAATACCAAAAAAATAGTTGTGCCTACTACACCAATGGTTGAATAACCACTCAAAATCTATCACACTCCTGAAGCTTTTTACTTGGATCATCTTTGATCCCTTTGTGCTCGTGCTGAAACCCCAACTAGCTTAGTTGATGGAAAATCTTTAGATGAGCATGCTTGTTATGTTCGACATCGTATATCTGAAAAAGGGAAACTTTTACTAATGGATCTCATGAAGGTTTTGTTGGGTTTTGTGTGATTGAAGTTTTCATGTTTTGGGTGATCTTACAATGGGTGAAGGAATAAGGATTAGCAAAAGGCTAAGCTTGGGGATGCTCGAGGCACCCCAAGATAATATTCAAGAAGTAGCAAGCAACTAAGATTGGGGATTCCCCTGAGTGGCATCCCCTCTTTCTTATAATAACCATTAGTATTTTACTTGGAACTCTATTTTTATTCATCCCATATTATGAGTTTTGCTTGGAGCGTCTTGTATGATATGAGTCTTTGCTTGTTTTGCTTTGTGTTTTAAGTCTAGGATCCTTGCTGTACATACCTTTTTGAGAGAGCCAAAAAATTATGTTGTGCTTGCTCCTATGCTACACTTAAATTTTTAGAGCCTTGGAATTGCTCTAGTGCTTCACTTATATGTTTTTGAGCACGGTGTGCTTTGTTATTTTTGAAGAAATGCTCTCATGCTTCACTTTGATTTATTTGGGTGTTAGTAATTTTTTTAAGAAATTCTCTCTTGCCTCACTTAGATTATTTTGAGAGAAAGAAATATTATGCTCATGTTCTTCACTTAAATTTGGTTGAGCTTATTAAAAGCAACATATGAAATTAGTCCAAAGTGATAGATATCCAAGGAGGATATAATAAAAACTTTCATGAAGATCATTGGACAAAATAAACTTGGTTATTTGTAATGGTTTTGAGATATGATGATATGCTATGTGAGTCGTGTTGATGACCAATTATGCTTTAGTAATAATATTGGTATTAAGGTTTGTGATTCCCTATGCAAGCACGAAAGTCAATACTTATGCGCCAGGGCTGAAGAAGGCCACCTCCCCCTCCTCAAGAACCCCGAGACTAACCCCAAAGACAAGAAGGCCATGGCTAAGGAGGTGAAGCGCAAGGGCCCTGCTGTGCTGGCAGCAGAGCCCGAGCAGAAGCGCGGTCGAGACCGCGACGAGCCTACCAAGGATCGCCGCCCATACTGCGTCTTCCACGACGTCCACACCCACAACACAAACGATTGCCAAGAGCTCAGGGCAATCCAAGACGAATGCCTAGGCCGCCGCCCCAAACGCAATGACCGAGGCTATGGCCATGGAGGAGGCCGCTGTGGAGGCCTCTAGGACGGTCCCAACCCCGGTCAGGAGTGGCGCGACCAGCCTCGCGAAGACCGCTGGCGTGACGAACCTCGTGAGGGCCCCTGGCGTGACTAGCCTCGCAAAGCCCATCCTCAGGGCAATGATGGGCTCCCTCTGTTGCCACCGCCACCAAGAAGGAACAGCGACAACCATCAGGACGACGGGGCAGGGGGCTTCTAGGAACCTCGCGCGGTTGCCTGCATCCTCGGGGCGCTCAGGCACCTTCCTCAAATTGCGTATTCAAGCAGTTCTCTCACGAGGTAAGCGCGGCCCACTCGAAGCTCGAGGCCACGCGCCCCCTTAGGTGGTCCCGTTGCGCCATCACCTTCGACTCCAAGGACCAGATCAAGTGTGCGGCAACTGCTACCGCACTTTCCATGGTCTGCACACTGACCATCGGCAATGTGGCTGTCACCAAGACCCTCATCGACGGCAGTGCATGACTCAACGTGCTCTCCGTCAAGACCTTCGAGATGCTTCATGTGCCCTACGATCATATTATGCCCACCAAGCCATTTTCCCGAGTGACGGATGGCTCCACCATTCCCCGGGGGCAAGTGCGCCTGCCCATCACCTTCGGCAAGCACGACAACTACCACACTGAGCTCATCGACTTCAACATTGAGGGAGGATTTCGAGCACCACTTGGAGGCGTGCCTTGACGCACGCCCCCGCGAGCAGGGAGGACAGCGCGAGGTGCCAGGAAAGCGGGAATTCATCACCAAGGCGGTCAAGGAGCTTCAGGTGGCACGAGCCATGCCCGGCGAACGACGCCCCGCACAGCCCACCAGTGCAGCCGCCCCTCCCGGCGTGGGTTGTGAGCTGCGCGTCTGCGTCAACATCCCAGGCCCCAACAGGGCCGCTTTGCATGACCTCTTCTAGCCTGCACACGTCGGATGGAGCGGGGGCTATGCCTGCAACTACGTCTGCATGCCATTTGGCCTACTGAACACGGGCGCCGCGTACCAGCGGGTCATGCAACATGCCTTGCCGTCTCATAAGGCCAGGCACTTGGCGGTCGTATCTCGGGAGGCCCTGGACCCTCGCGAGCCCCGCGGACCTCGTGAGCCCCCCAAGCTTCCAAAGCCGCCCAACTCGTTAGGAGCGGTCTCCACAGCGCGTTTCTTCAGCTACCTTGACGCTTCTTCAGCACTAGTACTAGGTGACTTTTTGGTTTGTTCAAGTTGAGGGCGCCCCATGGGCTGCATCATCCTCAAGCTGTCTGGGCTAGCCCCAGCAGCTGTATTGTTTTGCGCATGTATCAGAACTGGCTTACCTTTTACGATTTTCCAAGTACTTCAGCTTGACTGCCCGGTGCTTCGACACCATGAATGTCGTCGCGCCCCTCACAACTCCGCCCTCGACCACCTCATGATTAAGGGATGGCTAGGCGTCTGTGCTCGGGTCTGTCCCTGCAGCGTTGATAAATCCAAGAGACAAAGATCTTCTCGTGGGCCAGCTCCCGTGCACATCACCTCCAGGGGTCCTTGGTGCCATTTCCTCGCGTGAACTAATCAGGGGTAGGCAAGTCAGGGTGTCGGTGTCAAAACCGGCGGATCTTGGGTAGGGGGTCCCGAACTGTGCGTCTAGGCGGATGGTAACAGGAGACAAGGGACACGATGTTTTTACCCAGGTTCGGGCCCTCTCGATGGAGGTAATACCCTACTCCTGCTTGATTAATATTGATGATATAGGTAGTACAAGAGTAGATCTACCACGAGATCAAGGAGGATAAACCCTAGAAGCTAGCCTATGGTATGATTGTTGTTTGTCCTACGGACTAAAACCCTCCGGTTTATATAGACACGGATAGGTTAGGGTTACAGAGTCGGTTACAATGGTAGGAGATCTACATATCCGTATCGCCAAGCTTGCCTTCCACGCCAAGGAAAGTCCCATCCGGACACGGGACGAAGTCTTCAATCTTGTATTTCATAGTCTTGGAGTCCGGCCGTGACGATAGTCCGGCTATCCGGACACCCCCTAGTCCGGGACTCCCTCAGTAGCCCCTGAACCAGGCTTCAATGACAACGAGTCTGGCGCGGCATTGCAAGGCGGGTTCCTCCTCCGAATACTTCATGGAAGGTTTTGAACACCAGGATAGTGTCCGGCTCTGCAAAACAAGTTCCACATGCCACCGTAGAGAGAATAACTTTTGCACAGATCTGGCGGCGTATTCGCGGGCGTGACATCACACCACGGCCAGGCCTTTTTATGAATCGTTTTTTACAGTTCCGCCTTAGCGTTTAGTGAGGCGGTTTCCTTGGCACGTCTTATCAAAGCATAGATCGTGCCCCTTATTCGGGATTCTCATCAATACGGACGTGGGTAACCCATCCGCGCCATTGATTACGGCGCTTGGGATATAGCGAGTTTTACCGGGCTGGTGGGGGCGCATAGCCGTCCGTCCATATAAGGGATAAGGATCCACCTTTTCACCTCGCCTTCTTCCTCCTTTGCTCATCCCTTTCCGCGCTTTTCGAGCTCTAGCACCCAAGTCCGCACATTCCTCCTCAACCTTCTCCAACCATATCGGGAGGCGGGAGGCGGATGGATGGCCTCCTCCGTCACGGAGGGCACATCACAAGACTGCGGAGGTCGGATACTTGTCAGCGATATCGCAAGACAGGCTGCCCGACGCAGGGCAGCTCATTCAACCCCAGGCCCCATGAGAGGTGGTGTTTCTCCCCACTTCCTCCGCGGACTAGGTTTTCCACTTCACCCATTTGTCCGGGGGCTCATGTTCTACTACGGCCTGGACTTCCACGACCTGGCCCCGAATTTCGTCCTCAACATCTCGGCGTTTATCGTCGTGTGCGAGGCCTTCCTCTGCATCCAGCCCCACTTCGGCCTATGGCTGAAGACCTTTAATGTCAGGCCGAAGGTTGTGGGCAGCCGTCAAGCGGAGTGCGGAGGCGCCATGGTCGGCAAGATGGCCAAAGTCCTATGGCTCGAGGGCTCCTTTGTGGAGACAATAAAGGGGTGGCAATCGGGTGGTTCTACATCACCGAGCCACGCGACCCTGAATGGGTGGCGGCCCCAATTCAGATCTGGATTCCCACATGGCTCTCGTCATGGAAAGAGAGCGGGCCTGAAGTGGGGGATTCAGACGAGCTATCCGGACTCCAAACATGCGTCCAAACCTGGTGGACAAGAATCTTAGGCTTGTCGGCGTAATCCGGTGATGCTCATCCGCCGAGTTCTCCCATGCCAACAACAGGCCTTCAATTTGTGGGAGTTCGATCCGGCACAGACACGAACCTTGAGCGGCTCTTGATACTACGCATGCGAAGATGCAGGAAGGTGCTGTTCAAAGGCGCGAAGCCCCGCATCCGCTAACAAAGATCGCGGATACAGCTCGCGGCGTCAAGCCGGCGAGGTAAGTTATTTTACCCTTTACGGGACTCTTTTTTCATAGATTGACTCTACGTGGGATCTAAAAACTCCCTATTCTTTGACGGGACTGGCTGAAGACATTTGGACAGATTAACTGTCCGACTCCTTTGCTAGAAGACCCAGCGGACGCCCGATTGACGGGGCTGCTAGCTCCGGCACCCCATGTGGTGCCGGAGAAGAAGGCCAAGAAGGAGGCCACGGGAACTCGAAGGAGCTCCCGCTTGAGTCTTGTCAGATTCTCAAGCAGAATCTTCTCCCGAAGATGAGGAGGAGGAAGAAGAAGCCTCTCCCAGCCGAGGGAGGAGAGGAAAAGGAAGGCCGCCCCAACCGGGAGGCGGAGGGTCAGAAGGAAGAACCCTTCCTCCGGACTTCTCCACCAACGTCGGCGGACAGACGAGGAGGATTTTCCTACAAGGGCCAAGCCCTGGCGAGATCGTAAGTGTCCGGATACCCATGGCTTTTTATTATTGCAGTGTTCTCTAATGTCGAACAATCGTGTAGCCCGCCTAAGGGCGAGTTCGCCGATTCATCGGCGGGTCCACAGGCTCGTCGGAAATGGAAGTCGTCGCTTCCGACCGCCTCCTCGCCTCACGCTGCGGACGACGCCGTGGTGGGGCCCCAAGGGGGGCTTGGTCAAGAGGAGGTGGCGCAGGAGGTGCCACAAGGCAACCTCCTGGACTCCAGGCGCGTGGGGGGCAAGACCCCCAGGGGCTCTAAGCCCGACCCTTGTCCGGACTCCATATCGGAACCTTTAGTGGTTCCGGAGTCCGGCAAGCGGTCCCTTCGCAAGAAGGGTAAGATGCCGGTGTCCTCCGTCCAACCGGAGGCACCGGATAGCTTACTGGAGGCGCTCAACGGTGCCTCCATCAGGAGGAGCACCGCCTTTGTTATGAGTGCGGTGATCCGACATTCGATCCGCCAAGAGCGGGCTGACAAGCCTGTACCAGCCTTCTAATAGGCTTTGAGGTAAGTTTAGAATATGTAAAATATTACCGCATAGACGGTAGCCCTGATGCTTAGTTCGGTGTTCGGAAAGAAAAGCGGACTAAGGATCTAAAAAGATATCTGCAGGAGTCTAACATAAGTATGTCAATATGGGAATGCAGGCTGCTGCTGACGACCTCTGCAAGACGACTGCTGGAGGTCGATGCGTTAAAGCAGAGCCTCGGCGGTCCAAGAACGAGCTCGGCCAAGCCAAGAAGCAGCTCGAGGACAAGGAAGGTCGTAGTACCTTATTAAAAAAATACCCTATAGAAAGGTTTCAATTGCAAAGATAACAGGAATAACATGGGTGCTGCGGGGGCCACGAGCGAGGTGGCGACCACGAAGGAAGTGGTGTCCGTGGGTCGGCTCAAAGCGGCTGCGGAACGCACCGAGCGAGAGAAGGGGGCGCAGTTGGCTGGAGTGCGGCAAGAGCTCCAAGCTCTCGTGGAAAAACACGAGAGTTTGGAGCGTGACTCGAAGACTCGAGAGTCCGAGCTCGCCTCGGCTCTTGGGAGTGCCAAAGCTGCTATGGCCGAGGCCCAAAAAGCCCTCCAAGAAATTGAGTCGTCAAAGAAGATAGTGGCGGGTAAGGCATTCTTTATGCAAAGCAAGCATGTGAAAGTGAATTACTTATTACTTACCCGGATTCGGAGCTCTCCAGGAGCATTCGCAGACTTGCCCCGTAGTGTGTCTGATGCTACCGTATTCTACCGTGACAAGGAGGGGAGCTCGACGGAAAAGGTGTTCTGGTCTCAGTATGCTGAGGCTGAACATCCAGTGCCCCTGAGAGACCAGCTGAAGCAGCTGGTCGAGATCCACAAGGTCGCCGAACAGGCCATGAAGGGCCTTATAGCGCGTCTGTGGCCATTGGAGGCCATGCCCGGGAGCTACTTCGGCTTGGTGCAGCGGCTGGTGGATGCATGTCCACGGATTGAAGTCATCAAGCGCTCCGTCTGCATTGAAGGTGTCCGTCGGGCCCTTGCCCGTGCTAAAGTGCACTGGGGCAAGCTGGATGCGGAGAAGCTTGTGACGGACGGGCCACCGAAGGGCCATGAGCATCTGCGCCGAAATGTACTATGAGGGCCTCTGAAGGTGCCCGCCGAATAGCGGATGAGTGCTCCAAAGATGTAATTTTGAATAGGCTCGCATTTGTTATCCTGTCGCTGAAAACTTGTTCATATCGCTAAGCAACGCTTGTGAATTTAAAATATTACCTTCTATGCGGCCGTTTATCAAATTTGAGAGATGGCAAGTCGTTGGCTTCAGCCCCCATGCCACAGTCTTTGGGGTGTTGGGATAAACTTGAGCACTCTTGTTCCCATTCTTGGGTCCATCTAGGAGGCGCTCAACACAACGAACAAGGCAACCGGACTTATAATGCTTGAATACTCTCACTTAGCCATAGAATTCTATAATTTTAAATTTAGTGAAGCCCCTAGTATTCGGAAGACCGAGTTGAGGCGCTATCACGCCTTGGCTGGACAATTCCTGTTCCTCGCTCTAAGCGGCATAAGTCTTTAGGGACCGAAAAACCTCTCGAACAGCGACCGGCTCTCGCCCTATCATGACGGTCAGTTTAGCTTTCTCCTTCGAGGTGCTCGACCCAGCTCAAGCTGAGGCGCAATCGCGATGGTTCTCCCGGTGCTACCTTAGCCGATATAACGAAATGTAAGGTACCAAAACACGGGAGCCGGGCAAACCCAACTATTGACCCAAGACATGATTCGGAGCCGATTCATATAATGCTATAAGTTCGGGGTGCCGCACTTGTGAAAGTGCTCGGACTTATCACACCATAGTTTTGGGATACTTAAGCCCCTGGTGTATTGGCTGTACCAAAGTGTACGGTTGCAGCATGTCGTAAAATGAACATATGTATAGATAAAGGAAGTAGAGCAATAATAAGCAAAAGCTATGTATTGTTTATTCAAAAAGATATTGCAATGAAAGCAGAACGATACAAATAGTGCGATAAGCAAGGGATGGGACTATCTAACATGTCCCCCTCCAGGGGTAAGCTGCGGGATGGTATGTAAAACAGGTATAATGCTCGTAATAGAGACCACCTGAACACTTCGACGTGGCTTACTGCTTCCCTGGCTGTTGCATCGTGAGTTCGGCGATTCTAGTGCCGGACAGGACTTCTGAAAGACGGAGTCCTGAAACTAAGGAAAAAGAAGAAAAAGGAAAAAGGAAAAGAATGACACAATCGGGGCCCACAGTGCGGTCGAGCCGCATTCTTGGCGTGTCGTGGTCTTGCCCTCCCCATATGCCCATGGTATCTCAGAGCGTAATTATGTACGCAGCGTAACACTAGCTGCGCAATTTCGCGAGGGCTGGGGTTGGGGCGGATTACTCTGGCGTGCTTGAATCGTGCCAGCGGTCTTGTTGTAGGTTACTCGGTAGCTTAACGGTGTCCGGACGCTTAATGGCGGACTCGAGAGTTCTTGTGAGACGCTGCTTTGTACCTCTGCCGCGAGGGCGCCGTGTGCTCCTCCGTTCGAGAGAGAGTTCGGTGTTGCCATTGACCGTGATTACTCCTCGAGGGCCTGGCATCTTGAGCTTGAGGTATGCGTGGTGCGGCACCGCATTGAACTTTGCAAATCACGGTTCATCCGAAGCGATGTATGATAGCCGCTGCGTAATGGGGCGATGTCGAAGATTAACTCTTTGCCGGAAGTTATCCGGGATCGAAGACCACTTGAGTGTAACCGAGCCCGTACAACTTGCCTCTACACCGGTATGGCGCCTTTAAAGGTCGTCTTTGTAGGTTTAATCCTTGAGGGTCTATGCCCATTTTGCGACTGTATATCGATAAAGCAGGTTCAGGCTGCTGCCGCCAAATCCATTAGGACTCTGGTTAGGTGAAATCCGTCAATAATTGGGTCAAGAACCAATGCGGCGAAACCACCGTGACGGATGCTAGTGGGGTGGTCCCTTCGATCGAAGGTGATCGGGCAGGAAGACCATGGGTTGAACTTCGGGGCGACTGGCTCCATCGCATATACGTCCCTTAGTGCGCGCTTCCGCTCCCTTTTGGGTATATGGGTTGCGTATATCATGTTCACCGTCTGTACTTGCGTGGGAAAACCCTTCTGTCCTCTATTGTTCGGCGGTCCGGGCTCCTCCTCGTCATCGCTATGCAGCCCTTTGTCATTGAGTTCGGCTCTTAACTTGCCTGCTTGCTTGAACACCCAACAGTCCCTGTTGGTGTGATTGGCTGGTTTTTCGGGGGTGCCATGTATCTGGCACAAGTGATTGAGTATTCGGTCCAAGTTGGACGGGCCCTGGGTATTTCTTTTGAATGGCTTCTTCCGCTGACCGGGTTTAGAGCCTATGAATCCGGCATTGACGGCCGTATCTTTAGTGTTATCGCCGTTAATGCGGCGCTTGTTCTTGTTGCGACGCGACCTGCCATTGCTGTCCTTGGTATCCGAACTATCAGGATGTTTGGCCAAGTTGTTGCTTCGAGCTAGCCAGCTGTCCTCTCCCGCACAAAAGCGGGTCATGAGTGTTGTGAGGGCTGCCATGGATTTTGGCTTTTCTTGTCCTAGGTGCCGGGCAAGCCACTCGTCGCGGATGTTATGTTTGAAGGCTGCAAGGGCCTCTGCATCCGGACAGTCAACGATTTGATTTTTCTTTGTTAGGAACCGTGTCCAAAATTGTCTGGCCGATTCTTCTGGATGATGGACTATGTGGCTAAGGTCATCGGTGTCTGGTGGTCGCACATATGTGCCCTGGAAGTTATCAAGGAATGCGGCCTCCAGGTCCTCCCAACAACCAATTGATTCTGCTGGCAAGCTGTTGAGCCAATGCCGAGCTGGTCCTTTAAGCTTGAGTGGGACGTATTTGATGGCATGTAGATCATCACCGCGGGCCATGTGGATATGGAGGAGATAGTCCTCGATCCAGACCGCAGGATCTGTGGTACCATCGTATGATTCGATGTTTACGGGTTTGAAGCCCTCGGGGATTTGATGATCCATTACTTCATCTGTGAAGCATAGTGGGTGTGCGGCGCCTCTGTATTGGGCTATATCACGACGTAGCTCATATGAGCTTTGCCTACTGTGTTCGGGCCGGCCGGGTTTGCTGTATCCGGTGCGACGGTAATCATCCCGCGTCGTTGGGCGCCCACGCGATCCGTAGATCGATCTTGTATGTTTTGCCTTATCTTCCAATATATCTCGCAAGTCCGTAGCGTTTTCCGTGCCTTGGTACTTTTGGCGGCGTCGGGGTGTGGCTTGGCGGAGGGCGAGAGGCTTCTCGTCGCGACCGCAGGGTGGCGATCTGCCATGTCGTGCGCTGGTGACTTGGGTGCTTCCTCCTCTGATCGAGGCAGCGGCCTGCGTTTGGGGTAGCTTTTGGAGGCGTTGAGTTCATACTCTTGGCTGCAAGGACTTGATCCATCCGCCGACTAGCAGGTCTTAGTCAGCTCTAAGCTGTTGCTGCTTTTCTTGAGGCTGTTTGCCGTGGCCATAAGCCTGCATTTGAAACGCTCCTATTCGGCGGGATCCTCAGGCACGACAAATTCATCGTCGTCGAGGCTTGCCTCATCTTCGGAGGGAGGCGCGTGATTATCGTCCTCGACCTCTCTTTCTGCCGTACGGTCGTGCGGACTTGCTTCTCCCTCCTCCTGCGCTGAGTCCAGCTGGAGGGGGTTGTCTTCGGTACTGTTCGGGGTGTTATTATCTCTCGTACCGGAATCACCATTTTTGCTGTGGCGGGATTTAGAGCGGCGCCGCTGACACCGGCGCTTCGGTTGCTTTTTGGAGGGGTCATCCTCCGTTGTTCCATCGCCGTTCCCATCTTTTGGGATATCCACCATGTATATGTCGTATGACGAGGTGGCCTTCGATTGCCTGTGGCGCTGGGTCTTGGTCGTCTCAGGCATCGTTGTCCATGCCGTCGATGTCTTCGGAGTCGAAGTCTAGCATGTCGGTTAAATCATCGACAGTGGCTACAAAGTGGGTGGTGGGTGGGCGTTGAATTTCTTTGTCATCCGCATCCCAACCTTCCTGTCCGTAGTCCGGCCAGGGCTCTCCGGATAAAGAGAGACTTTAGTGAATTCAGGATGTCGCCGAAGGCGAAGTCTTTGAAAGATGTCATGACGATGAACTCCATGACCGGCGCCCAATCGGATTCGATTGGCAGGGGCGCGGAGGTTAGTCGGAGAGGAGTCCGGCACCACAGGTCGAGGTCTTCGCAAAGGACTGGGATGGAGTTGGCTCAATCGCCGTAGAGATGGTAGCCCCCGAGGCGGTGTCCAACCACTCGTCCTCGATCGGGGAATCCGGCTCTGGATTAAGGGTCGGAGCGGGAGCGGGTGCGGCCTCCAGGGCACTGTTCGGCTGCAGAGCTAGATCATGCCCATCGAGACAGTGCGGCACGCTTGGCTGCGGCTCGAATCCGCCGAAGATCAAGTCTCCACGGATATCGGCCGTATAGTTCAAACTTCAAATCTGACACGATGGCGGGCGTAGCTTCGATCTGCTCCGGATGGCCAGCGAATTGGCCAGCAGTGCAAAGCCGCCGAATATGAAGATCTATCCGGGGAGAAAAGTCTCACCCTGACCGCGTCGTTGTTGATGATCGAAGGAGCCATCGGGCCTATCGGTGGCGACAGAGGAACTCTCAATGAAAGCACCAATGTCGGTGTCAAAACCGGCGGATCTCGGTAGGGGTCCCGAACTGTGCGTCTAGGCGGATGGTAACAGGAGACAAGGGACACGATGTTTTACCCAGGTTGGGCCCTCTCGATGGAGGTAATACCCTACTCCTGCTTGATTAATATTGATGATATAGGTAGTACAAGAGTAGATCTACCACGAGATCAAGGAGGCTAAACCCTAGAAGCTAGCCTAGGGTATGATTGTTGTTAGATCCACGGACTAAAACCATCCGGTTTATATAGACACCGGATAGGTTAGGGTTACAGAGTCGGTTACAATGGTAGGAGATCTACATATACATGTCATGAAGCTTGCCTTCCACGCCAAGGAAAGTCCCTTCCGGACACAGGACGAAGTCTTCAATCTTGTATCTTCATAGTCTTGGAGTCCGGCCGTGATGATAGTTCGGCTATCCGGACACCCCCTAGTCCAGGACTCCCTCACAGGGCGTTGGCCCGGTTCGTACAACCTTAGTCAGGCGATTCACCATCATGGGAGCCACACGTCAGACGTCTTTCCTCTAGTTTGTTGCATGAGAAGACTGGGGCATCTATGCTCGGGTTCATCCCTGCAGCATCGATAAACCCAAGCAACTGAGCTCTGTCTAGTGGGCCGGCCCCATTCATGTCACCTCCTAGGGTCCTTGGTGTTTGGCATTCTCATGCGATGGCAGATAACTCACAAGTATAGGGGATCGTTTGTAGCCTTCTTCGATAAATAAGAATGTCAAACCCAACGAGGAGCTAAAGTTCCCTCAAGCTCTATCGACCAGCGATACAACTCTACGCACACTTGACGTTTGCTTTACCAAAAACAAGTATGAAACTATTTTGCAAGAATAAAACTACAAGTATTTTGCGAGAATAAAACTATGAATAAATTGCAAGGTAATAAAAGTGGATAGCTTTTGTCAATAAGAAAGTCATCTGTCCCAAGGCAATCGATAAAAAGTACCGATAATCATTCTTGTAATTCTATATAAGGGAGAGGCATGAGCTAACATACTTTCTCTACTTGGATCATAGGCACTTATGATTGGAACTCTAGCAAGCATCCGCAACTACTAAAGATCATTAAGGTCATGAAACCCAACCATAGCATTAAGTATCAAGTCCTCTTTACCCCCATACGCAACAACCTACCTACTCGGGTTTAAGCTTCTATCACTCTCGCAACCCACCATAAGTGAATCATGAACATATTGCAACACCCAACAGCAGGGAATACTCACATTTGCGCAACATGGAGGACACCGTATGACAACACCATAAATAAAATATACAATCATACCAAACAAGATCATGATTAAGCCATAGGAAAAAACGGATCTACTCAAACATCATAGGATAGCCAAATATCATTGGGAAATAATATATGGAGTTGAGCACCATGTTTAAGTAGATTTTATAGCGGGGAGAAGGGGTGTTACACCGCTGCATAGAGGGGTAGAGAGTTGGTGTTGACGGTAGAAAGATTTTTGATGTAGATCGTCGTCATGATCCTTGCCCCGGTGGAACTCCGGCACCACCGGGAGAGAGGGGGAGAGAGCCCGCCTCCTTCTTCTTCTTCCTTGGCCTCCCCCTAGATGGAAGGAGAGTTCCCCCTCAGGCCCATGGCCTCCATGGCGGCGGAGCGGCGGGAGCCCCTCCGAGATTGTATCTCCCTCTCCGTTCTCTTCTGTTTTGCGTTCCCCAGATCTGGCCCTTCACGGTTCTTAAATT
Organism: Aegilops longissima; assembly: GCA_021605205.1. NCBI lineage: Eukaryota > Viridiplantae > Streptophyta > Magnoliopsida > Poales > Poaceae > Aegilops > Aegilops longissima. The sequence continues at coordinate 21,004,570 of CM038679.1, read as the reverse complement.
CCCGGAGATCCGTAACTCCGATTGCGCTGAAATTTTTACACAATTTTTTCCATAAATTATCTTTCTTGCGCTAGAAGAAGGGCCCCATCCGCCTTATGAGGAGGGCATAAGACACCTAGGCATGCATGGCACCCCGTGGCGCGCCCTGGTGTATCTTGGGGGCTATGGGCCCCTATTTGTGTTGATTCCACCTCCAAAAAATCACATATATTCCCAAATAATTCTCCGTAAATTTTTATTGCGTTTGTACTTTATTTGATATGGATTTTCTGCAAAACAAAAAACATGCAACAAACAGGAATTGGCACTGCGCACTGGATCAATAGGTTAGTCCAATAAATCATATAAAAAGTTGCCAAAAATATGTGAAATTTGAATAATATCGACATGAAACAATAAAAAATTATAGATATGACGGAGACGTATCAACATCCCCAAGCTTAATTCCTGCTCGTCCTCGAGTAGGTAAATGATAAAAAAGATAATTTTTGATGTGGAATGCTACCTAGCATAAACTTGATCATATATCTAATCATGGCATGAGTATTAAGACATAAGTGATTCAAAGCAGTAGTCTATAATTTGACATAAAGACATCAATACTCAGGCATCCCAACAAACAATCAAGTCTTTCAAAATATTAACGCTAAATAAAGTTGTCTCTACAAAATCATATAGTCTTGGCATGCTCTATCTTCTTAACACAAAGTATTTATCATGCACAACCCCGATGACAAGTTGAGCAATTGGTTCATACTTTTTAACGCTCTTCAGCTTTTTCAACCCTCACGCAATACATGTGCGCAAGCCATGGATATAGCACTATAGGTGGAATAGAGTATGATGATAGGGGTAAATATAGAGAAGACAAAGAAAGTAAGAAAGTCTCACATCGACGTGGCTAACCAATGGGCTATGGAGATGCCCATCAATTGATACCAATGTGAGGAGTAGGGATTGCAACGGATGCACTAAGAAATATAAGTGTACGAGAGCTCAATATGAAAACTAAGTGGGTATGCATCCAACTTGCTTGCTCATGAAGACCTTGGGCATTTGAGGAAGCCCATCATCGGAATATACAAGCCAAGTTCTATAATGAAAAATTCTCACTAGTATATGAAAGTGACTAAATAGGAGACTCTCTATATGAAAAACATGGTGCTACTTTGAAGCACAAGTGTGGTAAAAGATAGTAACAATGCCCCTTCTATTTTTTTCCTTTTCCTTTTTCTTTTTTCCTTTCTATTTTTCTTCTTTTCTTTTTATTTTTCTTTTTCTTTCTTTTTTCCTTTTTTCTCTCATTGTTCGGAGTCTTATCCCGACTTGTGGGGGAATCATAGTCTCCATCATCATTTCCTCACTGGGACATGCTCTAATAATGATTAATGATGATCATCACACTTCTATTTACTTATAACTCAAAAGAAATAAAAATTACAACTCGATACCTAGAACAAAATATGACTCTATATGAATGCCTCTGGCAGTGTACCAGGATGTGCAATGATCTAGCATAATAACGATATCAAAAAACGGACAAGTCATGGGAATATCATGCTAGCTATCGTACGATCATGCAAAGCAATATGAAAATGAATACTCAAGTCATCAAAACGGAGGCGGTGGTTGCATGGCAATATATCTCGGAATGGCTATGGAAATGCCATAATAGGTAGGTATGGTGGCTGTTTTGAGGAAGATATAATAAGGCTTATGTGTGATAGAGCGTATCATACCACGGGGTTTGGATGCATCTGCGAAGTTTGCACCACATCTCGTGGTGAGAAAGGGCAATGCATGGTACTGTAGAGGCTAGCAAATTGTGGAAAGGTAAGAGTGCGTATAATCCATGGATTCACATTAGTCATAAAGAACTCATATACTTATTGCAAAGTTTATTAGCCCTTGAAGCAAAGTACTACTACGCATGCCCCTAGGGGGATAGATTGGTAGGAAAAGACCATCATTTGTCCCCGACCGCCACCCATAAGGAAGACAATCAATAATAAATCATGCTCCAACTTCATAGCATAACGAGAGACTATATGTGCATGCTTAGGGAATCACAAACCTTAACACCAATATTCTTACTAACCACAACTGCATAATAGTACCTCCCACATATCCCATCTCTATATTACAAAACTATTGCAAGGAATCAAACATATCATATTCAGTGATCCATAAGTTTTATGTAGGATTTCATGACTAACCATGCAATTGACCAATTCCTGTTGACTCTCTAAATGGATATAAGTGAAGCATGAGAGTTTAATTCTTTCTACCAAATACCATGCTCTAACAAATATAAGTGAAGCAAAAGTGCATTCGGCAAATAACGGTTTTCTATGTGAAGAGAAATAGGCAATCCAAACTTCAAATGATATAAGTGAAGCACATGAAGCATTCTGTAAAGCCATACTCAAAAGATATATGTGAAGTGCAATGAGGATTATTTAAATCAACCATGGACTATCTCATACCATCATGGTGCATAAAAGAAAAGTGAAAACTAAATGCAAAATTTGCTCCAAGATTACACATATCACGTGAACGAAACAAAGACGAAAACATACTAATACTTGTTGAAGAAGGATGGGATGCCTTCCGAGGCATCTGCAACCTTAGACGCTTGAGTCTCCTTGGATATTTACTTGGGGTGCCTTGGGAATCCCCAAGATTGAGCTCTTGCCTCTCCTCCATCTCCTCATATTGAGACCTCCTCGATCTTTGATTACTTCATCCACACAAAACTCAATAGAAAGCTCGGTAAGATCCGTTAGTATAATAAAGCAAATAACTACTCTAAGTATTGTTTCAAACCAATTCATATTTTGTTTTTGCATTGTAGCTACTGTAACATAACTTTTCCATCGCGTATACCACTGATAGAATCGATAGTTTCATCAAAACAAGCAAAGCAATGCATCAAAAAGAGAATTTGTCTTAAACAGGACAGTCTGTAGCAATCTGATCATCTACCATACTGCTGGTACTCCAAAAATTCTGAAAAATTAGGATGAAATAAAAAATTTGTATAGCATATTGTGCAAAAAGTTTCAAAACCTTTTGAAGTTCCGGTAAAAGAAGTGAAAATTCACGCGCTACAGCCAAAGTTTCTGTTTCTGCACCGCACATACCAACAAGCAATCTAATCATCCTTAAGGCAAACCTTGGCACAATAATTTTACAATAAAAAGGATTTGTACAAGGGGATAATTATTTTTGTTGAGAATTTTCCATAATTGAGATTCACGAAGCTTCCATGGACATGAACAAAGTTCAAGGAGCTCCCCCACTTAAACAATGCTTGTCTCTCTCACTTTCACTTTCCTTTTTATGAAGTTTTAAGTTCCCCTCTATATTTTTTGTTTTTGAACTTTCCTAGCAAGATTCCCGTGTGTTGCATGTAACATCAAGATGCATTTGTATGAGTAGTTTATCTTGTGAGAGAAAAGGATGAACGAGGGTGTCAGTGTCAAAACCGGGAGATCTCGAGTAGGGGTCCCGAACTGTGCGTCTTAGGATCGAATGTAACAAGGAGGCAGGGGACACGATGTTTACCCAGGTTCTGGCCCTCTTAATGGAGGTAATACCCTACTTCATGCTTGATTGACTATGATGAATATAGGGGTTACAAGAGTTGACCCACCTCGAGATTGTAATAGTTAAACCCTAGATGTCTAGCCTGTACGATTGTGATCTTGCCCTACAGACTAAACCCTCCAGTTTATATAGACACCAGAGGGATCTAGGGTTGTACAGAGTCGGTTACAGAAGAAGGAAAGTACGTAATCCGAATGCCAAGCTTGCCATCCACGCAAAGGAGAGTCCCATCCGGACACGGGTAAGGTTCTTCTATCTTGTATCATCATGGCCCATCAGTCCCGCCCATATCACATAGCCCGGACGCCTGAGGACCCCTTAGTCCAGGACTCCCTCAGTAGCCCCTGAACCAGGCTTTCAATGACGTTGTATCCAGAGTGCTGACTATCTTCGTCATTGCAAGGAGGGTTCCTCTTTTTCAAATACTCCAACGTAATTTCAGAAAACAAGAGTTGTGTCCGTCTTTGTTGTACAACCCCAAGTTGTGACAAGCAACAATACTTGAAATAAGTCACGTCTACAGGGCACTTTTTCGGTGAGACGTTATGTCCCTAGCCTTGTTATTATTATTCTGAACCATTTTTGTCAGGACCCCAATTCCAAGTCACATCGATCTAGCCGGTAACACCTCATATCACTTTGCGGCCTCACGCACGGTATTCCCACGGATGTCGCCTTACCATGGCCCGGGACCGTTTGCGCCTTTTGGCTCACGTATATGATAGTGTCGCTAGCATCCATATGACAGAGAACCCGGGCCGACATGGCTAGTCGTGAACCCAAAGCGGCACTAACCCATGGGGACAGGCATACATGAATCACATCGAGCATGTCGGTCAGCAGCGTGTGAATCTGGGCTGTAGCACTGGGCTAACAGGACTCGGTAACCCGGCTGTAGCAGCTAGGCAGGACTCGGATGTCACCGCGTGACATTTCCCCAAAGGGACGGAACCACGAGGCGAAGTGAAACACATGCCCGCCAGTCAAGTGTCGAGCAGTAGTCTTTGGGCTAGCAGGACTCGGTGAACCGGGCTGTAGCGGACTACTATCGCTCGGGAAGCACTAGACTACATTTCCCCATATGAGAGGCTGCCAAGGATAAACAACTAGTTTGTCGGATCCCACACATACCAAGCATTTCAATCATACACACAATATGCTCGATATGTGTAAATACAACATGTACGACAACATAACTCTCGACTCAAGTATTTATTCATTAGGCTCCAAGGGCGAGATATTACAAACATGGCTCTCATGACCCAACATTGAGCATACAAAACAAAGCACACGGAAGCTTAACATGTCCGAGTCTGAGACATCTACAAATGAAAAAGGGCTGAGAAGCGACTATCTACCGAGATCTGCCGAGGGCACAAGATCGTAGCTGAGGTAACAAGCTAAGCGTTAAAGTCCACGCGGAACTACTAGCGATCTTGAAGTCTCTCTGCAAAAGATAAAATAGGCAAACGTGAGTACAATTGTACTCAGCAAGACTTACATCGAACTAACTACATATGCATCATTATCAACAAGGGGTGGTGGAGTTTGACCTGCAGCAAGCCAGCTATGACTCGGTGGCTATCCTGAACTACATTGCAAGTAACTCTTTGAGGTGGCGCACGAGTCCACATATTCACCATACCAATACACCACTATGGATCCGCTCCGTCTACCTCACGAGCGCCATCCATAGCACTCACGCTTATCTTGCGAGTTTTAGAGTATCCACTTTCACTTGTCTATGAACTATGCAAGGGTCCAATTTTCCATATCCGAGGAATCCGGCTATTGAATAGATAATGATAAACCTGCAGGGTGTACTTCTTCACACGCTCTCGCCACTTGTCGCCATGTACCGTCATGTACCTCGGCAACCTTCAAGCGGAAGCTTCGGGCGAGGGAGTCGGCCACGACCTCACTAACCACACAAGTCCCTCGTCCAGGTTTATCGCCTATTGGGTTCCATCCATAAGGAGATCCGGCGGGGTGTCGCTCACGGCCCAAAGCGATGTGTCTGAGGTTCCAAGCCCACCAAGCGAGCGGCGCTTGGCATACCCGCCACGGTGCCTAGTCTGTCCCAAGCCCACCTGCACGGGTGCCACTTGGTAGACTACTAACACTACCTACAAACACCGAAACTAGTTGCAACTCTGGACAGAGATCATGTTGATTAATAAGTCGAGAGGTTGAGTTACGGAACCCAATGTGTGGTAGTAACTGTTCATGGATCACAAACACAGAACTCAGTTCACGAGGGCGGCTGCAATGAGACAACCCACCATGTACTCCTACATGGCCTCTCACCGCTACCTTTACCAAATCGTGTTCACACACTTAGCTCACACAGTGGGACATGTTCACACACCTCCGATTCATCCACGATGAATCGACTGACACAACTCTAAGCAATAGCAGGCATGACAACAAACATGAACGAGTAGGCACATCAAGGCTCAAACAACTCCTACTCATGCTAGTGGGTTTCATCTATTTACTGTGGCAATGACAGGTCATGCAGAGGATAAAGGGGGTTCAACTACCGCAACAAGTAACAGATGAATCGTTGTTGTCCTAATGCAGTAAAAGAGAGCAGGAGCGAGAGAGTGGGATTGTATCGGAATGAACAAAGGGGTTTTGCTTGCCTGACACATCCGAAGATAGTATAGTTCTCCATCGGTGTCATCGAACACGTCGTCGGAACGTCGTCTACCGGGAGGGGATAACCGGCAAACAAGAAAGAACACAATTAATGCAATGCAGCAATATGATGCATGAATGTGACATGGCAATATGCTGTTGATTGAGCTAATGCATCTAGCAGCAAGTTAAATGAAGTTGGTTTGAATACAAGATTCAAATTCAAACTCCATATGTGGATATTTAAATGCCATTTATATGATTTGTGCTGAACAGCAGCTATAATTTGTTCTAACATGCATGAAAATGGTACAGATGGATAGATTGGATTTTTCTGATCATTTTTCATATATAATTCATCTCATTCTAAGTTACGGTTGAATTTATATGAATTTTAGAAGTTTTAACTATTTTCTGGAATTTTCTAAACCTTTCTGATTTATTCAAATTTCAGAAAATAGTTACAGCGTCAGCATGACGTCAAGATAGCGTCATCAGGTCAACACAACTGACGGGGTCAAACTGAGCCGTGGGTGCCACATTCCATGTCCTTTGTCTGATTAGGCTTAGATTTAAACTAATCCAAAACTTAACGAGAGCTGGCCCCACTGTCATGGACCGTGGGGTCATTAGGTTAGTGCCTAATGGCGTTTCGCGGAGTTAGGCCCCGCCATGGACGAGCAGCGAGAGGTGCTCGGGAATCGCCCACGAGGCTCGGTTTGAGTGTGCTTGGGCTCGTTGGAGAGCCCTCGCTGGGCAGCGTCGAGCAGCGGTGGTGGCTGGCCTGTGGTGGCGGAACCGGCGACGGCGAGCTCATGGCGGCAGCGGAGCTTCGGGCATCGGCAACGACGCTGCAGCGCACGGCGGAACAACGGAGAGCGTTCTAGGCTCGGCGGCGTTACGAGCATGTTGCGATGCTCGGTTGTCGTCATAACTATCTCGGCAGGCGGCGGCGTGAGGCCAACGGCGGCGGCCGCCGGATCTCATAGGCGGCGGCTACAGGATGCAAGGGGCGATGGGGCAAGGGGAACGGTTCAGCGGCTCACCACGCAGCTGCAGGGATGGTTAGCGGGCTTGGGGACGCGCCGGAGTGGCCGAATCGACGGAGAAGATCCTCGGTGGCCGGTGGGGGAGAAGGCGGAGCTGGAGACGATGGAGGCCGTCTGGGATCGCTTCCTTCGGTGGAGAGGTGCTACATGGGTTGGTGGCTCTCGTGGTCACGACGATGATGCACGGGGGTGGCTGCGGCTGCTCGCAGTGTGAGCGGCGGCGGCGGCGTTCGGCCGTGCGTGTGAGCGAGCGAGAGGAGGGGAGCGAGGAAGGCGGCGAGCGAGGGTCGGAGTGTTGCGTGGCGGCGCATGGGCGTCCAGGGCATCGAGGGACGATCAGCCAGCAGGAGGTGGCCGTGGCGTGGGCGCGCCGCGGCGACCACGCCTCTCGTCCCTCTGAGCGAGGGTGGGAGGCAGTGGCGGCACAGGGTGGGCTGGGCCAGGTAAGTGGGCCTCCAGGGGGGCTAGGTGAGCTATTCTCTCTCTCTCTCTCTCTCTCTCTCTCTCTCTCTCTCTCTCTTTCCTAATTCTTTCCATTTTCTATTTATGACATTTGTTTTTGGACTTAGTAAAAATGGCTGGGCACTTTAAAAAATCATCAAACTACTCATGCCCACTGTATAGGATATATCCAACAGGAAACATTTTGGTTTAAGATTATTTGGACATTTAAATTATTTTATAACATTTAAATGCCCAAATGCAAATAAAGTATGATTTAATTGAGCCCAAATATGTCATGGAAAATGTGCATCACCTCTGGTACTGTTTACAGCATTTTCCATAAATGATGAACATTTTTGAAAGCCATTTGGATTACTGAAAATATTTTAGGTGAACCTAGTGAATTCCTTTGATGCTAGGGGTTTAGGTAATCCCCATTTCAGATTTCCATGAAAGTTAAACATGATGCAAGCAAGATGCAAACACTAGGCAGCACCAGAAGCTAGGGATGTGACAATTTTACAGCCTCGTTTCGTATTTCGAGGTACGGCCAGTGACACGTCCTGTCAAAGCAAAGATCGCGTCCCCTTATTACGGGATTCTCATCAATAGTGGTTTTGGGTAATCCAACCGTGTCGTTCACATGTCCTCTTGGGAATGGGCGAGATTTAAGGTTTGTGAGGGGGCGCTTGATATTCGCTACCTCTATAAGAGGACAGAAGGACCCATCTGTTCACCCCACGCATTACCCTTCCTCTGCCTTCCAATCCCCCGAGCTCCAGCGCCCAAGTTCCAAACTTTTCCTTCCGCCCCAGCTTCTCTAGCAATGGCCGGATCTGGCTTTCAAGGCAAGTGTACGGCCTGCTCCGTAACGGAGAAGAACATCCAAGATCTACGGGAGGTGAGGTACCTGGCGGCGGAGATAAAACATAGGCTTCCGACCCTAGGGCAGATTATCCCCACCCCGAAACCCAGCGAAAGGGTGGTTTTTATTCCCCACTTCCTCCGAGGGCTCGGATTCTCCCTTCACCCCTTTGTTCGAGGTCTTATGTACTACTACGATCTGGATTTCCACGATCTGACCCCGAACTCATTCCTCCACATCTCGGCGTTTATCGTCGTGTGTGAAGCATTCCTCGGCGTCCGTCCACACTTCGGCTTATGGCTCAAGGTTTTTTATGTGAAGCTGAAGGTGGTCGAAGGCCAACATGCCGAGTGCGGCGGAGCCATGGTGAGCAAGCTCAACAAGGTTACCTGGCCCAAAGGAAGATTTGTAGACATCTTCAAGGTGCGGAAGCAGGAGTGGTTTTATATCACCGAACCCCGCGGCACCAAGTGGGCCGCTGCTCCTGCCTTCAGATCCGGACCTCCACTATGGCTCGCGTCCTGGACCAACAAGGGCCTAGACTGGGGGGGGGGGTCCCCCAATGACGTATTGACGCTGCAACAGCGTGTCAAGAGCATGATAGACAAGGACATCACCCTTGCTGATGTGATCCAGGTGATATCCGTCGAGCTCTCCCTTGCCAACGATGGACTCTCAAGATGTGGGAGTTCAATCCGGAGGGGGCACGGACTCTGCATCACTTCTACGGCACGATGCACAAGAAGATCTGGAAGCTGATTTTTAAGAAGCAGAAGACGTGGCCCTCGACATCCGATAACACTAGCCTCGACTGCAACAATCTGGCATCCCGGTAAGTATCATGCTGCCGAACACTACTTGTCAGTCTTAGGGAGGGGCCCTTGAAAATTCCATCTCTTGAACAAGACTAGATAAAGAAGGCCGAGCGGATTAAGTGTCCGGCCCAACTCCCTGAAAACCCAGCTGATTCTCTGTTAATGAAGATGCTAGTCCCGGCGCCCTATCAGGCACCGGTGAAGAAGAACAAGAAGAAGAAGAAGAAGGCCAAGGAGGCCCAAGGCGACCTCCATCCCGAAGAGACTTCGAGCGCCGTGTCCGGAGGAACCGAAGCTCCTTCCTCTGGTGAGGAAGACGAAAACGAGGATGACGAGGAGGAAGAGGAGGAGGAGGAGGAGGAGGAGGAGGGAAAAAAGAGAGCAGCCTTCGTAGATCCGGAGGATGGGGCGCCCAAGAGGGGAAGGGTATCCCTTTCTGATAACTCGGATTCAGGCACCGAAGTCGTCCCCAAGCACGGCTGCCGCACCAAGCCCCTTGCCGAATCGTGAGTACCTTGAGATGCCTTGTTCATATCTAATCCTCTTTATAGATTACAAGAATAATATCGAATTTTCATGCCGCGGTGCGGCCCATGACATTCTCAAGGATTGTCTTCATCGGGAGATATTTCGCCAAACAAGATGGAGAGCGAGACGCCTCCATGGGCTTCCTCGCCTCCTAGGGCGGGCGATCCTAAGGTGTCATCGCAAAGGGTTTCTCTGAACTCCAGAGAAGTGCGGGGGGCGGTCAATGCGGCACCGGAGGTTGCCGAGAACATGGGGGGTGAAACCCCTATGGAGGCCGGCCAGGGGGTCCTAGGTTACGGGACTCCCAACCGGATACCGTCTCGGAGACCCATAAGGTCCCGGAGTTGGGTCAGCAGCCCCCTTTACAAGAGGCGTCGAACAAGCTGATGGATGCACTACAAGGTGCGTCTGTCTTGTAGGAGCACCGTACTTTAATGGGTACGGTGGTTGAAAGAGTGCAGTCCGCTAAGAGCAGACTGGAGGAAGCCTTCACAAGCCTACTAACAGGCCCTCGCCCCCGATAGGGTCATCAGGCTTGACTTGCCCCTCTTCCCATTCTTCCTGCTCGGATGTTGCCTCGACAGGGGCATCCTAGTCTTCGGCGTTATCCGGGAGGTTACTGTCTCTGGTGCCGGTATTGTTACTTTTTCGTGCCACGATTTTGATCGGCGCCTCTGACGTCGATGCTTCGTAGGTACTTCATCAGGTTCATCCTCTAGGATCTTCTCGTCGTCGGCGTCGTTCTCTTTGGGTGTGTCCACCATGTATACATCATATGAAGAAGTGGCCGTCCAGCGTCCAGTAAACGGCGGGTTCTGACCTTGCTCCTCTCTGGCTTCGTCGTCCATGCCATCGATGTCTTCGGAGGCGTAGTCAAGCATGTCGGTTAAATCCTCGACAGTGGCTATGAAGTGGGTGGAGGTGGGACGTGAAATTCCCTACTCTCAGCCCATAGTGCGGGCTGGGCATAGTTCGGCAGCGATCCTTCTGTAATGGCGAGGGATCGCATTAAGTCCAGAGCCTCGTTTAAGAGTGGGGTCTGGATAGGAAAGCGAGTATCTGTGGAGCGGGGTGGGACAGGAGTTCCTTGGCCGAGCTCGTATAACCCGGACGTCGATAGTTCGGAGTTGGTGTACGGAGGTGAGTCCGTCTTGATGAGGATAGAGGGAGTCCAGAGCGACTCCAGGCCGGCCGATGAAATGACCCCCTCCGTATCTTCGGTGTTGAGCTCTATGGCTACGGAGAGTCCGGCGGGTTCCAAACCACCATCTTCTGACTGGATGAGGTGCTCCGGGTCTGAAACCAGACCTGTCGTTAAGTTCGCGAACCCTTGGAAGATCAAGTCTCCCCGGATATCAGTGATGTAACATAGGTTTCCGAACCTGATCTGATGACCAGGGGCGTAGCTGTCGATCTGCTCCAGATGACCAATCGAAATGGCCCGCAATGCGAAGCCGCCGAATATGATGATTTGGTCGGGGAGAAAAGTCTCCCTCGGGGCGGTGTTTTTATGGATGGTTGATGGAGCCATCGAGCCTTCTGGTGAAGACACAGTGGAACTCTCAATGAAAGCGCCAATGTCGGTGTCAAAACCGACAGATCTCGGGTAGGGGGTCCCGAACTATGCGTCTAAAAATCGAAGGTAACAAGGAGGCAGGGGACACAATGTTTACCCAGGTTCGGGCCCTCTTAATGGAGGTAATACCCTACTTCCTGCTCGATTGACTATGATGAATATAGGGGTTACAAGAGTTGATCTACCTCGAGATCGTAATGGTAAACCCTAGATTTCTAGCCTATATGATTGTGATCTTGCCCTACGGACTAAACCCTCCAGTTTATATAGACACCGGAGGGATTTAGGGTTGTACAGAGTCACTTACAGAAGAAGGAAAGTACATAATCCGAATGCCAAGTGTCGGTGTCAAAACCGGCGAATCTCGGGTAGGGGGTCCCGAACTGTGCGTCTAGGCGGATGGTAACAGGAGACAAGGGACACGATGTTTTTACCCAGGTTCGGGCCCTCTCGATGGAAGTAAAACCCTACTCCTGCTTGATTAATATTGACGATATGGGTAGTACAAGAGTGGATCTACCACGAGATCAGAGAGGCTAAACCCTAGAAGCTAGCCTATGGTATGATTGTTGTTCGTCCTACCGACTAAAACCCTCCGGTTTATATAGACACCGGATAGGGTTAGGGTTACACAGAGTCGGTTACAATTGTAGGAGATCTACATATCCGTATCGCCAAGCTTGCCTTCCACGCCAAGGAAAGTCCCATCCGGACACGGGACGAAGTCTTCAATCTTGTATCTTCATAGTCTACGAGTCCGGCCAACGGTGATAGTTTGGCTATCCGGACACCCCCTAATCCAGGACTCCCTCAGTAGCCCCCGAATCAAGCTTCAATGGCGATGAGTCCGGCTCGTAGTTTGTCTTCGGCATTGCGAGGCAGGTTCTTCTCCAAATTACATATACTTGTCGAATAGTGTCAGGCTTCTGATAAATGCTGCGCTCCTTGGCTTCCACGCCCAATAATGGCCATCTTCCACGTGTTTGAATGAATGCGAAAAGCCAGGGTATTTTTACACTTATCCCCCTAGCTGCGCAAATGAGCCGCCTATAAATGGGACGAGGACCTAGATCTGAGTCACACCATCCCCCCTCCGCGAGCTTTCATCGGAGCGCCTCTGACAAAAATCCATTCCATCATGGACAGTCGACGAGGCTCCTCCTCTCGCGCTCCCAGCCGTCAGCCTGGAAATTGGGAGAGATGCTCAGTCCTGCATAGCGAGCTAGTGACACTCCAAACCAAGGGATTTCTTCCCCCGGCCTTCATGGTTCCGGTTCGAGCCGGACTCGCCACCTATAAGGGCGGAAAGCAAGCGGAGAGTGTCCCCGATCCCTCCAAAGGAGAGCGGGTATGCTTTGTCTCTTATCTAGTAAGAGGACTCGGATTTCCAATTCATCCGTTTCTCCGGGGGCTCTTGGAGTTCTACGGCCTCCAGTTGCACCACCTTACGCCTGCCTCCATTTTGCACATCGCGGGCTTCGTGGCCCTTTGCGAACTGTTCTTGGGCGTCGAGGCTCATTTTGCGTTGTGGAAGAGATTATTCTGCCTTGTAGCCCGTTCTCATGAGGGGTCAATATATCAAGTGGGTGGAGCCGAGCTGTGGCGCATCGCGGGACGGATATCTATCTGGAACCCGAAGAAGGCGTCCGAAGACTGGCCTTGGAATGGTTTTATATAGAAGGCGTCCGCTGCGGATCCTGTTCGGATCGGTCTCCGGAGTTCAGCAATGCTCCTTTGAAGAAAGCGCTTTGAGTTGGTGCCCGGAGCCCCGGAGGAAGGCAGCAGGATGTCCTTTACGATGAGCGAATAAGATTGTTAGCTCATTCGGACTGACCATGATCGGTGTCATGGCCACATGTATTATCAGGGGTGCAGCGCTCGGTATAGGGGCCACCCATGTGGGATTTCAACGGGGAGGATGATGCCACCCGTCATGGCCGTAAGGGGCCGGGATCGGTCACCGATCTGGTGAAGATCTTGTCCGCGCTGTACAAGGGAGAAGAGGAGGATTTTCTCCGCGTCAGTCCATTGAACGGATTTTCTATGAACAATCCTTGAAGCTGGGTAAGCGGACATTTCTTTTTTGTACACCCGATCCGTATTCCCATGGTTAGGTATCTTATTTTGTGATTTTGACGCAGGAACTACGCCAGGCCGTGAAAGACATAAACAGCCCGCCTCCACAACCCGAGGATCCGGAACAGCTCCTTGATCCGGCCTCCCAAGAGGATCCGGACATATTGGTGGAGCTGATTGATGGGGTATTTCACCAACTGAGCATCGATAATGCCTTGGTTGCCATTACGGCCGATTACCCCGGAATACTTCCAGCCTCACAGGTAACTGAGACCGAGGTCCCAATACTCTGGTAATGACCCATCGCTGCTTATTTTGGATCACCGTATACCCATGGTGTTTCGCAGAGGGTGCCTTCGAGGCAGGAGGCCGAGCCCGTGGTGGCTAGCCAACAAGGGGCAGCACGCCCTTGAGTTAAAAAAAAGTGCGTTCGGATCGAAGCGCCGCCGCAATGGTATGGCGCGTCACCATATTCCAGGATTGATTCTGGAAGGCGTACTAACGCTGGTGCTCTTTTCGAAAAAAAGCGCTCGCGGACTGTGTCGGAGAGGTTATAATCGAGCCTCCGCCAGCCAGGCTCCAAAGCCGGGTCCAAAAGCGGAGGCGAGCACGAGGCGTGCGTCGGATGCTCCTCCGACAGAGGATGCCGACAGATTGTCCGCCACCAACTCCGGGGTGAAGAGCACCATGAATCACAGGTGCCGCCGGACAGTTCTTCGTGACGCATGTTTCTCCCAAGAGGCATTGAATGCCTTCAATTCGGGAGATGCGCACCTCTGTGCCGCTCAAGATGGTCTAGCCAGAGCCACGGAACAGTATGTAAAGGACATACGGGTGAGGAAATTTGATGGTTATATATGCGGTAGCCCCGAGACTTAAAATAGTTAGAATACTGATTTAAGGATCTTTTGTTATCTGAGGATCTTACAAAAAGAATACCCGACTGTCCCGGGGCTTGAAGAATGCAAGGCCCAACTTGAGGCCGCACTAGCCGCTCTGAGGGGAGCCACAGAGACCCCTCGGTAATATATGCTTCAAAAGATAAGTAGTTTGTGAAGTGCGGTGTGTGTAAATCGACAATAATATTGCAGAGCGGCGCGGACTAGATCCGGACAAGCAACAGCTCTTGCGCGGTTGAAGGCGGCGAGAATGTGCTTACAAGGGCGAGGCAAGAGAAAAATAATCTCAAGATGCCAACACCCAGATGGGTGAGGAACTAAAGGATGTTCGTGACCAGGTGTGTCGACTCCGTGAAGGAGAATCGGCGACTTAATCGCGCCATTTATAGTAAGTGCTTGGCGAACTTTGAAAAAGAGTTCGGCAAGGAAGTCAATTATGAGAGTTATGCAGTAGGTATGCTCATGGGTCGTCCTGCGGAGAAATGCCTAGTTCTCGGGTGACCTTCTTCCCGAGCTATTGCAACTGCTGCGAGCGAGTTCGGCGGTGATGAAAAGCGTTGCCCAGGCCATGTGGACATCTATCTCCCTGCCTGAAGGCCTTGGAGAGCTTGCAGAGAAGCTTCAGGAGCACGGCGGCGCTTCGACTATGGAAGATATCGGCCTGTCGTCAAGGCGCCGAGGAGGCACGGGCCATCTTGAAGACCTTGCGGTACAGCAAGGCGGACCCAAACCACATGGCCGAGGTCGGACCTATGGGGCCCGACGGGAAGGAGATCCCCGACGCAAAGTATTCCCAGGAGGACTGTAAACTAGACAGCCTATTAGATGGCATTGAAGAGGAATACAATCAGTCAATTTGACTATGTAATTTAAAATGACATGTAAAATGCCTTCTAGCCGGATTCTAGATCGTTTGTCGTAGCGGACCTTTTCGCTTCAACCTTGGGACCCAATAGTCCGGAGTTTGTCCGAATACCCTCGCGATTATGTAAAAACCGGGGCATGCGTGGAGACCAGGCATAGTGGTCATGAGTGCTTTATCAGACAAGTGCCCAACTAGTTATGTTGTATTACATGGTTAGTAAGAAACATCTTCCAGGGAGAATAGTTCCGTTAGGGGTTCCTTTCCCTGGGAGGCATGCCCTAAAGTGCATGTCCGGACTGCGAAAAAAGCAGAAAAGCATCTGGGGCCAGATAAATGAAAAATAAAAAATCGTCTTTTAGTTCACCGACCGAATATTCCCTTAAGAACGCTAGCTTTCGGCTTCACCTAGTCTGAGGTACACGTCCGGCTGACCCGGCGGTAATATGATCATGAGAGGTGCTCCTTTACCACCAAGCGGACAATCGGGAGCGAGGGGTAAGCACGAGGCGAGCAACCCAGCTTGGCCAAAACTTAAGTCATATCGATGCATATAATGGTGAATAAAAGGTACATGCGGAAGTGTGACACATGTGTTGAGCATAAAGCCCGTATAAATAAGCACATTAAAGAAGCCCCCAGTATAATGGTAGCGGATAAGCGCGTCAAGTGTGTGCGAACAATGCATAAGCAGCCTTTAACGGCTTAGGAAAAAGGAGGAGAAGGAGAGAAATAAAAGATAGCTTAAAATATAAAATATAGATGGAGGAAGGAGACGAACTCAGAATCCGGCGCTAGGTGTAGAATCTTCGGAGACGGGCTGTGTTCCATGGGTTCGGCTCGAGTCGTTTATCCGATGCGTTTCGCAGACGGTATGCTCCACCGGTCAGGACTTGGTCGATGATGAAGGGACCCTCCCATTTGGGCTTGAGTTTGTCCTTTTTCTTGTCCGGTAGGCGTAGAACTAGTTCTCCAACATTGTAAGCTTTGGCCCGTACTTCCCTGCTTTGATATCTTTGAGCCTGCTATTGATAGAATGCGGAACGAGATTTTGCCACGTCACGCTCCTCCTCCAAGGCGTCCAAGCTGTCCTGCCGATCGAGCTCGGCTTCTCTTTCTTCGTACATGCGCACGCGAGGTGAGTCATGAATTATGTCGCAGGGCAAAACTGCCTCTGCGCCGTATACCATAAAAAATGGTGTGAATCCGGTAGTGCGATTCGGCGTGGTCCGCATCCCCCAGAGTACGGAGTCGAGCTCCTCTACCCAGTGCGTGTTAGAGTCCTTGAGGGACCGCACTAGTCTGGGTTTAATGCTGCTCATGATTAGACCATTTGCTCGCTCGACTTGACCGTTAGTTTGGGGGTGATAGACTGAAGCATAGTCGAGCTTGATGCCCATATTTTTGCACCAGAGTTTGACCTCATCGGCCGTGAAGTTCGTGCCGTTATCAGTGATGATGCTATGGGGGACGCCGTAACGGTGTACTACCCCTGATATGAAGTCTATCATCGGTCCGGATTCGGCCGTCTTTACAGGCTTGGCCTCTATCCATTTGGTGAATTTATCCACCATGACCAATAGGTATTTTTGCTTGTGGGTTCCTCCTTTAAGGGGTCCAACCATGTCAAGCCCCCAGACCACGAAGGGCCAGGTGATGGGTATAGTTTTGAGGCGTGGGTGGCATGTGGCTTTGATTAGCAAAGAGCGGCAACCGGCGCATCGTTGGACTAAGTCTGAGCATCTGCCGGGCCGTCGGCCAATAAAATCCTGTATGGAAGGCCTTGCCTACAAGGGCCCGGGCTGCGGCATGGTGCCCACCGAGTCCGGCATGAATTTCAGCCAGGAGATTCCGCCCTTCCTCTTCGGAGATACACCTTTGAAGGACTCCGGTTGTGCTTTTCTTATAAAGCTCTCCCTCATGGACCTTATAGGCTTTAGACCGCCGCACTATGCAGCGGGCCTCGTTTTGGTCCTCGGGAAGTTCCTGCCTAGTTAGGTAGGCTAGGAATGGTTACATCCCAGGCGATGACTGCCATTATTGCGTGGGCTGGCGGTGTTATTTTGTTGGCGGGACCACCAACTATGTCGGAATGTTGGTGTGGGGCGGTGTGGTTGGGTGCGGGTTGTTATTTCCGGACTCTCCCTCCCATAATACGGATGGCTTGAAAAGCCTCTCTAGGAAGATGTTGGGGGGGACGGCATCGCGCTTTGTGCCAATGCGTGCCAACACGTCTGCTGCCTGGTTGTTATCCCGGGCTATATGGTGAAATTCAAACCCCTCAAACCGAGCTGACATTTTAGGGCGGCATTGCGATAAGCTGCCATTTTGGATCCTTGGCATCAAAGTCCCCATTTATTTGGGATATCGCGAGGTTGAATCGCGTACCTCTAGGCGTTGAATGCCCATGGAGACTGCCATCCGGAGACCATGTAGAAGGGCCTCGTATTGGCTGCGTTGTTGGATTCCGTGTACATTATTTGAAGTACGTATTGGACTGTATCTCCGGTTGGGGGCGTCGAGCAGCGCCAGCCCCAGGCGACCAACATTTTGGAGCCGTCGAAGTGCATGATCCAGTTGGAATATCGCCGTACTCTTTAGGGAGTTCGACTTGATCCATTCGGCGATGAAGTCAGCCAAAACTTGCGACTTAATAGCTCGCCGTGGCTTGTAGGTTATGTCGAGCGGGAGGAGCTCAATGGCCCATTTAGCAATCCGGCCCGTTGCATCGCGTTGTTTATAATGTCATTAAGAGGTACTTGGAGGCTCTTGTTATCGAACACTCTTGGAAGTAGTGTCGCAGCTTCGGGATGCCATGAACACGCGTATGCTATCTTTTGATAATCTGGTACCGTGACTTGCATGGAGTTAGGACGGTGGACACGTAGTAAACTGGTTTTGGAGAGGAACTTGTGTCCGTCCGTTTCTCGTTCGACAACGAGCACCGCGCTTACAACTTGATGGGTTGCTGCGATGTATAATAGCATTGGTTCGCCCATGTTGGGCGCGGCCAGGACGGTTGTTGCCAATATGGCTTTGATTTCTTGAGTCCGGCTGTGGCAGCATCCGTCCACTCGAAGTGTTTGGTCTTGGAGGAGGCGATAAAGGGTAATGCATTTTCTCCCAAGCGGGAGATAAAGCGGCTTAGAGCCGCCACGCATCCAGTCAATTTTTGTATTTGTTTGAGGTCTTTGGGGATATCCAATTGTGACAGAGCTTGGATCTTGGCTGGGTTTGCTTCAATTCCTCTACCGGATACAATGAAGCCCAAGAGCTTTTCGGCTGACGCGCAAAACGCATTTTTCTGGGTTGAGCTTGATGTCATATGTTGGAGATTATCGAATGTGAGCCTCAAGTTGTCGACTAGGGTTTCGACATGCTTGGATTTGACGACCACATCGTCTACGTATGCCTCCACTGTTTTGCCGATCTGGTTTGCGGACATGTACGAATCATGCGCTGATATGTTGCACGGCGTTTTGAGCCCAAAGGGCATTGTGTTGAAGCACAATGGGCCGTATGGAGTGATGAATGCCGTTGCGGCTTGGTCTGGCTCTGCCATCTTAATTTGGTGGTTGCCGGAGTATGCGTCGAGGAAACACAATGAATCGTGTCCTGTGGTAGCGTTGATAATTTGATCGATGCGGGGGAGGGGGAAGGGATCCTTTGGGCAAGCCTTGTTAAGGTCCTTAAAATCGACACATAGGCGCCAGGATTTGTCCTTCTTTGGTACCATTACCAGGTTTGCTAGCCAGTCCGGATGTTTAATATCTCTGATGAATCCGGCCTCCAATAGTTTAGCTAGCTCCTCTCCCATGGCCTGTCTCTTGGGTTCGGAGAAACGCCGTAGAGCTTGTTTGACTGGCTTGAATCCTTTTAGGATATTTAAGCTATGCTCTGCCAGCCAGCGTGGGATTCCTGGCATGTCTGAAGGGTGCCAGGAAAAAATTTCCCAATTTTCGCGTAGGAATTCTCGTAGTGCGGCGTCCACATCAGGGTTTCTTGTGCCCGATGGAGGCCATTTTGTAGGGTCCGTTTGATGGACTTGGAATTTGACTATTTAAATGCGCGGTTTAAAGAGGTGGACTTGGATCTCTTATCGAGTATCACATCGTCCCTGTTCACCGTGGGCGCAGCGCGATGAGTTCCTCTACCGCTAGGGCCGGATAGTGCCTCAAGGGCAAGTGCGGCTGTTTTATTTTGGTAGCGAGCGCTATGTCCGGGTCACTAGCGAGAGTGATAATTCTGTTGGGTCCGGGCATTTTGAGCTTCATGTACCCGTAATGGGGTATAGCTTGAAAATTGTGAATGCCTCTCGCCCTAATAGAGCGTGGTAACCGCTGCTGAACGGGGCCACTTGGAATGTGACCTCCTCGGACCTATAATTGTCCGGTGTGCCGAACACCACATCTAGTGTGATCTTTCCTGTACAACATGCTTCCCGACTGGGGATTATTCCTCTAAAGGTTGTGCTGCTTTGCTCAATGCAGCTCCAGTCTATTTCCATTTTTCGAAGGGTTTCCTCGTAGATGAGGTTTAATCCGCTGCCGCCGTCCATGAGTACCTTGGTAAGGTGAAAGCCGTCCACTATTGGACTAAGGACCAATGCGGCAGGTGCTCGGGCTGTTCGGAATTTAGGTTCGTCACTGGCGTTAAAGGTAATAGCCGTGTCACTCCATGGATTTATTGTTGCTATCTGGTAGACTTCGGCAAGGCTTTGGAGTGTTTGTTTCCGCATATTATTTGATGCGAAAGTCTCGAAGACTGTTAATACTGTACTGGTATTGCTGGGCTGGTGCTCTGGAGCTAAGATCTCTTCACCACTTTTGGCCACCTGCCGTAGTATCCAACAGGCTCTAAGGCTATGAGTTGGAGTGGCGCCCTCTGTGCTATGAATTTTGCAGGGGCCATTGAGCCATCCCTCCAGTACGGTTCCATGCCCTTTGGGGTTTTTTTTGCTTTTTGGTATGTAACCCAGGTGCCTGGTGATGATGCGCCCTTTTATTTCGGACTAGGGTCGTATTCGGGGCCGGATTATCCCAAAATTTGATTTCGGTTTTCCAGGCGCTCTCCATCGTGCAGTACTTTCGTATATGGACGCCAAGTCAGCGAAGTGTGTAATTTCACGACGACTTATGGCGTTTGGGATTCCCTTGTCCGTGCAATTATTGCAGAAGAATGAGATTGCGTCCTCCTCGCGGCAATCCTTTATCCTGTCCATAACCAGGAGGAATCGGCCCGATAATGATGTCTTTGTTTCACGGGCTCTTGCGGATTTGGGATAGATCGCTTATGTTTGGGTGGGCGGGTGGAATTAAATTCAGAACCCCGTCCGATCTAAGATTCAGGGGCCAAGAAGTTTCCGAACTTGGAAGCTTGGGTTCTTGGAGGTTGTCCAATGAATCTAGCCCGCTCCCTGACTTTAAGTTCAAGGCTTGAGTGGTGTCCTCCCCTCCGCGGGAATCCGGCATGGAGGGGTCAGGAATCCGGACATAGCTAGTCCTTAAGGTAGGAGAAGAGTTGCCGTATTGTTCCTCTACCACAGCAACGTGGTTGGTAGCCTGGGGAGAGTTGATCTCTCTCAGATCGGTTTTAGGCCCAATCTGATCGTAGTTTGTAGCGAATCCCAGGGCGGCGATGCGATCCAAGAGCTCGTTCAAGGAAGAGAGCTCCATCGGATCTAACTTCTCAGCGAGTTCCAAGTTAACGTGAAGATTGCTTTCGATGACCGAGAAGTCATCGTCGGTAGCAATGACGAACAGCGGTCATAAGAAAACCGCCTAGCCGGAGAGTTTGGCCGGTGGCCAAAGCTCCTTTAGCAACGGTGCCGTCTTTAAATATGGGATGAGGCATCCTTCCTGACAGCGACGGCACGGAGGAACTCTCAATGAAAGCACCAATGTTGGTGTCAAAACCGGCGGATCTCGGGTAGGGGGTCCCGAAATGTGCGTCTAGGCGGATGGTAACAGGAGACAAGGGACACGATGTTTTTACCCAGGTTCGGGCCCTCTCGATGGAGGTAAAACCCTACTCTTGCTTGATTAATATTGATGATATGGGTAGTACAAGAGTGGATCTACCACGAGATCAGAGAGGCTAAACCCTAGAAGCTAGCCTATGGTATGATTGTTGTTCGTCCTACGGACTAAAACCCTCCGGTTTATATAGACACCGGATAGGGTTAGGGTTACACAGAGTCGGTTACAATGGTAGGAGATCTACATATCTGTATCGCCAAGCTTGCCTTCCACGCCAAGGATAGTCCCATCCGGACACGGGACGAAGTCTTCAATCTTGTATCTTCATAGTCTAGGAGTCCAGCCAACAGTGATAGTTCGGCTATCCGGACACCCCCTAATCCAGGACTCCCTCACCAAGCTTGCCATCCACGGAAAGGAGAGTCCCATCCGGACACGAGGAAGGTTCTTCTATCTTGTATCTTCATGGACCATCAGTTCGGCCCATATCACATAGCCCGGACGCTAGAGGACCCCTTAGTCCATGACTCCCTCAGAGGGAAGGCCTTATTTGCAAATGTTGAGACGTGTGTGGGTACCTTTTTGCAAAATTGCCACAGTTTCCTTCCTATCCGTCAGATATAAATCGGACGACCTATATTGCAGGATGGCAGGCACACCATCATCACCAATTCTGTTTTTTATAAGAGTGTAGATAAAAGCACTCAACGGAATAAAATGACTCTCTAAAACTTTCGGGTTGTCTCCCTGGCAGTGCTTTCTTTAAAGCCATTAAGCTAGGCATAAATTGCTCAAGTAATGAATCCACTCGGATCCCAAGGTATATCAAAGAAAATTTTAATTAACAGTGATTTGGCATTTAGTAGTGAGCACAAAGCAGCATATATTATGCAATGAGGAAGTCTAACTCTCTTCCTATGCATCGGCATGTCATACAAGAACAATTCATGTACATCACGTCAAGGCTAATACATAGCATAAGCAGTTTCTTGCAATTTTATCGTGTTGGAAACATAGAGAGGTGGAGATGTAGTTCCTCTCTCATAATAATTGCAAGTAGGAGCAGCAATCACATGCATATTATATTGATGAAAATTATCATACGCAACGGTAAAAGGCAACCCATCAACATAATCCTTAGTAAGTGCAAACTTCTCCGATATAGTATAGTTTGGAGAATTCAAAAAGATAATAGGACTATCATGCATGGGTGCAATAGCAACAATTTCATTCTTAACATAAGAAAATATAGCAAGTTCATCTCCATAACCATAACTCATACTGGTATCTTGGCCACAAGCATAGCAAGCATCAAGTTCATCAAAAAGGGATATTTCAAAAGAATCAACAGGATCATAGCAATTATAATAGCATTCATCCTTCAGTAAGAATGAAAGGACATTAAAAAATGTATGAGTTGAAGAGTTACTCTCATTATAAGGTGGGCACGGGTAGCTAATCTGCTCTCTCTTTGTTCTTCACTCTCCACATCATCTTTTTCATCCAATGAGCTCACAGTTTCATCAATTCCTTCTTCCATAGACTCCTGCAAAATATTAGTCCCTTCTTGGACAGCTGAGACTTTCTCTATAAACACATCAATATTGTAATTTTATTTATAATTATCATAACAATATTTAAGGATAGCAAAATTTTCAGGTCTATAAACTGAATCATCAAAATCTTCATACTTTTCAAAGAAAGATACAATTTCATAAGCACCCTTAAAAGCAACAAATTCTTCTATTCGTTCCACATCATAGTAATCATATATACCATTACCATAAGAAGCTAAGGTTTCATTATCATTAAATTTGCATGAAAAGGGAAGATGTGGAGCATTCATCCTAAAGCAACAAGTATAATCATATCTCAAGCATAGCTCCCAAGCATACCAATGCAACATATGAATTTGATCCCATAACAATTTCCCTTTATGAGTCAAGTGATAATCATTAAAGTATTCACATTGATCCAACGTTACCCCCATTATATAGTTGAATGGGGTTTTCTTAGGACTATCAAAGTAGTGCATAATATCTTTCACATAACAAGCATCGAGGGTTTTAGGTGGTTCCCCATCTCCATCAGTATCAATTACAACTATTTTATTTTGGTGTTTCGTGTTCCATATCCATAACTAAAGATAGATAACAACTTAGAACTGAAAAGAAAACCTACTTAGTGATAAAGGAAACAAGGACACGCGAGAATGTTCACCCCACGCTATTGCTCCCGGGCAACAGCGCTAGAAAAAGGTCGTGATAACCCACAAGTATAGGGGGTCGTTTGTAGCCTTCTTCAATAAATAAGAGTGTCGAATCCAATGAGGAGCTAAAGGTAGAACAAATATTCCCTCAAGTTCTATCGACCGCTAATACAACTCTACGCACACTTGACGTTTGCTTTACCAAAAACAAGTATGAAACTATTTTGCAAGAAAAAAATTGCAACTACTTTACGAGAATAAAACTATGAATAAATTGCAAGGTAATAAAAGTGGATAGCTTTTGTCAATAACAAAGTCATTTGTCCCTAGGCAATCGATAACAAGTACCGATAATCATTCTTGTAATTCTATATGAGGGAGAGGCATGAGCTAACATACTTTCTCTACTTGGATCATATGCACTTATGATTGGAACTCTAGCAAGCGTCCGCAACTACTAAAGATCATTAAGGTCGTGAAACCCAACGATATCATTAAGTATCAAGTCCTCTTTACTCTCATACACAACAGCCCACCTACTCGGGTGTAAGCTTCTGGTACTCTCGCAACCCACCATAAGGGAATCACGAACATATTGCAACACCCTACAGCAGGGACCCCTAACGTTTGCGCGAGATGTAGGGCACCGTAGGAAAACACCATAAATAAAATATACAATCATACCAACCAAGATCCTGATTAACCCATAGGATAAAACGGATCTACTCAAACATCATAGGATAGCCAAATATCATTGGGAAATAATATATGGAGTTGAGCACCATGTTTAAGTAGAGATTACAGCGGAGAGAAGGGTGTTATACCGCTGCATAGAGGGGGAGAGAGTTGGTGTTTACGGTAGCAAGATTGTTGATGTAGATTCCCGTCATGATCCTTGCCCTAGCTGCACTCCGGCACCACCGGGAGAGAGCGGGAGAGAGCCCCCCACTACTAGGAAAAAGCCTAGTAGTAGTGCCGGTTTTTGGCCTATCAGTAGCGCGGGTAAGCGCGCTACTGATAGGGCGCTGCAGCTAAATCTTAGCACTAGCACCTATTGGCACTCGCTACTGCTATATCTACTTAGTATTAGGCTTTCCAAGCCAATCGCTACTGCTAATTACTAGTAGCGCTTTTGAAAACAACCACTAGTACTATTATTCTGTATTCCATTTCTTTTGAATTTTAGGTTGTATTCATACACATGTATACAATTTTTCATATAGTAGCAAACTTATCATCATCATCATCATCATAATATCATTAGCAACTTATCATCATAATATATCATTGTCATATAACTCCTCATAATCATCATTTTCATCCATGATGAGACATCATATAACAACTTCGTCACTAGTTATAATAACAACTCCTCCTCATCATCATCATAGTACTCATAATCACTACTCCTACTCAGCATCACCATCAAGTCTAAGACATTGTACTCATATATAATCAACACTAACTAATTGTTCTTAATACTTAGGACCTACTCCTCTCTCCTAGCTAAAATACCATAAAACAGATAAACCAGTCCTTCACCATAATGGAGAATGGACATAAACCTATCTCCAACTTGTGGCTTGTGCACATTCATTTTGTCTCCAATTATTTGCGTGTGCGCATTCATCATTTCGCTCCATTCTTTGATTTTGAGCATTCCGTCATTTGAAGAAATCGAGTATGCAGTATGGTAAGCCTTCGAAGGAGTTGGTCGTAAGCTAACCATATGCATATCACCTTTGGTAAATAGCATGTTAGGCACAACCTGCTTCGGGAGCCTCTGTTCAAAAACGAAATAGTAACATATATAGTTAGCAATGTAGTTTACTTAAGAATAATGTATGCAATGAAGTTACCATCATTAACAAAATCTTACCAAGTTTTTGGCAATGAAGTTACCATCAAGCAATTTATGGACTAGTGGCACGTATCTAGTATAATTTGGGCTGATAGAGTGACTGGTTTTGAAGGCCTCAACATCTTCTATGAATGAGACAAGATAACCTTTCTCCTCACAATTAAGCTTGGAGTCATAGTTGTAGTATGTGTTGTCTACTACCTTCCGAGTATTTCTTGAAGATAAGAAATAAGCTGAAAATTATAAATAAATAAGTTTAGTACGGACGAACACCAAATATTTTTAAATTAACAACATAAATTACTGAACATAACAAATTAGTTTGACAAACTCATATCTAGGTAAAACTGGAGGAATATCCACATCCACCCAGATGTTGATATTATCATCATCATCATAATCTTCAGGATAAATATCAAATTTTATTCGCATTACCTCCTCAAATCCATATGCCTTGCAGAGAGCTTCCCAATTAGAGCAACAGAAATGGGAGCGATCGACCGCATTGTAGAACTTAACCAGAAACTCATAACCATGTTTAGTTCTTAAGTGAGCCCTCCTCGTCTCCACATTCTCAAAGTCATCTAAACCTAAACCAAGCTTCTCCAATACATATGGTCTAGCATGGCACAGGATGTACTAATCGAGTTGAAAAAAATCCATAAATTACACATTGAACAAAAGAAGCACAAGTGATAATATTAATTACGATGAAATGCTTGTCGTTGCATACCGTACAAACATCGAAGGTCTCTTCCAGCTTCACGGTGAAAAACCTATCATTTTGCAGGTGAGGAAACTTGTCGCACACACCCCGGTCATCGTAGCAGTACCTGCACTCCGGGATCCCATAGTCATCAAACATCTCCTGTGTTCAAAATTCAAAGATTATAACTCGACGGCAAAACCCAAAAAAGCCGGCATGACCTTTGCTAAAAAAGGACATATCGAGCGCCTGAAATTTGCGGGAACCGAAATTAATCAACACTCCGGCAAAACATAGGCCACTTATCGATGGTCATTGCATTTCAATGGTTGGAAATATGAAAAAAAAAACATTTGAAAATATCTTTTATATAATCCTAACACTAAATAAACTAGTTTTATTAACTACTTACTAAATAAACTAGTTTTATTAACTACTTACTAAATAAACAAGATCTATTAAGCACTTACTATAAATGAATTAGTTCTATTAAGCACTTACTAAATAAACCAGTTCTATTAAGCACTTAATATAAATAAACTAGTTATATTAGTCACTTACTAAATAAACTATTTCTATTAAACACTTGCTAAAAATCTACTACCCTAGTTCTACCCTAAATTTTTCTTACTTCTATTTTATTCAAAACACCTAAAATAGTCAAAAAAAATCATTCTATTAAAAAACGTACAGTCTACGATGTCTACATTCTAAAATCTACATTTAAATTACCTACGATTTGCAAGAACAGAGACAAGGGAGGGAGGGAGGAGAGAGGAGGGGGAGGAGGCGGTCGGAGGAGGAGCGGGAGGAGGCGGCCGGAGGAGGAGGAGGGAAGGGCGGTGGGAGGAGGGCTGTCGGCGGAGGCGGGAGGAGGCGGCGGCCGCAGGCGGAGGGAGGAGCGCGCGGAGGGAGGAGGGCGTGGTGGGAAGAGGAGGGACGGAGGGCGCGGTGGGAGGTGGAGGGACAGAAGGAGGGAGTACCTTGGTGGCGGACGGACGACGACGGGTATCGGCGCGAGCGAGAGTAACTGAGAGGGAGAGTGAGTGAGAGAGAGGGTCGACCGCGTGGGGGGATAAGGTAGGGTTAGTAGTAGCGCGGGTCTACAAAAGCGCTATAGCTAAGGAGAATAGCAGTAGCACTAGGCGGGGATACGCACTACTGCTAAGTTGGGCTAACAGTAGCGCCTTACTATAAAAAGCGCTACTGCTAAGTGTAAGCATGCAAAAATACATTTTCTGTCAATGCAAAAATACATTGGCCATCAATGAACTTTTTGTGTACAATCTGAATTGTCCATATGAGTCCTCTTCGGTAGGAACCGGAGAAGACTCATATTGCGGCCACAAATTCTACACATAGAGTTCAGTGAAGACCAAGTGGTTGTGATAGTTTGAGAAGTAACATATTTAAGGTGGTAAACACCCTGTTCGCGGAGCGAGGTGGGACTAAACTTGTGGATTGAACTTAGCAGTAGTGAGCTTTATAGAAATGCACTGCTGCTAACATCTATCGAAGTAGCGCGGTACAAAATAGGGCGCTACTGCTATAACTAGCTTGACAGCAAGGTCATGGCAATTAGAGCAGTAGCGCGGTTTAGAGAGGACGCGCTACTACTATTTTTATTTCAGCAGCTGTTTTGTCGGCACGTTCTTTGCTAAATAGCGATAGCCTCATATTACGAAGAAGCGTCTTTGGTAAGATTCTGTGTATAAGGTTTTCCCTAGTAGTGCCCCTCCTTCTTCTTCCTTGGCCTCCCCCTAGATGGGAGGATAGTTCCCCCTCTAGTCCATGGCCTCCATGGCGGCGGAGGGTGGGAGCCCTTCCAAAATTGGGTCTCCCTCTCTATTCTCTTATTTTTCGTGTTCCCCAGATCTGGCCCTTCACGGTTTCTTAAATTCCCGGAGATTCATAACACCGATTGCGCTGAAATTTTTACACGATTTTCTTCCATAAACTATCTTTCTTGCGCCAGAAGAAGGGCCCCAACTACCTTATGAGGAGGGCATAAGACACCTCGGTGCACCTGGCACCCCCTGGTGCGCCCTGCTATATCTTAGGGGCTGTGGCCGCCGTTTGCTTTGAATCCGCCTTCCAAAAATCACATATATTCCAAAATAATTCTCCATAAATTTTTATCGCGTTTGGACTTTGTTTGATACGGATTTTATGCAAAACAAAAAACATGCAACAAACAGGAACTGTCCCTAGGCACTGGATCAATAGGTTTGTCCAATAAATCATATAAAAAGTTGCCAAAAATATGTGAAAGTTGTATAATATTGGCATGAAACAATCAAAAATTATAGATACGATGGAGACATATCAATGGCCTCCGGAGGTTTGTCGAGGCCCAGGTCGCCCCCACCACAGGTTTTATAAGCGCGCTCTGCGCTAGAAGACCAGGCGCAACCAGCCTTGAGGTATGGCCTTGATGTGTACTACGCAACCTTCTTCTTGTAGACTCGTGTTGGGCCTCCAAGTGCAGAGTTTTGTAGGACAGTAGCAATTTTCCCTCAAGTGGATGACCTAAGGTTTATCAATCCATGGGAGGCGTAGGATGAAGATGGTCTCTCTCAACAACCCTGCAACCAAATAACAAAGAGTCTCTTTTGTCCCCAACATACCCAATACAATGGTAAATTTTATAGGTGTACTAGTTCGGCGAAGAGATGGTGATACTAGTGTAATATGGATAGTAGATATAGGTTTTTATAATCTGAAACTATAAAAATAGCAAGGTAGCAAGTAGTAAAAGTGAGCAAAATGTTATTGCAATGCTTGAAAACAAGGTCTAGGGTTCATACTACTAGTGCAAAATCTCTCAACAATGATAACATAATTGGATCATATAACAATCCCTCAACATGCAACAAAGAATCACTGCAAAGTTCCTATCACGGAGAACAAAAGATGAAATTGCTTGTAGGGTACGAAACCACCTCAAAGTTATTCTTTCTGATCAATCTATTGGGCTATTCCTATAAGTGTCACAAACAGCCCTAGAGTTCGTACTAAAATAACACCACATGACATGCATCAATCAACCCTAATGTCACCTAGATACTCCAATGTCACCACAAGTATTCGTGAGTCAATTATAGGATATGCATCAGACAATTTCAGATTCATAATATTCAATCCAACACAAAGAACTTCAAGAGTGCCCCAAGATTACTATCGGAGAAAGGAATATGAAAACCTGTACCAACCCCTATGCATAGATTACCCCAATGTCACCACGAGAATCCGCAAGTTGATAACCAAAACATACATCAAGTGGATCAATAGAACATTACATTATCACCACGGATATCCCATCGCAAGACATACATCAAGTGCTCTCACATACAAAGATTCAATTCGACATAACAAAACCTCAAAGGAAAAGATTCAGTTCATCACAAGGTAGAGAGGGAGGAACACCATGAGATCCAACTATAATAACAAAGCTTGCGGTACATCAAGATCGTGCCAAATCAAGAACATGAGAGAGAGAGAGAGATAAAACACATAGCTACTGGTACAAACCCTCAACCCCAAGGGTGGACTACTCCCTCCTCATCATGGTGGCCGCCAGGATGATGAAGATTGCCTCCAGTGATGATTTCCCCCTCCGGCAGGGTGCCGGAACGGGGTCCCGAGACGTTTTTCGTGTCTACAAAGGCTTGCGGCGGCGGAACTTCCAATCTAGGTTTCTTTCTGTGGGTTTTGGTATTTATAGGAATTTTTGGCCTCGGTCTCACGTTAGGGGGACACTCGAGGCGCCCACAAGCCATAGGGGCGCGCCTTGGGGGTAGGGCGTGCCCCCTAGGCTTGTGGACTCCTCTTCCACTTCCTTGCCTGGCTTTGGTGCTCCGGGGTCTCTTTTGGTCCACAAAAAATCACCGTAAATTTTCATCCCATTCCGAGAACTTTTATTTCTGCACAAAAAATGACACCATAGTAGTTCTGCTGAAAACAACGTCAATCCGGGATAGTTTTAATAAAATCATACCAAAACCATATAAAATCGTTGTAAAAATGGCATGAATACTTCATAAATTATAGATACGTTGGAGACGTATCAGGCCTCGTGAGTCCCGCGCTGGCTCACGGGTACCCAGATACACCTCCTCAAGTTTTGTCATGCTAGTCACGCATACGAACGACTTGGGGCTCTACACGTCCCGAAGTCTCCCCCTAGAGGGAACTCCCACCCACGCTCAAGTGGAAGCCCCATGATCCGCGCTAGTGGAGGACACAGTCGTGGAGCGGCTATGCCCACGCCCAAGTGGAAGCCCCATGCTCCACGTTGTGGATAAACAACTCAGGGTGCCCTTTGATACATCTCCAACGTATCTATAATTTTTGATTGTTCCATGCTGTTATATTATCATTCTTGGATGTTTTATAATCATTTTATAATCATTTTTAGGTACTAACCTATTGTCATGGTGCCCAGTGCCAGTTGTTATTTTCTGCTTGTTTTTCACATCGCAGAAAATCAATACCAAACAGAGTCCAAACGCAGCGAAACTTTTTGTGGATTTTTTCTGGACCAGAAGACACAAGATGGGCCGAAGAAGTACCAGAAGGGGGCACAACCCACCAGGGTGTGCATGCGGGCCCGGGCGCGCCTAGGTGGGTTATGCCCACCTCGGTGGCCTCCCGCACCGCCCCTCTGCTCTATAAATACCCCAATATTCCAGAAACCCTAGGAGAGTCTATGAAAATCAATTCCAGCCGCCGCAAGTTCCAGAACCACCAGATCCAATCTAGACACCATCACGGAGGGGTTCATCATGTCCATTGGTGCCTCTCCGATGATGCGTGAGTAGTTCTTTGTAGACCTACGGGTCCGTAGTTACTAGATAGATGGCTTCCTCTCTCTCTCTCTTCATCCTCAATACAATGGTCTCTTGGATATCCATATGATGTAAGTATTTTTGCGGTGTGTTTGTTGGGATCCGATGAACTTTGATTTTATCCATGAAAGTTATTTGAGTCTTCTTTGATCTCTTATATGCATGATTGATTATAGCCTCGTATTTCTTCTCCAATATTTGGGTTTTGTTTGGCCAACTTGATCCATTTATCTTGCAATGGGAAGAGGTGCTTTGTGATGGGTTCGATCTTACGGTGCTTGATCCCACCGATAGAATGGGAAATGACACATATGTATCGTTGCTATCAAGGATAACAAGATGGGGTCTAGTTCTACATAAATAGATCATGTCTGCATCATATCATCGTTTTTATTGCATTACTCCATTTTTCCATGAACTTAATACACTAGATGCATGCTGGATAGCGGTCGATGTGTGGAGTAATAGTAGTAGATATAGGCAGGAGTCGGTCTACTAATTTTGGACATGATGCCTATATAATGATCTTTGCCTGGATATCGTCATGAGTATTTGAAGTTCTATCAATTGCCCAACAGTAATTTGTTATTCCACCGTTTGCTATTTTTCTCGAGAGAAGCTACTAGTGAAATCTAGGCCCCCGAGTCTCTTCTTTAATATATTTGCCTTTGCGATCTATTTTTATTTTCTTTTATTTTCAGATCTATTAAACCAAAAATACAAAAATAACTTGCTTCAATTTTTAGTAATTTATTTTATCTCGCATTCCCGTGAGATCTATTTATCCAATCGACTAAATTTTATATATACTTTTACCTATGAGGGATTGACAACCCCTCTCTTACGCCGGGTTGCAAGTATTTGTTCTCTATGTGCAGGAGCTGTTTACGTGGTGTTGCGTGGTTTTCCTACTGGTTCGATAACCTTGGTCTCATCACTGAGGGAAATACCTACCATTGTTGTGCTGCATCATCCCTTCCTCTTTGGGGAAATACCGACGTAGTTCAAGCAAAGATCACCCTTGGGGCCGCACCAACCTCGGGATGTCCTTTCGGCCCTTCACATGGCCCTGTCACACCGCATTCCCCCGGGATGCGCGCGCGAGGGGACTGGACACGGGGGTTGCGCTTAGGTCGACTCTGGGGCGCGCCACCTCACCAGGTCCCTTGTACCTAGGTCTTCTCGCGCCCCTCCCAGGCAAAAGCTGGCGAGGAAAGGTATGGAGGGCTCCGGATTATCTTCACCGCTGCTTGTGTTTCCTTCATGAGGGCTGCTCGTACGTCAAGGGGGACCCCTGAGCATCACAACTCAGGGGCCTCACTAGTCACGTAGCCCCTCCCCCCTTGGTTCTTCCTGGTGATCCGGGCGCCCCAATGGCAGTCGAGGTATGCGCGGCGCTGGGCCCTGCCGACGCAGAGCACGAAGGCAAACAAGAAGGAAACTAAGCACGAAAAGGAATTCACGGAGTCCTAACAGTTATTACAAGCACCAAATGTTCATAAAATTCAAGCAAAGTCTTACGCCTCCGCGAGGCATGATAAATGTTGCGGGGTAAGTTAGGTGAAAGGGCCGCCTTTGCCGCCTGCCCTGACCGTGGGAAGCTCGTCATCAACATCGCTACCGCCATCGTCGCGGATGTTGGCCTCCGCTGTCGGAGGCCTCGCATCAGGAATGCACGTAAACTTCTTCAACAGCGAATCCACGTGACCCTCCACGGCCTTCGTAGCAGAGGCACGGGGCTCAGGAGTGACTGGGCGGATCACCGCGTCGAAGTTGAATCCCGGGTCCTGGAGGAAGAGCTGGCTGAAGATGCGCGTTGCAACCGCGGAGAAGAGTGAGCGACACTTCTCCTTCATGATGGAGTCCACCTTGGCAGCAGCACCCTGAAGCGCATCCATAAGCTTGGAGGGAAGCCCCGCAAGGCCAACCTTTGTGGTCGCCAACGGCTTGTTGAATCCTCCCCTGTAGATGGAGTGCAGTGCCTCGCGAGTCATGAGGTCAAGGGAGGAGAAGGCGTCGCGCTCCGCGGCCGCCTTCCCCTCGGCGGCGGCAAGGATCTTCTCCCTAGCATTCAGCTGGATCGTCGCCTCTGTGACGTGCTGGGCATGGGACACCTGAGCTTCGGTCACCTCCTCCTTCAGCTTGGCTAGGCAATCACGTTCCATGGTCTGGCCAGCAGCTACCTGGGTCAATTTGGAGTCGCGATCGGCAAGCTTCGCCTCGCGGGCGTTGAGGTCCTCCTCCTGCTGGTGGATTCGCTGGGCACACGTGACTTGCTCCTCCTGGAAGGTCTTCAGCTTGGCCTTCGCCTCACTGCAGCGCCTCTCGGCAGACGCCGCACTGGCAAGCGCCATCTCACGAGCCTCTTTGGCCTTGGCGACCTCCTTCTCACTCTCCATGGTGGCGGCTTCATCTTGGCCCTAGGCCATCCTGGCGGCCATGTCGTCCTAGAACCACCCCGACACAAGCCCCGGACACTCCCCCACAAGGCACCTGTCGGCATCCTGGAGGTCAGCTCGGATTCGGCCGACTGTGGTGAAGACCTCGTCCAGGGCCCCGGGCCTGATCAGGGGACCGTATTTCGCAAGTGCAAGGGGCTGGCGAGGAGGCGGCGCCGGCACAACAACTAGAGTCAAGGCCGAGGATGTGGTGGGTCGGATGGCTTGGGGAACCGGAGGCCCCAGGCTTCCCTCAAGCGCAACGGGGATGGACCCCTTCGCGGTCTGCTGGCATGTGAGGGCTTGCCCCTCCTGAGGCTGCATCACCGTGTCTCCAGGGCGGATCCTGTCGGAGGAGGGCAAGGAGTCGCCCCATCCACCAGCGCCGGGGTCGGTGCGGCAGCGGCAAGGAGCAGCAACTTGCGAGCCTCGGCATCTATAGCAGGCGGTGTTTTCCGGGTAGGGGGTTCAGCCCAACGCTTGCTATCTTCTTCTTCGTCGCATCGCTGCTCCTGGTAATCAAGAGCAGGTTACTGTGAGCAGAGTCGTAATCTACGCTCGATCAAAATCAAGGTGGGCTACTTACTCCTCATGGTTGACCACTTCCTCTTCTTCTACGTCCCGGCATATGTTGGGGCGCCCCCGCCTTTCCCTTGTGCGGCCTTGGCCACTTCCGGGGAGCGAGCGATGTGCTCCCTGACGGGCCCCGGCACGGCACTACCACCTGGAAGGATGGGCAGGTCGCCCTGAGGGGTCGCAGCCGGCGCAACCACGTCTCGCCCCGCCGGAGTGTGAGGATCCCTCCGGAGGGGGCGCGATGATGTGTACTATGCAACCTTCTTCTTATAGACGTTGTTGGGCCTCCAAGTGCAGAGTTTTGTAGGACAGTAGCAAATTTCTCTCAGGTGGATGACCTAAGGTTTATCAATCCTTGGGACGCGTAGGATGAAGAAGGTCTCTCTCAAACAACCCTGTAACAAAATAACAAAGAATCTCTTGTGTCCCCAACACACCCAATACAATGGTAAATTGTATAGGTGCACTAGTTCAGCGAAGAGATGGTGATACAAGTCCAACATGGATGGTAGATATAGGTTTTTGTAATCTGAAAATATAAAAACAGCAAGGTAGCAAGTGATAAAAGTGAGCGAAAACGGTATTGCAATGCTTCGAAACAAGGCCTCGGGGTTCATACTTTCACAAGTGCAGGTTCCCTCAACAAGGATAACATAAGTAGATCATATAAAAATCCCTCAACATGCAACAAAGAGTCACTCCAAAGTCACTAATAGCAGAGAACAAACGAAGAGATTATTGTAGGGTACGAAATCACCTCAAAATTATTCTTTCCGATCAATCCGTTGGGCTATTCCTAAATAGCCCTAGAGTTCGTAGTAAAATAACACCTTAAGACACAAATCAACCAAAACCCTAATGTCACCTAGATACTCCAATGTCACCTCAAGTATCCATGGGTATGATTATACGATATGCATCACACAATCTCAGATTCATCTATTCAAACCAACACAAAGAACTTCAAAGAGTGCCCCAAAGTTTCTACCGGAGAGTCAAGACAAAAATGTGTGCCAACCCCTATGCATAGATTCCCAAGGTCACGGAACCCGCAAGTTGATCACCAAAACATACATCAAGTGAATCAATAGAATACCCCATTGTCACCATGGGTATTCCATGCAAGACATACATCAAGTGTTCTCAAGTCCTTCAAGATTCAATGCGATAATATAACTTCAAAGGGAAACTCAATCCATTACAAGAGAATAGAGGGGGAGAAGCATCATAAGATCCAACTATAATAGCAAAGCTCGCGGTACATCAAGATCATGCCATATCAAGAACACGAGAGAGAAAGATCAAACACATCGCTACTGGTACATACCCTCAGCCCCGAGGGTTAACTACTCCCTCCTCGTCATGGAGAGAGCCGGCATGATGAATATGGCCATCGGTGATGTATATCCCCTCTAGCAGGGTGCGGAAACAGGGTCCCGATTGGTTTTTGGTGGCTACAGAGGCTTGTGGCGGTGGAACTCCCAATCTAGGTTTCTTTTCGGGGGTTTCTGTATTATAGGAATTTTTGGCGTCGGTATCACGTCAGGGGGGTCTCCGAGTCATCCACGAGGAAGGGGGGCGCGCCCAGGGGGGTAGGGCACGCCCTCCACCCTCGTGGATAGCTCGGGACTCTTCTGGCCCAACTCTTTTACTTCAGGGGCTTCATTTGGTCCATAAAAATCATCAAAAATTGGAACGTCAATTGGACCCCGTTTGGTATTCCTTTTCTGTAAAACTCAAAAACAAGGAAAAATAGAAACTGGCACTGGGCTCTAGGTTAATATGTTAGTCCCAAAAAATCATATAAAATAGCATATAAATGCATATAAAACATCCAGGGATGGATAATATAATAGCATGGAACAATAAAAAATTATAGATACATTGGAGACATATCAAGCATCCCCAAGCTTAATTCCTGCTCGTCCTCGAGTAGGTAAATGATAAGAACGGAATTTTTGATGTGGAATGCTACCTAACATATTTATCTATGTAATTTTATTTATTGTGGAAAGAATATTCAGATCCATAAGATTCGAAACAAAAGTTTAATATTGACATAAAAACAATAATACTTCAAGCACACTAACAAGGCAATTATGTCTTCTCAAAATAACATGGCCAAAGAAAGCTATCCCTACAAAATCATATAGTCTGGCTATGCTCTATCTTCATCACACAAAATATTTAAATCATGCACAACCCCGGTTTCAGCCAAGAAATTGTTTCATACTTTAGTATTCTCAAACTATTTCAACTTTCACGCAATACATGAGCGTGAGCCATGGATATAGCACTATAGGTGGAATAGAATGGTGATTGTGGAGAAGACAAAAAGGAGAAGATAGTCTCACATCAACTAGGCATATCAACGGGCTAAGGAGATTCCCATCAATAGATATCAATGTGAGTGAGTAGGGATTGCCATGCAATGGATGCACTAGAGCTACAAGTGTATGAAAGCTCAAAAAGAAACTAAGTGGGTGTGCGTCCAACTCACTTGCTCACGAAGACCTAGGGCACTTGAGGAAGCCCACCGTTGGAATAAACAAGCCAAGTTCTATAATGAAAAATTCCCACTAGTATATGAAAGCGACAAAATAGGAGACTCTCTATCATGAAGATCATGGTGCTACTTTGAAGCACAAGTGTGGAAAAAGGATAGTAACATTGCCCCTCCTCTCTTTTTCTCTCATTTTTTTGTTTTTGTTTTTGTTGTTTTTTGGCCTTCTCTTTTTTTTGGCCTCTTTTTCTTCTTTTTTTTTCTTCCAGAGTCTCATCCTGACTTGTGGGGGAATCATAGTCTCCATCATCCTTTCCTCACTGGGACAATGCTCTTATAATGAAGATCATCACACTTTTACTTACTTACAATTCAAGAATTACAACTCGATACTTAGAACAGAATATTACTCTATATGAATGCCTCCGGTGGTGTATCGGGATGTGCAATGAATCACATGTATGAAATAATTATGAAAGGTGGCTTTGCCACAAATATGATGTCAACTACATGATCATGCAAAGCAATATCACAATGATGGAGCGTGTCATAATAAATTGAATGGTGGAAAGTTGCATGGCAATATATCTCGGAATGGCTATGGAAATGCCATAATAGGTAGGTATGGTGGCTGTTTTGAGGAAGGTATATGGTGGGTGTATGGTACCGGTGAAAGTTGCACGGTACTAGAGAGGCTAGTAGTGGTGGAAGGGTGAGAGTGTGTATAATCCACGGACTCAACATTAGTCATAAAGAACTCACATACTTATTGCAAAAATCTACAAGTCATCAAAACCAAGCACTACGCGCATGCTCCTAGGGGAAGGGTTGGTAGGAGTTAACCATCGCGCGATCGCGACCTCCACACAAAGGAAGACAATCAATAAATAAATTATGCTTCAACTTCATCACATAACGGTTCACCATACGTGCATGCTATGGGAATCAGAAACTTTAACACAAGTATCTCTAAAATTCACGACTACTCCACTAGCATGACTCTAATATCACCATCTTCATATCTCAAAACAATCATAAAGAATCAAACTTATCATAGTATTCAATGAACTTTATATGAAAGTTTTTATTATATCCCCCCTGGATGCCTGCTAAGTAGCAGCATGCGTTGGTTTTCCTCGAAGAGGAGAGGGTGATGCAGCAATAGTAGCGTAAGTATTTCCCTCAGTTTTTGAGAACCAAGGTATCAATCCAGTAGGAGGCTCCTCAAAAGTCCCACGCACCTACACAAACAAACTGAGAACTCGCAACCAAGGCAATAAAGGGGTTGTCAATCCCTTCACGGCCACTTGCAAAAGTGAGATCTAATAAAGATAGTAAGGTAAGATAAATATATTTTTGGTATTTTATAATACAGATGCAAAAAGTAAAGATGCAAATAAAAGTAGATTGGAAGCAAATATGATAAGAGATAGA
This sequence comes from Aegilops longissima, assembly GCA_021605205.1. Taxonomy (NCBI): domain Eukaryota; kingdom Viridiplantae; phylum Streptophyta; class Magnoliopsida; order Poales; family Poaceae; genus Aegilops; species Aegilops longissima. The sequence goes on along the minus strand of CM038679.1, from coordinate 20,966,655 downwards.
CCCGAGGGCCATAGGTTTCACTAGAGGCTTCTCTCAAGATAGCATAAGTATTACGGTGGGTGAACAAATTACTGTCGAGCAATTGATAGAAAAGTGAATAATTATGAGATTATCTAGGCATGATCGTGTATATAGGCATCACGTCCATAAAAAGTAGAGCGACTCCTGCCGGCATGTACTACTATTACTCCATACATCGACCGACTCGTGCCTGCATCTAGAGTATTAAGTTCATAAGAACAGAGTAACACACTAAGCAAGATGACATGATGTAGAAGGATAAACTCAAGCAATATGATATAAACCCCATCTTGTTATCCTCGATGGCAACAATACAATACGTGCCTTGCAACCCTTTCTGTCACTGGGTAAGGACACTGCAAGATTGAACCCAAAGTTAAGCACTTATCCCATGGCAAGAAAGATCAATCTAGTAGGCCAAACCAAACTGATAATTCAAAGAGACTTGCAAAGATAACTCAATCATACATAAAAGAATTCAGAGAAGATTCAAATATTATTCATAGATAAACTTGATCATAAACCCACAATTCATCAGATCTCAACAAACACACCGCAAAAAGAGTTTACATCGAATAGATCTCCACAAGAGAGGGGGAGAACATTGTATTGAGATCCAAAAAGAGAGAAGAAGCCATCTAGCTAATATCTATGGACCCGTAGGTCTATAGTAAACTACTCACAACTCATCGGAGGGGCAAGGATGTTGATGTAGAAGCCCTCCGTGCTCGATTCCCCTCCGCCAGAGCGCCAGCGAAGGCTCCAAGATGGGATCTCGCGGATACATAAGGTTATAGTGGTGGAAATTGTGTTTCGTCTGCCCCTTGGATGTTTTCCGTGTACGTAGGCTTATATAGGAGGAGGAAGTACGTTGGTGGACGCCCGAGGGGCCCACGAGACAGGGGGGCGCGCCCTCCTATCTCATGGGAGACTCGGCTGCTTCTTGACTTGCACTCCAAGTCCTCTGGAACACGTTCGTTCCAAAAATCACGCTCCCGAAGGTTTCATTCTGTTTGGACTCCGTTTGATATTCCTTTTCTTCGAAATATTGAAATAGGCAAAAAAAACAGCAATACGGGTTGGGCCTCCGGTTAGTAGGTTAGTCCCAAAAATGATATAAATGTGTAAAATAAAGCCCATAAACATCCAAAAGGGGTAATATAATAGCATGGAACAATAAAAAATTATAGATACGTTGGAGACGTATCAAGCATCCCCAAGCTTAATTCCTGCTCGTCCTCGAGTAGGTAAATGATAAAAAAGAAATTTTTTATGTGGAATGCTACCTAGCATAATTCTCAATGTGATTTTCTTTAATGTGGCATGAATGTTTAGATCCAAATGATTCAAAATAAAAGTTCATATTGATAAAAGAAATAGTAACACTTCAAGCATACTAATCAAAGTAATCATGTCTTCTCAAAATAACATGGCAAAAGAAAGTTCATCCCTACAAAATCATATAGTTAGGCTATGCTTCATTTTCGTCACACAAAGATGTTCCAAACTTCTATACCCCCGTTGACAAGCCAAGCAATTGTTTCATACTTAAATAATCTCAAACTTTTTCAACCTTCACGCAATACATGAGCGTGAGCCATGGATATAGCACTATGGGTGGAATAGAATATGATGATGGGGATTGTGTGGAGAAGACAAAAAAGGAGAAATTCTCACATTGACGAGGATAATCAACGGGCTATGGAGATGCCCATCAATTGATGTCAACATGAGGAGTAGGGATTGCCATGCAACGGATGCACTAGAGCTATAAATTAATGCTCAACAAAAGAAAACTAGTGGGTGTGCATCCAACTTGCTTGCTCACGAAGACCTAGGGCATTTGAGGAAGCCCATCGTAGGAATATACAAGCCAAGTTATATAATGAAAAATTCCCACTAGTATGAAAAAGACAACTTATGAGACTCACGATATGAAAAACATGGTGCTACTTTGAAGCACAACATATGAGACTCACTACATGAAGAACAAGGTGCTACTTTGAAGCACAAGTGTGGAAAAAGAGATTGTAACATTGCCCTTTCATTTATTTTATTTTATTTCTTTTTTTCTTTTTCTTTTTTCTTTTTTCTTTTTTATTTTTTCTTTTGGGCCTTTCCTTTTTTTTCTTTTGGCCTTTCTTCTCTTTTTTTCTATTTTTTCTTTGGGCAATGCACTAAAAAAATGATGATCATCACACTTCTATTGATTACAACATAAGAATTACAACTCGAAACTAGAACAAGATATGACTCTATATGAATGCCTCCAGCGGTGTACCGGCATGGTGCGATGAATCAAGAGTGACATGTATGAAAAATAATGCATGGTGGCTTTGCCACAAATACGATGTCAACTACATGATAATGCAATGGCAATATGACAAAAGTAATGTATGTCATGATGATGAACGGAACGGTGGAAAGATGCATGGCAATATATCTCGGAATGGCTATGGAAAGGCCATAATAGGTAGGTATGGTGGCTGTTTTGAGGAAGATATAAGGAGGTTTATATGTGATAGAGTGTATCGTATCACGGGGTTTGGATGTACCGGCGAAGTTTGCACCAACTCTCAAGGTGAGAAAGGGCAATGCACGGTACCGAAGAGGCTAGTAATGGCGGAAAGGTAAAAGTGCGTATAATCCTTGGACTCAACATTAGTCAAAAGAACTCATATACTTATTGCAAAAATTTAGAAGTCATCAAAAATCAAGTACTACGCGCATGCTCCTAGGGGGATAGATTGGTAGGAAAAGACCAGCACTCGTCCCCGACCGCCACTCATAAGGATGCACAAGCCAAGTACACTCCATGTTTCAAATTTGTTACATAACTTTAACCATGAGTGCATGCTACGGGACTTGCTAACTTCAACACAAGCATTCTTTAAATTCATAATCACCCAACTAGCATGACTTTAATATCACTACCTCCATATCTCAAAACAATTATCAAGTATCAAATTGATCATAGCATCCAATTCACTTCCTATGATAGTTTTTATTATACCCAACTTAGATGCCTACCATTCTAGGACCAAATTATAACCATAGCAAATACCATGCTGTTCTAAAAGACTCTCAAAATAATATAAGTAAAGCATGAGAGACTAGCATTTTCTCCAAAATTAAGACACCACCGTGCTCTAAAAGATATAAGTGAAGCACTAGAGGAAAAACTATCAAGCTCAAAAGATATAAGTGAAGCACATAGAGTATTCTAGCAAATTCTAATCAAATAGGCTTCTGCAAAAAGGTGTGTACAGCAAGGATGATTGTGGTAAACTAAAAAGCAAATACTAATATAATACACGACGCTCAAAGCAAAACACATATCATGTGGCGAATAAAAATATAGCCCCAAGTAAAGTTACCAATGAACGAAGACGAAAGAGGGGATGCCTTCCCGGGGCATCCCCAAGCTTAGGCTTTTGGCTATCCTTGAATATATTGGGGTGACTTGGGCATCCCCAAGCTTAGGCTCTTGCCACCCTTTATTCCATAGTCCATAAAAGCTTTACCCAAAACTTGAAAACTTCACAACACAAAACTCAACAGGAAATCTTATAAGCTCCGTTAGTGAAAGAAAAGAAAACCACCACATAAGGTACTGTAATGAACTCATTCTTTATTTATTTTGGTGTTAAACCTACTTTATTCCAACTTCTCTATGGTTTATAAACTATTTTACTATCCATAGATGCATCAAAATAAGCAAACAACACACGAAAAATAGAATCCGTCAAAAACAGAACATTCTGTAGCAATCTGTAACTAACGCAAACTTCTGGAACTCTAAAACTCCTACCAAAATAGGAAGTACTGGAAAATTTGTTTATTGATCAGCAGCAAAAAGAATCAATGCAAAGCACGTTTCTGTGATTTATTAAAATAATTGTCGTGAGCGCAAAGTTTCTGTTTTTCAGCAGAATCAAATCAACTATCATCATAGTTTATCCTATAGGTTCTACTTGGCACAAACACTAACTAAAAGATATAAAACACATCTAAACATAAAGTAGATGAAAAATTTATTACTAAACAGGAACAAAAACAAAAAACACAAAGAAAATTGGGTTGCCTCCCAACTAGCGCTATCGTTTAACGCCCCCAGCTAGGCATAAAAGCAAAGATAGATCTAACGAGTGCCATCTTTGGCACTTGATTCATAAGTAGCCCGCATGACAGATTCATAAGGTAATTTGACTTTTTTTCTTGGAAAGTGCTCCATGCCTTTCTTTAATGGAAATTGGAATCTAATATTCCCTTCCTTCATATCAATAATCGCGCCAATCGTTCTAAGGAAAGGTCTACCAAGAATAATAGGGCAAGAAAGATTGCAATCTATATCAAGAACGATAAAATCCACGGGCACCAAATTTCTATTTGCAACAATAAGAACATCATTGATCCTTCCCATTGGCTTTTTAATGGTGGAATCCGCAAGGTGCAAATTTAACGAGCAATCATCAAGATCATGGAAGCCTAGAATATCACATAAAGTTTTCGGAATCGTGGAGAAACTAGCACCCAAATCACACAAAGCAAAACACTCATGATCTTTAATTATAATCTTTATAGTAGGTTCCCACTCATCATTAAGTTTTCTAGGTATAGAAACTTCCAAATTAAGATTTTCATCATAAGATTGCATCTAGGCATCAACAATATGTTTGGTAAAAGCTTTGTTTTGACTATAAGCATGAGGAGAATTAACAACGGATTGCGACAAGGAAATACAACCTTTTAAAGAACAATTATCATAATCAAATTCCTTGAAATCCGAGATAGTGGGTTCAATACTATTTAAAGTTGTGACTTCTCCAATCTCACTTTTACCAAATTTAGCATCAAAATCTAAAGACTCCGAATTCTAGGGACGCCTTCTAGGTAAAGTTGATTCATCATCAGTCCCATAATCATCAAAATTCATATTGCAAAACATAGATCCTCATCATTATTTTCATGGAAACTAGAAGAACACGCTTTTATAAAGATATCTTTTTTAGCACGCAATCTAGCGGTTCTTTCTTTACACTCATCAATGGAAATTCTCATTACTTTGAGAGACTCATTGATATCATGCTTAGGAGGAGAAGATCTAAGTTTAAGAGGATCAACATCAAGTGAAAGTCTATCAACGTTCCTAGCCAAATCATCAACTTTGAGCAATTTTTCTTCAAGCAAAGCATTAAAATTCTTTTGAGAAATCATAAAATCGTTCACACTATTCTCAAAATCAGAGGACAACTTATTGAAATTACCATAAGAATTATTGTAGGAATTTCCATAATTATTAGAGGAATTACTAGGGAACGGTCTAGCATTAAAGTTTCCTCTATAAGCATTGTTTCCAAAACAATTCCTACCAACAAAATTCACATCCATAGATTCATTATTATTATCAATCAAGGAAGACAAAGGCATATCATTGGGATCAAAATGAGTGTTTTTAGTAGCAAACAATTTCATAAGTTCATCCATCTTTCCACTCAAAACGTTGATTTCTTCTATAGCATGCACTTTTTTACTAGAAGATCTTTCGGTGTGCCATTGAGAATAATTAGCCATAATATTATCAAGAAGTTTTGTAGCATCACCCAACTTTATTTCCATAAACATGCCTCCCGTGGCTGAATCTAAGAGATTTCTAGAAGCAAAGTTCAAACCGACAAAAAAAAATTGTATGATCATCCATAAATTCAAACCATGAGTAGGGAAATTGTGAAGCATCAATTTCATTCTTTCCCAAGATTGGGCAACATGCTCATGATCAAGTTGTTTAAAATTCATAATATCGTTATTAAGAGTGATGATCTTAGCGGGAGGAAAATACTTAGAGATAAAAGCATCTTTTCCCTTGTTCCAAGAATCAATACTATTTTTAGGTAAAGACGAAAACCAAAATTTAGCACGATCTCTAATTGAAAACGGGAATAACTTCAATTTGACAGTATTGTTATCCGTATCTTTCTTCTTTTGCATATCACACAAATCAACAAAGTTGTTTAGATGAGTAGCGGCATCTTCACTAGGAAGGCTGGCGAATTGATCTTTCATAACAAGATTCAGCAAAGCAGCATTGATTTCACAAGACTCAACATCATTAAGAGGAGCAATCGGAGTACTAAGGAAATCATTATTATTGGTATTCGAGAAATCACACAATTCGGTATTATCTTGCGCCATGGCAAAAAGTAATCCAACACACAAGCAAACAGAAAAAGGCAAGCGGAAAAGAGAGGAGGAGATTGGGAAAGAGAGGGCGAATAAAACGGCAAGGGTGAAGTGGGGGAGAGGAAAACGAGAGACAAATAGCAAATAATGTAAGTGCGATGGAGATGGGTTTGTGATGGGTACTTGGTATGTCTTGACTTGAGCGAAGACCTCCCCGGCAACGGCGCAAGAAATCCTTCTTGCTACGTCTTGAGCTTGCGTTGGTTTTCCTCGAAGAGGAGAGGGTGATGCAGCAATAGTAGTGTAAGTATTTCCCTCAGTTTTTGAGAACCAAGGTATCAATCCAGTAGGAGGCTCCTCAAAAGTCCCACGCACCTACACAAACAAACTGAGAACTCGCAACCAACACGATAAATGGGTTGTCAATCCCTTCACGGCCGCTTGCAAAAGTGAGATCTAATAAAGATAGTAAGATAAGATAAATATATTTTTGGTATTTTATAATATAGATGCAAAAAGTAAAGATGCAAATAAAAGTAGATTGGAAGAAAATATGATAAGAGATAGACCTGGGGGACATAGGTTTCACTAGAGGCTTCTCTCAAGATAGCATAAGTATTACGGTGGGTGAACAAATTACTGTCGAGCAATTGATAGAAAAGCGAATAATTATGAGATTATCTAGGCATGATCATGTATATAGGCATCACGTCCATAACAAGTAGATCGACTCCTGCCTGCATCTACTACTATTACTCCACACATCGACCGACTCCTGCCTGCATCTAGAGTATTAAGTTCATAAGAACAGAGTAATGCATTAAGCAAGATGACATGATGTAGAGGGATAAACTCAAGCAATATGATATAAACCCCATCTTGTTATCCTCGATGGCAACAATACAATACCTGCCTTGCAACCCTTTCTGTCGCTGGGTAAGGACACCGCAAGATTGAACCCAAAGCTAAGCACTTCTCCCATGGCATGAAAGATCATCTAGTAGGCCAAATCAAACTGATAATTCGAAGAGACTTGCAAAGATAACTCAATCATACATAAAAGAATTCAGAGAAGATTCAAATATTATTCATAGATAAACTTGATCATAAACCCACAATTCATCGGATCTCAACAAACACACTGCAAAAAGAGTTTACATCGAATAGATCTCCACAAGAGAGGGGGAGAACATTGTATTGAGATCCAAAAAGAGAGAAGAAGCCATCTAGCTAATAACTATGGACCCGTAGGTCTGTGGTAAACTACTCACAACTCATCGGAGGGGCAAGGATGTTGATGTAGAAGCCCCCCGTGCTCGATTCCACCTCCGGCAGAGTGCCGGCGAAGGTTCCAAGATGGGATCTCGCGGATACAGAAGGTTACGATGGTGGAAATTGTGTTTCGTCTCCCCTTGGATGTTTTCAGGGTACGTAGGCTTATATAGGAGGAGGAAGTACGTCGGTGGACGCCCGAGGGGCCCACGAGACAGGGGGCGCGCCCTACAGCGGGGGGCGCCCTCCTATCTCGTGGGAGCCTTGGCTGCTTCTTGACTTGCACTCCAAGTCCTCTGGATCACGTTCGTTCTAAAAATCACGCTCCCGAAGGTTTCATTCTGTTTGGACTCCGTTTGATATTCCTTTTCTTTGAAATACTGAAATAGGCAAAAAAACAGCAATACGGGCTGGGCCTCCGGTTAGTAGGTTAGTCCAAAAAATGATATAAATGTGTAAAATAAAGCCCATAAACATCTAAAAGGGGTAATATAATAGCATGGAACAATCAAAAATTATAGATACGTTGGAGACGTATCAATGCCTATCATATTAGGACTAACTTTATAACCAAAGAAAATTACCATGATGTTCTAAAACACTTTCAAAATAATATAAGTGAAGCATGAGATTTCATCTATTTCTTCAAAATAAACCACCATCGTGCTCTAAAAAGATATAAGTGAAGCACTAGAGCAAATGACAAACTACTCAAAAAGATATAAGTGAAGATCGGTGACTAGTCGAATAATTGTGCAACTATGTGAAGACTCTCTATTTAAGAATTTCAGATCTTGGGATATTATTCAAACAGCAATAAAAACAAAATAAAAGAAAATGATGCTCCAAGAAAAACACATATCATGTGGTGAACAAAAATATAGCTCCAAGTAAAGTTACCGATGAACGAAGACGAAAGAGGGGATGCCTTCCGGGGCATCCCCAAGCTTAGGCTCTTGGTTTTCCTTGAATATTACCTTGGGGCGCCTTGCACATCCTCAAGCTTAGGCTCTTGCCACTCCTTATTCCAAAGTCCATCGAATCTTTACCCAAATCTTGAAAACCTCACAACACAAAACTCAATAGAAAACTTGTAAGCTCCGTTAGTATAAGAAAATAAATCACCACTTTTGGTACTATTGTGAACTCATTCTTTATTTATATTGGTGTAATATCTACTGTGTTCCAACTTCTCTATGTTTCATACCCTCCGATACTACTAATAGACTCATCAAAATAAACAAACAACACATAGAAAACAGAACCTATCAAAAACAGAACACTATGTAGTAATCTGTAACTCTCGAATACTTCTGTAACTTAAAAAATTCTGAAATAGTTAGTTACACCTGAGCAATTTGTGCACCAATATATAGCAAAAATAATCAGGTCAAAAGCATGTTTCAATAAGATGGTGGAAATTATTTACTGAGCGCAAAAGTTTCTGATTTTCAGCAGCATCAACACAACTATCATCACAAGCTATCCTAAAGTCTTTACTTGGCACTTTATTGAAATAAAAGCTATAAAACATGATTACTACAATAGCTTAATCTTGTTAACACACAAAAACAGTAGGGGTAAATATTGTGTTGTCTCCCAACAAGCGTTTTTCTTTAATGCCTTTTTAGCTAGGCATGATGATTTCAATGATGCTCACATAAAAGATAAGAATTGAAACATAATGGGAGCATCATGAGGAATATTACTAGCACATTTGAGTCTAACCCACTTCCTATGCATAGGGATTTTGTGAGAAAACAACTTATGGGAACAAGAATCAACTAGCATAGGAAGGCAAAACAAGCATAACTTCAAGATTTTCAACACATAGAGAGGAAACTTAATATTATTGCAATTCCTACAAGCATATATTCCTTCCTCATAATAATTTTAAGTAGCATAATGAATGAATTCAACAATATAACTATCACATAAAGCATTCTTTTCATGATCTACAAACATAGAAATTTTTGTACTCTCCACATAAACAAAATTCTTCACGTTCATAGTTCTGGGAGCAAACTCAACAAAATAACTATCATGTGAGGCATAATCCAATTGAAAATTAAAATCAAGATTACAAGTTTCATGGCTATCATTATTCTTTATAGCATACATGTCATCACAATAATCATCATAGATAGCAACTTTGTTCTAATAATCAATTGGAACCTCTTCCAAAATAGTGGATTCATCACTAAATAAAGTCATGACCTCTCCAAATCCATTTTCACCAATTTAATCATCATAAATAGGAGGCATACTTTCATCATAATAAATTTGCTCATCAAAACTTGGGGGACAAAAAATATCATCTTCATCAAACATAGCTTCCCCAAGCTTGTGGCTTTGCGTATCATTAGCATCATGGATATTCAAGGAATTCGTACTAACAACATTGCAATCATGCTCATCATTCAAAGATTTAGTTCCAAACATTTTAATGCATTCTTCTTCTAACACTTGCGCACAATTTTCCTTTCCATCATTTTCATGAAAGACATTAAAAAGATGAAGCATATAAGGCAATCTCACTTCCATTTTTTTCTAGTTTTCTTTTATAGACTAAACTAATGATAAAACAACAAACTAAAAGATTCAATTGCAAGATCTAAAGATATACCTTCAAGCACTAAACTCCCCGGAAACGGCGCCAGAAAAGAGCTTGATGTATACTACGCAACCTTCTTCTGGTAGACGTTGTTGGGCCTCCAAGTGTAGAGGTTTGTAGGATAGTAGCAAATTTCCCTAAAGTGGATGACCTAAGGTTTATCAATCTGTGGGAGGCGTAGGATGAAGATGGTCTCTCTCAAACAACCCTGAAACCAAATAACAAAGAGTCTCTTGTGTCCCCAACACACCCAATACATTGGTAAATTGTATAGGTGCACTAGTTCGGCGAAGAGATGGTGATACAAGTACAATATGGATGGTAGATATAGGTTTTTGTAATTTGAAAATATAAAAACAGCAAGGTAGCAAGTGATAAAAGTGAGCGAAAATGGTATTGCAATGCTTCGAAACAAGGCCTGGGGTTCATACTTTCACTAGTGCACGTTCTCTCAACAAGGATAACATAATTAGATCATATAACAATCCCTCAACATGCAACACAGAGTCACTCCAAAGTCACTAATAGCAGAGAACACACGAAGAGATTATTGTAGGGTACGAAACCACCTCAAAGTTATTCTTTCCGATCAATCCGTTGGTCTATTCCTAAACAGCCCTAGAGTTCATAGGAAAATAACACCTTAAGACACAAATCAACCAAAACCCTAATGTCACCTAGATACTCCAATGTCACCTCAAGTATCAGTGCGTATGATTACACGATATGCATCACACAATCTCAGATTCATCTATTCAAACCAACACAAAGAACTTCAAAGAGTGCCCCAAAGTTTCTACCAGAGAGTTAAGACGAAAACCTGTGCCAACCCCTATGCATAGATTCCCAAGGTCATCGAACCCGCAAGTTGATCACCAAAACATACATCAAGTGAATCAATAGAATACCCCATTGTCACCGTGGGTATCCCACGCAAGACATACATCAAGTGTTCTCAAATCCTTAAAGACTCAATGCAATAAGATAACTTCAAAGGGAAAACTCAATCCATTACAAGATAATTGAGGGGGAGAAGAATCATAAGATCCAACTATAATAGCAAAGCTCGTGGTACATCAAGATCGTGCCATATCAAGAACACGAGAGAGAAATATCAAACACATAGCTACTGGTACATACCCTCAGCCCTGAGGGTTAACTACTCCCTCCTCGTCATGGAGAGCACCAGGATGATGAAGATGGCCACCGGTGATGGATCCCTCCTCCGGCAGGGTGCCGGAACAGGGTCCCGATTGGTTTTTAGTGGCTACAGAGGCTTGCGGCAGTGGAACTCACGATCTAGGTTTCTTTTAAGGAGTTTCTGTATTTATAGGAATTCTTGGCGTTGGTCTCATGTCAGGGGAGTCTCCGAGTCATCCACGAGGTAGGGGCCGCACCCAGAGGGGTAGGGCGTGCCCTCCACCCTCGTGGATGGCTTGGGACTCTTCTGGCCCAACTCTTTTACTTCGGGGGCTTCATTTGGTCCATAAAAAATCATCAAAAATTGGCACGTCAAACAAGGAAAAAACATAAACTGGCACTGGGCTCTAGGTTAATAGGTTAGTCCCAAAAATCATATAAAATAGCATATAAATGCATATAAAACATCCAAGATGGATAATATAATAGCATGGAACAATCAGAAATTATAGATACGTTGGAGACGTATCAGGCGACCGCACCCTTCTTCAGGGTCGCCTGCCTAGGCGATCGCGTGGTCTGGGGGCTAGGCTCAGACCTCCTGAGGACCGTGGCAGAGCGCGAGGAGTCCATCGCTAGAGGTTCGTTGGTGTCGTTGTCATCTTTGAGGTTGCGAAGGAGCTCTCTCCGTGATGGAGGGGACACCTCCTCCAAGTCGTCATCATCGGTCTCCTCCGAATCCCCTTCCCTGCCGCTGTCACCGGAGGACACCGGCACAGGGGAATTGGGGCGCTCGGGTGTCGCAAGCCCCAGCTTATTGAGCACGGACATTATGGCAACCAACTCCTCCCTGACGTCGTGGTGGTACAGCGGGGTGTAGGCCTCAGGAAGATCCCCAGGGTCGCCATTCAACAGGACGGCCATGGCCTTGTTCAGCTCCTCGTCCGTCAGGCTGGCAGGGCGCAGCCGTATGTCATCGCGCACCCCGATATTCCCACATGGGCCTCGTGTGCAACTGGAGCGACGCCAGGCGCTGCGTCAGGAACTCCTTCACAAGCATTCCCCCCGCCAGCACCTTAATTATCCTCTATATCTGAGGACATTCTCTTCAAGAAAGGCCCGGCTAGGGGGTCGGAGAGCTTGGCGTGACCCCACACCTCGAGCCGCCCGAGCAGGGCCGTCGGCAGCTCAGGGCACGGATTGAGACCCTTGATGTCCAGGAAGACACTACTAGGGAAAAGCCTAGTAGCAGCGCGGGTTCTAGGTATATCAGTAGCGCAGGACAGGGCGCTACTAATAAGGCGCTACAGCTAACCCAAAGCAGCAGCATGTGCGCTCCCGCGCTACTGATATAAAAGTGTAGCAGCAGCATTCTTCTCGGGAGCTCGCTAGTGCTAATAGCTATAGCGTGTTCTCCTGTGCGTGCTGCTGCTAACTTTTCTCCACTCGCTGCTGCTAATTTTAGTAGTTTTTGTTTTTTTCTGCATATTTGTTTTGTATTTGAACATGATTTATAGAATAATCTTTAGCACATACAAATTTCATCATGGTACACATACAAATGCCTGTGAGACCACAAATGTAATCATAGCATATACATACAAATAGTCTCATCATAATCATCATCCAACACAAAGTGGTATCTTGTCATCATCTCGAAAATAGTGATACATGCAAGTCTCAAAAACTTGCAACTACAACGTCATCCATCTAAACAAAGGTATACGTTAGAAGAGCTATCACTATGAGTGAGAGCGGAACTATGCAGTACATGAGGCGGCGGTTACGAGCCCTCTCTCGCGCTAGCGTGAACCTCAAGTAACTAGCTTCTCCTTCTTGTCTGCTTTTGAAGCCTTTATGGCTGGCGCCCTTGAACCCATTTACTTGTGCCTGACACTCAGGCCACTCGTTGTACACCCCCAGAACCTTCCCTTTGTACACGACATAGCACTGGCATCTCGCCATCAAGAAGCTAGGTACCTGTTAGAGATGCATGTTCATCAAGAGGATGTACAATCATATGCAACAAAATATACTAGAGCAACATGAAAAACAAAGGGTTAGCAACTAGATGCAACATACAGTACGCAAACTAATTAACTAGAGGTACGCAGGTCATCGTACCCAAAGTAACAAAGTAGCGTTACGCAAGTTCGGCAGGGACCGTGGACATCACAAAGTTTCATCGCTACAGAAAATATACAAGTTCAACCGACACATATAATCATCATCGGCATCGTAAATCACTAGAAGTTCCGTCCTTCCATATCATCCAGGATGGACCCTAGCATCTTGAACGGCATGAGGTCATGACGTTGCATGCCTATGCGAGTTCGCACGTCAGCTCGCGATATACGGCTGTGGTGGAACATCCCCTTTTCATCGACGACTTCTTTCATGATGATTGTCACAATGTCCCTTTGGATGCGAAAGAAGTCATCTCTTCTGAGTATATAATCCGCTTGTCCATGAGATTCTACCCACTTGTGGATATGATCATCATTTCTGCCTGTTATGCGAAGCTTTTGGTGATCCGTGCTGAACTCAATCATGAGATGGAGGATGTAGAATCCATCTTTCTTGCTTGGTTTTGGGACTTGGATGCAGCAGAAGTTAGTTTTATGCGCGAAACCCATCTTCTTGTTCCTTTGTTTCCTGATCTGCATGTGGCCACCTCTAATGCTGAAGCCTTGGAGAGCATCATCTAGAATATTCATTATGTGGGTGTAGTCCTTCTTATCATAATCTCTGGAAGGGTCGAAATACACGGCGTGGGATACTCGCGGGTAAAGAACGATAAGGATGGCGCGCCCGTTGCTGCAGGAAAAATACACCTCAAATTATTCTCCATATGAGCGAGAAGGAATGATTGAAATGTACGAAAGGGTTGTCCGGAACTGACTTACTTTAGATGATAAGGCACGAGGACAATTTCCTGATCCTTATTCCGTACCATGAAGTTTCGGAGGTAGTCCCTAGCAGTTTCACGCTCAAAGTCGCCGAGACTCAAGAAAGACTCGTGCATGTAGTACGGATCCTTCACACAGATTTGCGAGGCTTCTTCACTCTTCATGATGGAGCTCATATGTAGCGCAAAAAGGCGGACGATTGTAAAATCGAGCCGCCTTGTCAGAAACATCTCAAAGATATGGTCAACCCGCAGTAAGAACACCTCTGCGGGCCGTGTATCGACGTAGCACTTCCCCTCAGGCACACGAGCCGCGTATGTCGGATATCATGGATCCTTTGAGGCTAGTAGGCTTTTCTCAGTGGACAACACATGGTCGTGCAGTCTCCTGAGATCCCCTGATAGTGCCTCCAGCGGTTTCGGCGATAGCATCGGCTCGCTCGTGAGATGGAACATGGACGCACCTTTCACGGGTACATGCTCTTCAGAATCCATCGTGTGGCTACTATGTGCTCTGGCTTGTTTGGAGGAAGTTATCTTCCCCGATCTCTTCCTCTCCTTTTTCTTGGGCACACATTCCAAACCCTTCCTTAACCCCTGCCCCAGGGTTCCCGGGCTAAGCACTGTACGACCCCCGACTAGCTGAGCCTGTGTTGAGGCGGCATCTTCAGGCGTGTCCTGTCAGGAATTCATGAAGAAAGACTTTTTGCAATCCTTCCAACGACCTTCCTGCCCGGTCATATCATCGATATCCTCATTAGCATGCTGATAGCCCGATTCATCATATGGTTGACTCATCATATCTATGTCACAGTCATACGCGTTTGTATTGAGGAAACCTATAGGGTCGACCTCCATCTCATCATCCATTCTCTGTTCTACAGGACCGATTACATCAGCCAGTACTATTGCACCCCCTTCATCACATCGTCCGCCGCTCTCACCCGGCACTATAGGAGCTAGTAATTGCGTAGGCGGGGTGGTGGTCTCCGCACATGCTTGTTGATGTGTGGTTATTGGTGTGCTCTCGGCCGGATCCAGACGAATAAGATTATTCGGCCATAGCAGCACCCAACCCTTGCAGCTTCCAATCCACGGCGGGTCTCCAGAACACCCGGCACTATATGTTGGTGCGACATGTAATTACCGTAACGACGTCAAGCTCAGCCAAAGACGAAGGCCCACCTAGCACGCCAGAGACTGAGTTAGGGCTGCTATGAGCGGGAGCGACTGCAAGAGGAGGCCCGGTTGCGTGAGCAAGTGATGGTGCGGTGTTGTTGTTGTTCATGGAGTTGCTCCCGACGAAACTGGGCATCGGGAAATCATGTACCATCTTGTCTGGATTTTCCTTCGTCTAGTTGATAATAGCTAGAACCAAGTTAGTAGCAAAATCATTTCTGCAGGCAGTTACAGCTGCATCGACTGCCTGCTGTAGCAACTCATTTTTCTCCTCGGCTGTTTTTTTTGCGTCCTCGGCTGCTTTTTTCTCAACCACAAGCTTCACCTTCGCGTCGATGTCTGCCTGACTAAACTTCTTTTTCTGCTTGTTGGCCTCCGGGCCCTCATTGTAAAACACCTTCCACGTGGTGCCGTCTCCAGCGCCATGCACACGACCATATTGCGGCTGCTGGCCCAAAGGGAGTCCCTTAAGTTCGTTCAAGGGCCGGTTGAGAGGGGTTGATGCGGAGCATACCACGTTCATCCCCATGTACACTCCGACTACTCTCCAAGCCCCAAGGATACATAAGATGAGATCTCGACTATTCGCCATTGGACACAAGGTGAACCCGTTCCTAAATGCTTCCCCTTTCCATTCGTGTGAGACATGGTTGCTACCAAATGCAAGGACACTATGCATGCCTAGGTACCAAGGAGACCCTCTCGGAGATGCTCGGAATGATGGACAAGTCCCCAAGTACAAGGATGAAGGAGCACGACGAGAGGAACCGGAGAAAGGCTACAGGGCCCGGACATCCGGCCCGGCCCGACATCCGCCCCGATGATGTCAACAGCAGCAGCAGCAGCCAGCCATCGAAGGCTACAGGCCGGACATCGGCTCCCAGGCCCGGACATCCGGCCTCCCACGAAGCCCCGGAAATCCGGCCCCCTAGCCCGGAAATCCGGCCTCATCTATCCCGAACCGACAGAAGTCTGCCCAGCCAGCCCGGACATCCGGCCAACCCTGAAGCCCCGGACATCCGGCCCGACGCCCGGACATCCGGCCTCGCCTGTGCGTGAACAGTAAAGGGCCGAAGCCCATGTACCCTTTCGCCCCCGTAGACTATATATACTCCATCCCCTTCCTCTTTCTAGGGTTAGCTGAGGTTTAGCTCATGTTTGTGTGAGAGCCTTGCTCATCCACTTGGTTACTTCTCCTCAGAGCTCAGGACCTCTTCGGAGAAGATCCCCCAAGCAGATTCAAGACCCCCTTCTAGGGTGGACCCCATCAAGACCTCCTCTCGGAGAAGAACGGCTACTCGTGTATCCTTACCTTTGTTGATTTTGAATCTTGTACCACCTTATGTGATCGGTGATCTAGCACTTGTGTGATTGATCTCTTGTTGGTTTAGTGATTTCTCTCTCGTTTCCTCCGTGTTTCCCTCTTGTTCTTCCGCGTGTTCTTTGTGATTCCCCGTAGGATCCGCTCCAACGTGAAAGATCATCCACGTAGGGTTCCGCCCTACATCATCTTGGTATCATGACCCACGTTGATCACGTTTTTGGAGCCCCTACCCCGTGATTTCTAGCTTGATTTTGTTGATTTCGTCCTAAATCCGAAAATCCCCACCAAAAATAGCCCCAAAATTTTTTGTGATTTGTTAGTTTTGATGATGTTTTGTTGATTTTGATCCATGGATTTGCTTGGTTTCGATTGGATCTAGAATTTCCCCAAGTTTCCCCACTTTCCGTCCACGAAATCTCTCCAATTTTGACCTTGAAATCATCAATTTCCGCCCCAACTCGAAGATTTCCGCCCCAAACGAGATCTGGATTCGTCGGGCCGGACATCCGGGCCATCCGGCCGGACATCCGGGCCCCAAGCCGGACATCCGGGCCCTGGAACACCAAATCCGCTCGGTTCTGGACATACACCCCCGGAAATCCGGCCCTACCCCCGGATATCCGGCCCTTGTACATTTCAGCTTTCCCGTTTCACCGTTTTGTCCATAACTAATTCATCTGGAGTCCAATTTTCGCGTTCTTTAGCTCGTTTTGAAGCTATTGACCTCCCCCATCCCATAAAATTACTACCACCACCATTTGACTCCATCAAGTTTTTGGAACTTTGGCATCTTTGCCTAGGGCTTCCACCACATCATCTGCATGTCCACCACCGACTTCAGCAACCTAACCAATTTTGTTCCCCTTTGCATTTGAGGTTGTTTGAGTTGTGATTCGAGTCTCCTAAGGTGTTTAGGCTTACTTAGGGACGGTTGCATCTTCATCAACCACCACCACCACCATAACTTCCGCATAGGCTTGCCCACTATACACTTCAACCACCTCAACTTAACCCAATAGTTGTTTGAGCTTGTTTGAGTTGTGGCTTGTGTCTCCTAAGGTGTTTCGGCTACTTAGGGATGGCAACTTCAACTCCGACACGCGTATAGCCCATCATTCCACTTCCTCATTGCCAAGTGCAAACCACCAGCGCATTCCCGCTACCACCATTTTGACATTTGACGTTTGAGATTTTGAGTTTGCGGTTTTTCCGTTTCCTAAGGTGTTTCGGCTACTTAGGGACGAGTCTCCATCATCTTGGTATCTACATCAATAACACCGCTACTCATAATCGCCGGACGGTAACCTCCATATCATCTTGGTATCGTGGTATCCCTCCATTGTATATTCCCTTGCTATTGCATTGTTAACCCCTAGCCTTACTTTTATGTTACTTGCCTATCGAGACTAGCCATTTGAGTATTGCCGGCAACATTACTTGTGCACATTAGTGATCATACTTCCCATAGCATATATACCATATCATTGTGGTGCATATATTGGTATCATATCTTGTGTCACAAGTTTGTTCCCGCATACACACAATTGCTATCTTGGTTTGTGCATTGTGCAAAGTGGCCATAGAAAAAAAAGAAAAAAAAGCTTTTAAGCAAAAGAAAGAGAGCAAAGAGCTTGTAAGAAAGTGCCATAGCATCATACCACATTGCACATAAGATTGTCATATCCGATCATCTTGGATCATCTTGAGAGAAACACCTGGAACTATACATACATAGCATACTTGGGATAGAAGTTTATCCATTTTGCATCTTATAGGTTGTGCACAAGTGTCGTATCCGCCTATTGAGCAATTGTGCTAGCGTCTGTCTTGAGTTGTGCAACACGAGCGTTTTCCGTGGATTCCACATTTTGTGCTCATTCCTTGGTTGCACGACCCCATTTATCTATCCGTGTGTGTGTTTCCGTGTGCCATTCTTTGCTATTGGTCCATTTGCTTCACTTGCGAATTTGTGAATCTCTTTCAACATTATTGACTCTTGCTAACATTTTGCATTAAATTTTTGTGCCACTATCCTCACCGAGCTCCTCCATAAGCTTTACTTGTGTAGGTGTGAGAACCGACAAGGATTGGTACCAATAGTGCTATTTCATTGTCCGCATTTGAGTGAACTTGATTCATTGTCAACATCGGTCAAGGTACATTGGTATAAGTTCTTATCCTTCTCGCACTCATATTTGCTCGAGTCTTGTGATGGATAGGCAAGGCATTTCATCTCCGGTCTTCGACAACAACGACGGCGTGAACAACTACATCACCAAAGCGTCTATCTTCGATCTACAACGACAAGTGCAAGGCACACAATCAAGATTGCGAGAGCGCATCGAGAACATCTCCATCGACATTCGTCACTCCGAAGCAAGGAGAAGGGACTACTTCGACAAGAAACTTGCCGCACATAAAGAGGAGCAAGATGCAAGGATGGAGGAGATTAGAGCCTTGATCAAGTCTACTTCCCCTTCATCATCTTCAAGACGGCGACGTTCAAGCCACAAGTCTTCGGAGCTCCCAAGCGATGCAAGCGCAAGTCGTCCACATCTCCATGGCGACCACCATCACATTCGTGATCCTCATCGTCATGAAGGGCAAGTCACCTCCAAGCATCATGTGCACGACGACGACGAACGACATCTACTACGAGCTCAAGCACGACAACGACATCATCATCATGAAGATGCTCCACAAGCGCAAATTCACAAGTCCCAACAAGCCCTACTTCACGCCAAGTCGAAGCTTCATAAGCACAAGAGAAGACCGCGAGACGAGCACCACCAAGACGGCGCTACGGCTACAACAACCACTTCGGCATCTTCGCCAAGTGCAATCAAGACATCTTCGCCTTTGGACGTACGACATCTTCGCCTACTTCCCACGTGTACGCCTACATCGACTTCATCAAGTCCAAGGCGATCACCTACGAGCGAGGGCGACACTTCCATCTTCGGAAGCCCCTCAAGGAAGATGGCCGAGCATGGGAAACTCCCTTCGGTCATGGAGACGAGCTATGAGGTGCCACATCATATGGGCCTCCAACACCAAGACAGTGACAAGACGGTCGAGCAAGGGCCATCCCCTTCGACCACGGCGACGAGCGCGAACCTCTTCAACAACATGAAGACGACGCCCACATTGGACTCATACTGCGAGTCAAGCTACGCGACCGCGCATGGAGACATTTGCACCTACATCTCTCCGGCACCCACATATGTCGAGATGCCCCAATTGCCATGTGAGGAGAGCCACCACCCCATGAGTGACATGAGTGACTCCACCATACGTGACATTGAGAGCATTTCCTATGAGAGGATGAGTGTGACCACCACTAGCCCCACACATGAGAGCATGCCACACATCCTATGTGAGGTTGAGCGCCATTTGAGTGACTCCACCCACCATACGAGTGAGAGCATCCTTGAGGGAGTGAGTGAGCCACAACACTTAGTGAGTGAGGTAGTTGACACGGCACATGAGGCCACTATGATTTCTAACGACTTAACCTCTACTCCTAGTGTGTTTTCTTCTTTGGTGCTAGGTCTCCTACATGACGACATGCCTATCCTCGACGAGTCCATCCCTACATTGGAGACGACGATGGCCATGGTGGACGATGATACACCCCCCACATGGTTCCATCAAGATGAAGATGACAACGAATGGATCGTTGACACCTCACCTACAACACATGAGCGACACTCCAAAGGTAACATAGGTGATGGTGCTTCTCTTGTCCCACTAGTGGACTCTCTTGACATCGATTGCTCCCATGATGTTGACCCACCTATTACCATGCTTCATGCTAGTGAAACTTCTTCATGCCTTGACTTACCTATTTATGATGAATATGATGATGAGCATGTTGAGTTGCCTAGTTGTGATGCTATGCTCCATAGGACATCTTGTGAAAATTCTATTGGTCACTTCATGTTTGACAATCCTTTGAACTTGTCATATGCTATGAGTGAGATCTCCCATATTGGATCATTACAATCTCAACATAGTAACTATGCATGCCCCATTAAAATAAATCACATTTGCACTTATGGCATAGATGACGAGATGATGGTCATAGGCTTTTGCTTCTCTTGTGATGATATTGCCATGCTTCCTTTACATGATTTGCGCAATTCGTCTACTATTCCATGCCATGATCACATTGTTCCAAATATGCATTGTTTTGGATGTTGTCAATATTCTCCATGTGATGTTTCCATTAATGCTCATGAGGAGACCCCCATAGTTTCCTCATACATATTAGGAGATTTTGATTCATCCCATACTTTGCATGATTCACATAATTGCTTGCACCATATGCATTCCATGAATAACAATGCTCTAGATATTTCTCATGATGCATTACACAATTTGAGTCTCCATTATGCTATACATAACAACAAACCTATCATGATGGATGACATGTTTCTATATCATGCATCTCATTTATTTGAGCATTGGATATTTTGTGCTAACCGACACATGCATGTGCGCATCATGATGGATGATGTGTACATATACCATGCAAACACAATTTTTCCTTTGTCTTTGTTTTGTGTAGGTACTCATGTATACTCGTCAACTTCTAAATCCCAAGAGTTGACGAAACGAGCTCTTGAGAGCAACGATGCTTTGGGATCCCGTGGACTTTCATTCCCACCATTCCTTTTGCGCATCGACTATGCGCATCTCTTTTACTTGTCTCTCACACGGCTATGGGCCATTTACCACTTGTCACCTTATGCTCATTTTCCCGTGTTCACTTTGCATGTTATGCTTGCTCCTATGCCTTTGCCATGCAATTGTGACCCTTGCTTGCATCTACCCATGTTTCATCATTATGCCACTTCTATGCGTATTTGCATGCTTGGTGGAGATCCTTGTTACTATTGCCATGTTTATCATGTGCCCCATGCTATTGATGCTTGTTGTGTTGGGAGAGTCATGATGCCCCATTGCTATTTACATATGGTCTCTTGCCAATACATTGATGACATTTTACTCATATCTTGCTTTCATGCTTGTGCTATGTCATGTGAATTATTCATGCACACTATTTGCACCAATGACGTGCTTGCCATGATTCCTTCTAGTACGTTGCATCTTCGCACTACTAGCTTGCTTGACTTGATCGCTATGATTGCTTCCTATGTTGCATCACCCATGTTCCACTATTACTTGATTTCTTGGGTTGATGACATATATGTTCATGCCTCTCACATGATATATCTTGATCCTTGTCACTTGTCTCCAATAGTTGCCTCTATGCTTAATGATCTTGGAGACTTGGACACTTCACTTGTGATGCATGCTTGGTTGATTGAGCATATTGTATTTGGTTGTTCTCGCATCATATGCCTCCATACTATGAAATACTCCCTTGTCCTTTCTTATGATAAGAATGATGAGAACACTTGTTGGGTATCTTACCACTCGAATGATAGGTCTTGAATTTGCATTAACCTCATTTGTTTTTCCAAGTGTTTGTCATGTTCTTTCATTTTGAAGGATTCACAAGGCGGTACCATCGCGAGACATATTGGTTATGTGAAGGCGTACATGATGTGCGACACCAACATTCTCGAGAAACTACTAAAGGTGAACTCCTTCCATTTGAGCCCTCGTCACATATGCATATTGGATGGGCCATACTTTCATTGTTGTTTCCTTCTTCTTGTCTACATGATGCATATATTCGATGGAGAACCGACATTGGAGATGGACCCTATGGACCTTCAAGTTGAGGAGTGCCACGACATCGAGCTATGGTACAACACCTCCCATGACAAATTTGCACCCTATGCATGGATTGACACACATTATGAATGTCTTGTTGCACCTATTCCCATGTCATCCATGATATATGAGCTTGTGCATTTTCTTAGCAAATTTGTTGTGATCTTTCTTGATGGCATATTCATACATAATGATCACATTGCCTACCATCAATTGCATGATAACATAATCATATTGAGCATCCATTGCCATATTCATGCTATTGACAAAAACCGTCTCACTATGACATCATTTTGCACCATGGTTGCATTGATCACATTCACAATACATTTGTGTGCACAATGAATGTTTTTGCTCCCACGAATGCTTTACATGTCATTTTACATCATTGGGATAAGCATCTCATGCCTTGTCATGAACAATTCCTTTGGACGACCTCATTCTTACATGATGGACACCTTGTGTGCGCTAACCATTGTATTTCCAAGTGTCGTTTGTGTTTTCTCTTTTTGCATGTGTACCACTCCGGAGACACCTTGGAGTACTTGGATTGCGCCATGCCTTCCACTTTGTCCGACTACAAGTCCGTCCACGACAACCGTTTCCATGGTGATGAGGATTTCGAGCCGAGGTCGGATCTTTCCCAAGGGAGGGGAGATGATGCGGAACATACCACGTTCATCCCCATGTACACTCCGACTACTCTCCAAGCCCAAGGATACATAAGATGAGACCTCGACTATTCGCCATTGGACACAAGGTGAACCCGTTCCTAAATGCTTCCCCTTTCCATTCGTGTGAGACATGGTTGCTACCTAATGCAAGGACACTATGCATGCCTAGGTACCAAGGAGACCCTCTCGGAGATGCTCGGAGTGATGGACAAGTCCCCAAGTACAAGGATGAAGGAGCATGACGAGAGGAACCGGAGAAAGGCTATAGGACCCGGACATCCGGCCCCGGCCCGGACATCCGGCCCCGGCCCGGACATCCGGCCCCTGATGATGTCAACAGCAGCAGCATCCCAACCATCGAAGGGCTACAGGGCCCGGACATCCGGCTCCCAGGCCCCGGACATCCGCCTCCCACGAAGCCCGAAATCCGCCCCCAGCCCGAAATCCGCCTCACCTATCCCGAACCGGCAGAAGTCTGCCCAGCCAGCCGGACATCCGGCCTCCCACAAGCCCCCGAATCCGGCCCGACGCCCGGACATCCGGCCTCGCCTGTGCGTGAATAGTAAAGGGCCGAAGCCCATGTACCCTTTCGCCCCCGTAGACTATATATACTCCATCCCCTTCCTCTTTCTAGGGTTAGCTAAGGTTTAGCTCATGTTTGTGTGAGAGCCTTGCTCATCCACTTGGTTACTTCTCCTCGGAGCTCAGGACCTCTTCGGAGAAGATCCCCCAAGCGGATTCAAGACCCCCTTCTAGGGTGGACCCCATCAAGACCTCCTCTCAGAGAAGAACGGCTACTCGTGTATCCTTACCTTTGTTGATTTTGAATCTTGTACCACCTTATGTGATCGGTGATCTAGCACTTGTGTGATTGATCTCTTGTTGGTTTAGTGATTTCTCTCTCGTTTCCTCTGTGTTTCCCTCTTGTTCTTCCCGCGTGTTCTTCGTGATTCCCCGTAGGATCCTCTCCAACGTGAAAGATCATCCACGTAGGGTTCCTCCCTACATCACGGGTGTCCCACTTGGGCCTCATCGGAGAGGTAGGGCTTTTGGCTGCAAGCTGGTGTTGCTTCTCCTGCAGAAGGAGCGTGAACCGTTTAGGAATGTGTAGTCCACTAGATATGGAGCTAAATGTAAGGTGGTAAAAGAATAATTACTAGTAGTCTAATCAATTTCCTCGTGATCTGGTCCGTGTAAAAAACCTTTTTTTTCCTTGTCCCACTTGTAGCGGGCCCTGATGAAGTCACGCTCCAAGGGGTTGGTGAACTTCGTGAAGGGGTCTGGGATACCTGCGGCTTCACGTTCCGCGTCCTCCTTATCCCATATGGTCCTTTTACCGAGGTAGCCACGGCTTCCGAGGCGATGCTTCCCCGTGTTCCTTTGCTGAAGGATCTTGATTTTCGCAGCCTTAGCCTTGGCTGCCTCAGTAGCGCAAGTGTCCTTGAAATTTTCGAACTCCTCTTCCGTAAGTGTCGGATTTTCCTCCAGAATCTTGGACAGGGGTTCCTCAACCTCAATAGCACGTTTCACCCTCCCTTTCCAGGAGGCCAAATCATTGCTAAACATACCCATCGCGTGATTTTTAATATTTTTCATCTTCGGGTCATCCCACGATTGTTCTATGTTATCATCCCGGTCGGGGAACTTGAATTTCTTGTGCAACTTCGTTAGGAGCAACTACTTCAAATGTTCTTTACTCCTTAAGTCATAATCGTTGATGCTAGCGCACTCCCGTAGGATGCATCCTACTTGGTTCCCATAGCACTTGCGAGGTTCTTCTGGCTCTAATGGCTCAAACTTGCCAGGTGCCATCTTTGTGATCACTAGTCGTCCAATCCCTAGTTTGTTAGGTTTTCGTATCCTCTGCTTCTTATGCTTCTTCTTTTCGGTAGCGCCATCGGTGCCGGCGCCATCTGTAGCGACCCGACCTCAGACGGTCAAGCCTCTGTGTTACTGTGCCATCCCTGGATCAGTATGCTGGCACACACAGTACATCAATGTATATATCAAAGTGCAATCACATGTATAATTAACGTAAAACTGATATATACCTCATAATACTCAGCGGAAACAATCAAACGGGTGTGGAGTCCCATCAACGCCATCGGCAGGTTGAGTGTAGACCGTAACCTGTATCGTAACTCTTACTGTCGAGGAAATATCTGCAACATGATACGTTGCAGCCGTGTAGGTCAATTACATTGAATGTACCGCAAGATCACAACATGAGAAAACAGATGATAAAACTATACTATATGCAATATGGCTTTATGGCTCTGTATCTGAATTTTGTTTGCGTAAAAGCTGGTTTTATTTTACCTACATCAAAGGAATAAAATGAAGCCTGTACTATGGAGTTTTTCTATCATGACATGGTTCCGCCAACCGATGTCTCATAACCCAAAATCATCATCTGTTGCCCACAATTAAGTTATCAATCCGGTGTTGAGAGTTCCGAAATAGATCCAAGTCCAGATGCTCAAATTGTCCGTAACCGGGGACACGGCTAATCGATTAGGTTATAACCCTCTGCAGAGGTTTGTACACTTTACCCGCAAGATTCGATCCCTCTCTTTACGTTCTCGCACTTCAAGGTGTTTGAGAACAAGATGACCGAAACATGGTCTTCCAAAGAGTTCCTCTGACCACTGTCCGGTACTCAACCCATCCTACCGTAGTTCTACATCTGCTAGTACCGTCCCAGCCAGATTCACAACTAAGGTCAACCAAGCCAGAGCCCATAATGACTTGCGGTTGCATAGGTAAGCTTCGGGCATGAAGTATTCTTCCGTCTCTTTGAGTCTGGGTGAAGCTTTCCGCAAGATGTCATGGCGCTTCTCCATGCATCCCGCCAACCACTGGTTTCTCCAGGTGCCCGTCAACCGTCCTTCACCCATGAGTGTGTATTGAATTCTTGTCTCGAGTCTTGAAGTCTTGAGGTCTTGAAGATGCAGTCCTTGCAGATTCCATCATGGAGTTGTCGTCATTGACGAGAGTCCTCCTTCTTCAAACCACTCTCGAACACTCATACCAAACCCGTCTACTACAGCGTAGCATTAGAATAAAATAACGTCCGGGCTTGGTAACAGGGTGATGGGTTCCTACCTCATGCATACTACTCAACTACAAGAATTTCAATAACACTCTGAGGGTGGTTGCAAAGGTGCCACTAAATGCAATAAAACATAGGTAAGAAAGCATGGTCAAAGTGAACTTGCACGGTGATGTTGACGAAGAAGAATTATCGTTCTCAAGAAGTAACTTGATAGACTACTCGTCACTCTCGATGAAATCTATATAACAAACATATCATTCACATAAGCACTCACACTAACAATCAAAACAAAAGAGAGAGCGAATAAGAATCGAAGGAACTTCAAATAAAACTAGGAGTCTTCTTCTACAACATTCACAAAAATAGTTTTGTCTAACGGAAAATAAAACACTAAAATAACAGAGAATAAAATATAAATCTAGTTAAGACAAAGAAAAAAAATAAAGTATTTTTTCATAAAGCTATTTTGAAAGTATTTTCAATTGGGAGTTAAAACAGTAGAGAAATCCATTGCAAGTTATTAGCGAACTTGAATTGATTTCACGATAACAAAATAAAATAAATATAAAAACTTGTTGAACACCTACTGTTTAACTAATAGAAACCAAACATAAACTTTCTGAAAAATAAAATAAAATAATTCAAAAACAACTATAGAAAAGAAGTAGCTATAATTGAATAGAACTAAAACAGAATTTGTTTTACATGAAACAATAAGCTAAAATACTCAAACAATTTTGAAGTTTTTACCACTGGTAAATATGATCACTAGTGATCAGTAGAAAAAGAATCAAATAAAATCTATTTTAAACTCCCGAATAAGCAAAACAAGCTTTAATTCAAATCTGATCTAACTCAATTTTATAAATCCAAACATAGACAAATTATATATTTTGGAAACTACAAGAAAATTGTGATCTAACGCAAAAAGAATCAGCATCATTGGACTTCTAGATCAAAAGTTATAAGCTAAACAAGAACGGAACTAAATCTGTTACGGAAATAAATCTGAAAACAGCGGAGTTACCTGACGTGAGGCAGAGATGGCAGGAAGGAGACGGCGATGTGGAGGCTGCTCGGAGGGGGCGAGGTCGCCGGCGAGGGTGGGGGTGGCGGAGGAGGGGTCAGCGCTTGGGAGGTGGCGCTGGCCGATGAGGTGGTTCGAGAAGAGCTCTGGTGGCGTCTCTAGGCAGGAAAAGGAGGACGGTGGCGAGAAGGCTACGGGCAGGGAGGCGTGGTGATGGGAAAAATGGAGCGAGGAGAGGAGGGGTTTTATAGGCGGTCTCGGGAGGCGCTGGGATGGAAAGACGAGGGAGATCGGGAAGGTGGAGATTTCTGTCTCCAAGGACATGGAAAGCTTCAGTAACGTGAGAGGAAACAGAGGAAGGAGATGATCTCTTGTTGGGCTAGAATAGGAAAGTGCTTAATGGGCCAGGTTTTTCCTAATAAAACGATTCCATTCCTATTTTTAAAATTAGGAAACTAAAACAATAAAAAGGAAATCAAATCAATTGAATAAAGAGTTTTATATACTAAAATTATCAGAAAAATAAAATGTAGATGATGAGCATTATTCCACGGCCAAAATAAAAACCTAAAAAAATGTTTTCAGAAAATCCCTAAAGGCTTTATTTCTTTTTGCAAATAATTTTTAAATAAAAACTTTGGTTTTCTTGGCTCAAATATTTTCAAAATGCCCCTGATTTTGGAGGGTCATTTTCCTCCGCTCTTTCTTGCTTGCAAGAATTTATTTTCGGGTATTTCTCGGGAAGAAAAATAGAGAAGCAAGTGCAAATATTTGAAAGAATTAAATTGTAAAACTCCGTTCAAATTCTTTATAGTTGAAGAAGTCATGTCATCTTCTCTCATTGATTTTAATAGGATGAATTTGAATTTACCGGAGAAGGGGAAAGTCATTTTATTCCCTCTCATTCAAAAGTTTTTGAAAAGGTTCAAATTTCACTCAAGTTTAATTCACTCAAGCAAACAAACAAACAATTCAATTAATTATATTAACATTCCAAAATTTGGGATGTTACAAACCTACCACACTTAAAATGAATCTCGTCCTCGAGATTGAAGAAACTAACAAGAAAAGGTTATGGGTTGGGGTCTTCTAGCAAATGTCTTGGTCAGAAAGGTCAAGGGTGCTACCACACTTAAAAACAAGGTCATGGTTCCAATAAACTCAGATATTTCCTCTGGAGGGCTGACAATGTATGTCTCTTCACATATCTTACAATAGCTCCTCTGTCAGAAGCATAGAGTTTTCCTCAGAATCTTGGGTCGGTTCGTCAAAGTTGAAGTTCGTCCGGGACTGGATCTTCTTAGCTGACAGGCTCGTGTCCATTCTAAACAACTTTCGAAATACTCATGGTGGTCTACAATTTATGGTTTCTCTTGCAGAAAACGGGTCTGGGTTGAACCTCACCGTATAACCTACGTTTGGCAACGGTTGCCTGTAATGGGGTTCCATCGTCCTACCATTTTATGGTTTTATGGCTTATCGCGTTGACACTCTTCAAAGGTTTTCAAGTCTCTCTGATTTTCCATCAACATATGATAGTTCATGATAGAAGTCTTCAGTATGGGGGCCAATCCATCCCGTACTTGAATCATTACCACATACGTAAACAGTGAATCACGTATTCTAACACTTGGGCATACTCACAAGCATTGCAGAATTTCTCTTGTCCTCGAATTGGGTTCGAGTAAATCCATGGTTTCTGCAAGCCAAACAAAACATCTGTCGTTACTTCACCACTCTTAGGTTTTTGCGTAATCTCCTACGAAACGTATGCTGATTGGATCACTGATTCTTCCAAATTCATTCCTTTATCAAGGTTACATCTGTTCCTTTTCAAAATCCTGGGCCTGTGGGTTATGGCCCACTTCAGCACTAGTGCAGCTTTAAATCATCCTTGGAGTAACTCTCTCTTGTTACACCTCCTTTGAATCCAGTAGTACTCTGTTTCTTCATACCATCATATCAAAACAAAACTCCAACTTATTTTGTTCAGCTTCCTTCTATGGACCGTCATGAATAACACATTTCTTTCTTCATTGATCTTGTGGCTTTACAGAGTACTATGACCAAAAGAATGCACAAGTTTATCCATAAAATCTCATTATTTTCATATCAATCTTTCATTACATCCTTAACCATTTTCAGTAAATTCAAATTCCAAAAGTACTTTGTTACAAATGCTGCCACCCACATGATTTGGTATGGTGGGCATTACTTCCAACTTTATTCATTTATCCTCCTCGAGGATTCTTGATCCCTTGGAAGTGTGCGACATGAGCCTTGAAATCTTCAATCTTCTTTTTCATCATGGTGGTCTTGAGCTTCTCCTTCATCATCTCTGCATGCACTTCGCTTAGGTATTCCTGAGTATAACGGAGTCTTGCTTCAAGTATTTCTCCGATCTGGCGTATGGCTTCCATGGCTGCTTCACGAACAGCGTCGAAGAAAGTTGCTTGTGGCACACGTGAGATGAAAAAGTAATGCCCCATCCTCTTTGGGCAAACTCCTTTCAAACGGTGGAGGTGTACCTCCACATACCAAAGTTCCACTCCCTTTTGCATGAAGGGGTAGCCTTTGTAGACTGCATCTCCTTCAAGGTGAATATGCTTCATCATGTACTTCAGGATCTTCGGGTAATCATGATCACTTGTCAGGGTCATGATGGTTTCCGGACCTTTAAGGAAAGACTCGTAAAGGGTCGTCATCTGCAGTTGTATAACAAAAGTGGTGCTCAGAATGAGGTACATATCTCCTGGGCACACATTCATATCATCCAAACAAAACTTCAAACTCAATTCCAATTTCCTGTTTATGCATCACAACTCACTTTCTTCCATGTTCATCCAGAATATTATTTCCAAAATATAACAACTCCTTATAGCTTTTCAGCATGTGACATTACAACTTTATTGAGTCACGAACTATTACAATCTCAGAGTAATCTATTACATAACTCAACTCATTGAGCTCATGAAAATGAAATTGCTTTCTACTACTCTTATTATCCATTCCAACTACTCAAGTCCAACTTTCATCTTGTCGGGACATTTAATAGCATAATGTCCTGCCTCCTTGCAGCGAAAACAAATGACTTCCGACATGTCTCGGGGCTTCTTTGTGATTATGCGGGCTCCTTGGATTCTTGGTTTCTTTTCTGGACATTTACTAGCGTAATGACCCAAATCCTTGCATCTGTAACAAGTGATATGGCTTAAGTCCTTCTCTGCAAAAGTTGCGTTGTTCTCGGATTGTCTTCTCTTTCTCTTCTTGGATTTCTCTGTAATTATCAGAGTTTCTATCTCCCGAGGGTCAAACTTCACCTCTGCTGTCGGGAAATATCTCAGATACTCTTTTCTTCCCTTGGGGCAATACTGTGAAAAATGTCCTTCTTCTCCACATGAATAGCAGGCATTGGAGTAAAATCTGTTGAGGCCTTCTCCATCAAGGTCTTCAACACTTTCCTTCATCACTGGTTCTTTCATAACTTCCCGGGGAGCTTCTTTCATTCCTTCTTTCTGTTCCTGAATAGTTTGTTGCACCATGGGGTAAATGTGACCTTGAGTCGGGTAGTGGGTGGTTCCTTCACACAAGAAACAAGTCACCGACTAGTTGGGCATTCCTCACTGGGTGTTCTTCCTCACAATGAGGGCATCCATCCTTGTGTTCCTCCGGTGTGTCCTATTTCTCCATAAATCTTGCAGCACAAGGTTTACTTCTTGGTGCATCATTGTGCTTCCGGATAAGGCGTGATTTCAACAGGGTCTTCTTGAATTCCTCCCAAGTTCTTGCTCCATTAAATCCTGTATGGCTTGATGCATGTTCCACCAGGTTGCAGCACTTTCGTAAAGTATTGAAGAGCATATTGAACCTCATACTTCCTTGAAACCAAATTGCTCCCGAAATGTTTTTCCATGTTGCATCCATAGCTCGCCTCCGGCTGAGTCTTGATCCGAGAATATCAGTCCAACTTCATTCATCATCTATGGGGTTCAAAGGTTTTGGGATGAGATATGAGAGAGGTGGGGAGGGATATACACACAATACAAACAATAGTTTTTTGAAGAAACAAGTTTTATTTTGGGGCTGTCGGAAAAACATCAAACAAATGACAGCTCAAAAATCATCGCATCTAACGTAAGTGTATAACAGGGGTTTGGTCTTCTAAAGGTCAAATAAATTTTTTTTTTCAGATCCTTCAAGTCAACGGAGTCTTCAACTGTTGTACTTCAATTCTTCTAATATATGGTGAAATCCTCTTTACTCTGAAGTGGTCATCAGTTCTCCGATATCAAATCCTTCTTGGGGCGTCTTCAGTTGATCCTCCGGGTGATCAAAGGATAAGGGTATATTCTAACTATTTGAGGTGAGAGTGTCAGAAGAGGTGAGAAGTAAGAGTCTTTTTGTAAATAGAGTTTTAGAAATTTCCTATCCTAGGGCTCTCCGGTTTCTAGGGTCACGTCCTACAGTCAACATGTGCTCTGATACCATTTACAGAGCGACCCGACCTCGAGACGGTCAAGCCTACGTATTCTTGTGCCATCCACGGATCAAGTATCTTTGCACACACATACATCAATGTATATATCAAAGTGCAATCACATGTATAATTAACGTAAAACTGATATATACCTCATAATACTCAGCGGAAACAATCAAGCGGGTGTGGAGTCCCATCAACGCCATCGGCAGGTTGAGTGTAGACCGTAACCCTGATCGTAACTCTTACTCGTCGAGGAAATATCTCGCAACATGATACGTTGCAGCCGTGTAGGTCAATTACATTGAATGTACCGCAAGATCACAACATGAGAAAACAGATGATAAAACTATACTATATGCAATATGGCTTTATGGCTCAGTATCTGAATTTTGTTTGCGTAAAAGCTGGTTTTATTTTACCTACATCAAAGGAATAAAATGAAGCCTGTACTGTGGAGTTTTCTATCATGACATGGTTCCGCCAACCGATGTCTCATAACCCAAAATCATCATCTGTTGCCCACAATTAAGTTATCAATCCGGTGTTGAGAGTTCGAAATAGATCCAAGTCCAGATGCTCAAATTGTCCGTAATCGGGACACGGCTAATCGATTAGGTTATAACCCTCTGCAGAGGTTTGTACACTTTACCCGCAAGATTCGATCCTCTCTTTACGTTCTCGCACTTCAAGGTGTTTGAGAACAAGATGACCAAACATGGTCTTCCAAAGAGTTCCTCGACCACTTGTCCGTACTCAACCCATCCTACCGTAGTTCTACATCTGCTAGTACCGCCCCAGCCAGAGTCACAACTAAGGTCAACCAAGCCGAGCCCATAATGACTTGCGGTTGCACAAGTAAGCTTCGGGCATGAAGTATTCTTCCGTCTCTTTGAGTCTGGGTGAAGCTTTCCGCAAGATGTCATGGCGCTTCTCCATGCATCCCGCCAACCACTGGTTTCTCCAGGTGCCCGTCAACAAATCCTTCACCCAAGAGTGTGTATTGAATTCTTGTCTCGAGTCTTGAAGTCTTGAGGTCTTGAAGATGCAGTCCTTGCAGATTCCATCATGGAGTTGTCGTCATTGACGTAGAGTCCTCCTTCTTCACACCACTCTCGAACACTCATACCAAAACCCGTCTACTACAGCGTAGCATTAGAATAAAATGACGTCCCAGGCTTGGTAACAGGGTGATGGGTTCCTACCTCATGCATACTACTCAACTACAAGAATTTCAATAACACTACTGAGGGGTGGTTGCAAAGGTGCCACTAAATGCAATAAAACATAGGTAAGAAAGCATGGTCAAAGTGAACTTGCCTGGTGATGTTGACGAACAAGAATTATCGTTCTCAAGAAGTAACTTGATAGACTACTCGTCACTCTCTGATGAAATCTATATAACAAACATATCATTCACATAAGCACTCACACTAACAATCAAAACAAAAGAGAGAGCGAATAAGAATCCGAAGGAACTTCAAATAAAACTAGGGAGTCTTCTTCTACAACATTCACAAAAATAGTTTTGTCTAACGGAAAATAAAACACTAAAATAACAGAGAATAAAATATAAATCTAGTTAAGACAAAGAAAAAAAATAAAGTATTTTTTTCATAAAGCTATTTTGAAAGTATTTTCAATTGGGAGTTAAAACAGTAGAGAAATCCATTGCAAGTTATTAGCGAACTTGAATTGATTTCACGATAACAAAATAAAAATAAATATAAAAACTTGTTGAACACCTACTGTTTAACTAATAGAAACCAAACATAAACTTTCTGAAAAATAAAATAAAATAATTCAAAAACAACTATAGAAAAGAAGTAGCTATAATTGAATAGAACTAAAACAGAATTTGTTTTACATGAAACAATAAGCTAAAATACTCAAACAATTTTGAAGTTTTTACCACTGGTAAATATGATCACTAGTGATCAGTAGAAAAAAGAATCAAATAAAAATCTATTTTTAAACTCCCGGAATAAGCAAAACAAGCTTTAATTCAAATCTGATCTAACTTATTATAAATCCAAACATAGACAAATTATATATTTTTGGAAACTACAAGAAAATTGTGATCTAACGCAAAAAGAATCAGCATCATTGGACTTCTAGATCAAAAGTTATAAGCTAAACAAGAACGGAACTAAATCTGTTACGGAAATAAATCTGAAAACGAAAACGGAGTTACCTGTACGTGAGGCAGAGATGGCAGGAAGGAGGCAGCGATGTGGAGGCTGCTCGGCG
Organism: Aegilops longissima; assembly: GCA_021605205.1. Taxonomy (NCBI): domain Eukaryota; kingdom Viridiplantae; phylum Streptophyta; class Magnoliopsida; order Poales; family Poaceae; genus Aegilops; species Aegilops longissima. The sequence goes on along the minus strand of CM038679.1, from coordinate 20,932,789 downwards.
AGGGGGCGAGGTCGCTTGGCGAGGTGGGGTGGCGGAGGAGGGGTCAGCGCTTGGGAGGTGGCGCTGGGCGATGAGGAGGTTCGAGAAGAGCTCTGGTGGCGTCTCTAGGCAGGAAAAGGAGGACGGTGGCGAGAAGGCTACGGGCAGGGAGGCGTGGTGATGGGAAAAATGGAGCGAGGAGAGGAGGGGTTTTATAGGCGGTCTCGGGAGGCGCTGGGATGGAAAGACGAGGGAGATCGGGAAGGTGGAGATTTCTGTCTCCATGGACATGGAAAGCTTCTGTAACGTGAGAGGAAACAGAGGAAGGAGATGATCTCTTGTTGGGCTAGAATAGGAAAGTGCTTAATGGGCCAGGTTTTTCCTAATAAAACGATTCCATTCCTATTTTTAAAATTAGGAAACTAAAACAATAAAAAGGAAATCAAATCAATTGAATAAAGAGTTTTTATATACTAAAATTATCAGAAAAATAAAATGTAGATGATGAGCATTATTCCACGGCCAAAATAAAACCTAAAAAATGTTTTCAGAAAATCCCTAAAGGCTTTATTTCTTTTTGCAAATAATTTTTAAATAAAAACTTTGGTTTTCTTGGCTCAAATATTTTCAAAATGCCCCTGATTTTGGAGGGTCATATTCCTCCGCTCTTTCTTGCTTGCAAGAATTTATTTTTCGGGTATTTCTCGGGAAGAAAAATAGAGAAGCAAGTGCAAATATTTGAAAGAATTAAATTGCAAAACTCCGTTCAAATTCTTTATAGTTGAAGAAGTCATGTCATCTTCTCTCATTGATTTTAATAGGATGAATTTGAATTTACGAAGAAGGGAAAGTCATTTTATTCCTCTCATTCAAAAGTTTTTGAAAAGGTTCAAATTTCACTCAAGTTTTATTCACTCAAGCAAACAAACAAACAATTCAATTAATTATATTAACATTCCAAAATTTGGGATGTTACACCATCGGTGCCTGTGGCACCCCGATCCGCATGGAGCAGGGGGCCATCGCACGTCAGCCCGGGATAACACCTGACGCACGACAGGTCCATGATACAGCATTCCAGGTACAAGAATATTCATCGAATACATGTGTATATAAATACATCAGTGATGAATATAATCTTCTGGCATAGCCCTAAGGCTATTTACATGGCAGCCGAAGTCTATTATAATGGCGGCGGAAGTCTTGGCAGCATAACACTCAGGCTGGGCTCCACAACTCACAGGACTGGCAAGATTACGGCCTAGCATGACGGAACAAATGAACGACCTACAAAACTGGCATGACATGCCAGGTCAGTACATTGAATGTACTTGCAAGACAACCAAATACATAGCATCCAAACAGGCAGAAGACAGAGCAAGAACCAAGCGTAAGCAACAACTTCACTCATATCAAAGACTAAGCATGGCTTAATATCAACCGAAGACATAAATCAGATTAACATCATGGCATCCACTAGCATGTCAACAACATGGTATATCACATTTACTTCTAACATGGCAACAACAAAACAGAGCATATCATGTCTATCATATCAATCAAAGCATGGCATGGCATCATGAAACTATACTGAAAATAAACTACCAATCATATACAATGAAGACATAGCATGTTAACTGAATGCAACCATCTCATGTTCTACCATGGTTCTTAAAATGCAAACATATTACTCATACAATGCCACCAAACTTGTGCACTGAGTCCCACGGACTCTTACCAACGGTGATCACCTCATTTCTTGATCACCAACAGAGACAAACTTGTGATCCTTACGGCGATCACAACCCAACCACATCTGGCCCATGATCCTTACGGCGATCACCACCCAACCACATCTAGCCCATGATCCTAACGGCGATCACCACCCGACCAACAACTGGCCCATGATCCTTGCGGCGATCACAACCACATTAATCAACTTAATTATTTCAGTTTTATCCTCCATTTCGACCAAGACCCGATAGTGTACCCTACTACGAACTTATGCCCAAGACCGAGGACACGGCTATCAATAGTTTAAATACACTCTGCAGAGGTAGCGCACCGTACCCACACCACAGAACCCATGGCCTCGCACTCCCGTTCGGGTAGACCAACAGCGTTCCGACAAAACTGATCTACTGCCATGACACTCTCCCGGCCTCTCCGACTCACTCCCCACTGGGCTAATCATGGGTGGCCCCGTGTCTACCTCCAGACCTCGACCACCATCGTGGCCACGATCCACACTTGGACCCGGTACCAAAACTCAACTTAACAACGGGCTCTCAAGGCTTATGTCCGCCTACCTGATCAGGGTAGAGCGCGCCCATAACCTTCCCTAGTTGGAGGCACCGACCAGAGGCAAGACAATAGACCGCATTAAGGCCGTCCTGTACCGGCAAATGTGGTTGCACTGGAAAAAGTTCGATTTGGCGGCACTATGACTCGATCCCATCGATGATGGAGGAGGTTTGTTATCATTAAGTCATTTTAATTCCTTCTCCATCATCATGAACATGAATGCAACAACGAGCATACATCATACAAATGCTTTAACAAAACATCGAGCTTCTCAAGTGAACACTTACAGCATAAAGAACATGACAATACCTAGTACTAACATATCCACGGTGCATTACCATCATCATAGCATTTTATAACGATGACATGAAAACAAATTAGAGTAGTGACATGGCATCATCAATAGCAACATTCTAACTGGCATGGAAAAAGATATCATGAACACACAAGCATAATAAAATAACTGCAGACAAAAACGATAAGAAATAACTGCAACTACACACACACACACAAGGTGCAAGCAAAGTCAACATGCAAGTTCGGGGCTAATGATAAGAGGTTGGCTTGCCTGGGGGTTGACAAATACTCCGGGAAGAAACGACCGAGAAAAAAATTGCCGGAAACAGTTCTCTCTCGGAGGGGGCTGTTTGTGGACAAGGCAAAAATGGTCATTTTCAATATGTCAAACCATAGTGAAAATGATGGGAACAGAACGGGCTCGACGAGACGAAGACGAGGGCGTTGGATTTACCTCAACCGGAGTTACGGGTAAAAACATACGGACGTTCAAAACTCAGGGACTAATCTATAAAAATGCTTCTACAAACAGGTCCCTGGCAGTTTTAAACCAAACGCGTCTTTTCTAAAATACGCCTTTGAATCAGGGAAATGGCTCGCGGCATGGGCGCTTCCACTTGGATGACGTGGCGACGATTGGGTCAAAGGGCAGAGGCGGGGCCAGGCTCCAGTGTCGCTGGGCCTGCCTGGCCAGATCAACGCCCACCTGGCCAGCTTCTTCTTCCCGATGCGCGCACGACCAGCCGAGGCAGAGGCGAGCTTCAAACGAGGGGCCCGGCCGGCTCCGGTCGTCTCCGGTAGTGGCACGGCCACCGTTGAGCTCAGCGTGGCCCGCCGCATCCATTCAAAGTAAGGGCGGCTGCCTGGGAGGCGTGGGGAGGAGATGGCCACCGAAAAGGAGAGCGACCGCGGCGGCACTGGATCTTGGGGGCGGCGGCTTTAGGTACTCTGGCGACGAGGTAAGGGGCTGGGGAGGATCACCGGAGCACGGGGAAGACGTGGGTGGTTGAAGAACAGCAAGGGGAGCGAGGCAGCGCTGGAATCAAGCAGCGCCCGAGGCGGTGGCCATGGCGATGAGGAGAGGCCAGAGAGGCTCGGGAGCTTGGGGGAGAAGCTAGGGAGGGGTTGTGAGCTGCGAGAGAGCTCGAGGGCTGCTTAAATAGCCGCGGGGAAGGCTCGAGAAGGAGGGGGCGAGGTGGCACGCGTCGGGCGACGTGTCCGCGCGTCGGCGACGGCGCGGCGTCGGCAGGCGCGGCCAAAGCTCACGGGAGGCAGCGGGAAGGCGACGAGGGGGATGCAGCCGAGCTGCAGAGGCTCACGGAGACGGGGGTGCTCGCGGACGAGAGGAGGAAGAGGACACCAGGGAGGAAAGCGACGATGGCCATGGGCGCACTGCTCGACCTTTGGCATGGCTCGTGGAGAAGAAACCGGAGGGGCAGCTGGGTCCAGGCGAACAGCAACGACGAGGGGGAGCTACTGGACATGCGGGGACGAGCCAAGTCCAGCTGGAGCAACGATGCCGAGGCCAACAGTGGCTAGACCACCGTTTTGGCAGGCTGCACTCGTGATCACCACAGGAATATCACGCTCTGGAGATTTTACTGAGGTTAAACCATGTCTTCTGTGTAGTCCTTCGAAGATGGATAGTTACTATGGTAAATACTTGGGCAGAGACAAAGTGAGCTGAGCAAATCAAGCTCCACAAGTTTACTGCAGTCAACTTATCAATGTCCTAGAGGTAAAACCAGAGAGGGTAAATGGTAACTTTGATGTCTGTTAGACTTAGGGTAGCAAGTACTACGGTCCTGGGGGTTTTAAGATCATTAGGGTAAATATTTAGCATAGTTGTAGTGCAACTGCTAAATCTGGTCCAGAAACCAAATGATGATGAAGCACACACTAGGGGTGATGGATTTAGCTATAACTTGGCAAATCCTAATTATTTGTTTATAACTAGATTCTGTAAAAATATCATACCAAATGGAATCACCAAATTGGTACCTGTTTCACAAGCATCAGCTTTGACCAGCAACTTGGGAAAGTTCTAGGAAAATATTGGCTAAATAAAATTATCCAAACTCTTGGTTAGGTGGGTTATATGGAGAGGGGAAGGCTTGGGAATATTTTAAGCCATAATGGAGCAAGATAAAATATACTTGCTTCACAACCTGAAAATATGGACAGAATACAAGAATTGCTCCTGTGCTCACACATATCAATGAAATAATCTGAATTTGTGTGAAGGCTAATGATTTTGGATACTTGAGGATATGGCAAAGCTGCATCCCATTTGGAAACTCTATGAAGGTACTTCCTTCACAAAATTTTAGTCTGGTCAAAATTTTTGGAAAATTGCACAGGGAGCTAGGATGATTGGATTGAGCTCACCTTTGGCCTCAGTGGGTGGTTTATCAATATTAATCACCCTGCCAATTTGCAGCTCAAATGGAATTAGAAATAAAGCACTTCCTTTGCAAACATTTCAGAGAAGGCAGAAACTTGCATTGGATCATGTGCCCAATTCTTGAACTGATGAACATGATATAAAGATGGAACTAGTGATTATATAGCAAGGACAAACTCCACAATTTATGTGAGAATTTTATCTGTATAAAAATAGTAGTTCCTTTAGGAAATGGCAGAAATGCAATATTGGTATTAAATAGGAAAAGGCAATTTTCCTTATTTAATTATGGCCAATATGATTTCCAGAGCTTGGATTAGGCATAATTATCAACTCCACCAATTCACATCAATTTAGCAGATGTCTAGCTATGACATTTGATTTTATTCCTTAGAAAGGCAAGAAAAGGAATAAATCATAATTCAAAAATATTGCATGGGACTTGGCAATACTTTTGCATATCCAAGGTTGAAAAGGATAGGAGGATCTCTAGGAACAGATGGGATGATCAACAAATCAAGGAAAATGATAGCCCCTTTGTAATCAGAAAGGGCGCATTCAAATTCCAAAATTTTGGAATTAGGTTTTGAGAGGGTTTAAGATGATGTGGCGAGGTCTTGCCTTTGAAAAAGACAGAGCAAGCCTTGAAAGGTTGGAATGACAAGAATTCTCAGGGTCATCCAACAAACTCAGGAGAAAGATTTTGAAAAATGAGTGCCAGGAAAAAATAACAGCACAAAAATTGATAACCCAATTTTGGGGTTGTTACAAACCTTCCCCCCTTAAAAGAATCTCGTCCTCGAGATTCCTAGGGTTACAGCACAAAGAAAAGATAACCACTTCGGAGGAAAACCTCTGGGTTAATTTTAACCCTTTGGTCAAATTCGAACGAGTTGGGGCACCGATAATTGGTACACCCAGGAAGAGATATGGGAAAACACGGTTAAATCCACGGCTAGGGGCACTCGAGATCAAACTCTCGAAAAATTGCTAGATGCACCCAGTGAACAGTGGCTCACCTACTGACACGTGGGTCCAGGGCCCACTGGCAGCCTCCTTCTTCTACCTCCGGCTGACTGCTTCTCCCGTGCCACTGCTTCGTGTGCGGCTTGGCGCAGCGCGCATCTAGCTCCTAGGGCGATGAGGACCCTGCGCGGCATGCACGGCGCCGGTGCAGCGAACACTCATGTCGCGGGCCAGCACCTTGTCGGCACTGCTCGCGGATTCGCCTCCTGGACGCCGGTGATTGGGCGACGAGCGAGCTTCCTGGACTCCGCTCACCGTACACCAGGGGTTGGGCTATAAAAACGGCAGCGCGGCTATCTTCCAACACACAAACACAATGCCACTCTACTACCTCTTTGGTTTGAGCGAGATCGAGCCGAGCTCCTTCGGCGAGGAGGTTTTCTTGGTGGCGCTACGGTTGTTCCTCGCGGCACTGCTGGGCACGCTGATTGGCTCATCGTTCCTCCTGGTGATTCTCATCAGGAACGAGCAGGCTCGAGACAACACACGGCTGGTGGCTCGAGGTGTGGAAGAAGATGGTGCATGGGGTGGTCCTCCGCCACGCTTGATCCGCCGTCGCTTCGCGCCGGAGGAGTAAGCGCTTGCTGCGGTGGAGCGGTGGTGGCGACTTGCGACGCCACACAAGGCAGTGATGGTGGTGGATGATGGGTCCAGATGCAGGTGAGGTGGCTACGCCAGCTCAGGAATTAGTTTAGGGCACGGGAAAAATTTCGCGGATTACTCCATGAAACTTAGGTGTTGAGGTAGAATCAGAGTTGAAATCTGTATCGGGGAGTTTGAAATGGATCGCAAGAAATAAGGCTGGCAGCGTTTCTCCGGAAACACAATCGGGTTCACGAAAAAGAATCGGGGACGAGAAATGGCCAGATGAAAATGGCCTCTTCAAGGTTCTGGGTTTGGGAAAATCTGGCACACGGGGTATGCACAGATAGAGAGGGATATGTGACTTTGCATTCCCCCGAGTACGGTTGAACTATACTCGTGGGTGAACCGAGTATGCGTGCAGTATGCAGTAAAATCCAAACAAACAGACAGATGCAATAAACAGGCAACGGAAAAACACACCAGACAAATCACACTAAGGTGTTTTAATGCTAGTGGGTATATGTACTCCTGGTATACATATACCTACACCAGCGTGTATTTTATTAAAGACTCGGGACGAGTCAACGTTGTTTTTAGTGTATGTAGTGTATGTGTCATACTGATTAAAATCTTGTTAGCAAACATTGCCAACCCTGTCAAACATTTCTGCTTGACAGAGAGACAAGCAAAAACAAACACACAAACAAAAGGAAGCAAGCAAATAACATAGCATACGGGTTACAACAGTACCAGCATACAACAAAGCACAGACGCACTACACGCTAATCGAAAACTACTCACTCCGGGATACATGGTTCTATCCTCATATCGGGGATGAACCGACAGACCGGTCGACTAGCAGGAACCACTGACTGCATGACTGAAGTCAGGCAAAAGACTGGCCTTGCTGGGGCTCTCCTGGAGGACGAAGACTGAGCCAATCTCCATCTTCATCGTCTGACACTTCTATGGGTTGGGGCGGTGGGGCTGAAATTGCTCCAGGAAAATGTAGCCGATGGATCCGGAGAACAGACTTGTCGAGGGTGATGATGTTTGGCTTGGGCCATAGCACAGGTTGAGAGGATAGCACTGGTTCAGATGGTGTTAGGCCAACAGCTTGAGATGCGAAGTTACGAGCCTCACGATAAGCTTCCTTGATGACTCGTACCACATTATTGTCCATGGCTCTAAACTCGGCAAGCAGCATTGAAATCAACATCCCCTGGGCGGTGATGTACTGCACCAGGCGAGCGATTGCGGGATCATCTCCTTGGCTAACGGAAGAAGGCTGCATTACTGCGTTTGACACAGTGGGGAAAAAGCAGAACTCCCGCCTTGTTGCGACATGCAGGAAGTTGGTTTGGAGGTGTTGTATAGCCTCCACAGCAGCGGCTTGAATGGCTAAACCAGAGGTAGGCATGTCTCTACCCTGTAAAACCAAAGACTGGACATCTGCTGCAGGGCCTAGGCTGATGTGCACTCTTGCAACAAAGCGATGAAGGTGAGGGACGGGTGCCGATTGGAACACCAGGTAATCGGGGCTAGTCTTACAGCCAAATGCTTTGGTGAGCATCTCGGCAAGAAGGGGTGGAAAACCAGGGTGGTTGACGGCATAGGTGGGGGTGTAATACATGGGAGTTTTGGAGCTGCTAGCCATAGTTGGGGAGCTACTAGCTAAGCTTCTCTACAAGGACATGGCGGACTGAGGAGCGAGCGGTACGGCTAGCGGAAAGGACATTTATAGGCAGCTACGCAAGACAGGCCCGCATGGCATGGCCCCTTTCCCTTAATGGCGAAGGGAAAGCAGTGCGGCCGACCAGAAAGGATAGGATTGCTGCACGTTTCACGGATAACTAGGCAGGGACAGCGGGGTGAGGACGTGTCGGTCCCGACTGCGCCGCCTGTTGATTAACAGTGGCCATGCCGGATGCCAGGGATGGGTCAAATCCTTTAGGGTCATTACAGGTTAATGGTAGCGGTAATGTAATGCTAGGATAATCTATGCCAGCCTGGCTGCTCTGATACCAAGTCCTGTGGCACCCCGATCCGCATGGAGCAGGGGGCCTTCACACGTCGACCTGAGGATAAACACGGCGCATGACAGGTCCATGATCTGACATTCGGTACAAGAATATTCGCCGAATACATGTGTATATAATTACATCAGTGATGAATATAATCTTATGGCATAGCCCTAAGGCTATTTACATGGCAGCGGAAGTCTATTATAATCGCGGCGGAAGTCTTGGCAACATAACACTCTAGATGGGCTCCACAACTCACAGGACTTGCAAGATTACGGCCTAGCACGACGGAACAAGTGAACGACCTACAAAACTGGCATGACACGCCAGGTAAGTACATTGAATGTCCTTGCAAGACAACCAAATACATAGCATCCAAACAGGCAGAAGACAGAGCAAGAACCAAGCGTAAGCAACAACTTAACTCATATCAAAGACTAAGCATGGCATAATATCAAACGAAGACATAAATTAGACTAACATCATGGCACCCACTAGCATGTCAACAGCATGGTATATCACATTTACTTCTAACATGGCAACAGCAAAACATAGCATATCATCTCTATCATATCAATCAAAGCATGGCATGGCATCATGAAACTATACTGAGAATAAACTACCAATCATATCCAATGCAGACATAGCATGTTAACTGAATGCAACCATCTCATGTTCTACCATGGTTCTTTAAATGCAAACATATTACTCATACAATGCCACCAAACTTGTGCACTGAGTCCCTCGGACTCTCTTACCAATGGTGATCACCTCATTTCCTGATCACCAACAGAGACAAACTTGTGATCCTTACGGAGATCACAACGCGACCACATCTGGCCCATGATCCTTACGGCGATCATCACCCGACCACATCTGGCCCAGGATCCTTACGGCGATCACCACCCGACCAACAACTGGCCCATGATCCTTACGGCGATCACAACCACATTAATCAACTTAATTATTTCAGTTTTATCCTCCATTTCGACCAAGACCCGATAGTGTACCCTACTACGAACTTATGCACATGACTGGGGACGCGGCTATCGATAGTTTAAATACACTCTGCAGAGGTAGCGCACTGTACCCACACCACAGAACCCATGGCCTCGCACTCCCATTCGGGTGGACCAACGGCGTTCTGAAAAAACCGATCTACTGTCATGACACTCTCCCGGCCACTCCGACTCACTCCCCACTGGGCTAGTCCTGGGTGGCCCCGTGTCTACTTCCAGACACCTCGACCATCGTCGTGGCCACGATCCACACTGGGACCCGGTACCAAAACTCAACTTAACAACGGGCTCTCAAGGCTTATGTCCGCCTACCTGATCAGCGTAGCGCGCGCCCATAACCTTCCCTAGTTGGAGGCACCGACCAGAGGCACAACAATAGACCGCATTAAGGCCGTCCCATACCGGCAAATGTGGTTGCACTGGAAAAAGTTCGATTCGGCGGCACTATGACTCGATCCCATCGATGACGGAGGAGGTTTGTTTTCATTAAGTCATTTTAATTCCTTCTCCATCATCATGAACATGAATGCAACAATGATCATACATCATACAAATGCTTTAACAAAACACCGAGCTTTTCAAGTGAACACTTACAGCATAAAGAACATGACAATACCAAGTACTAACATATCCATGGTGCATTACCATCATCATAGCATTTCATAACAATGACATGAAAATAAATTAGAGTAGTGACATGGCATCATCAATAACAACATTCTAACTGGCATGGCAAAAGATATCATGAACACACAAGCATAATAAAATAACTGCAGACAAAAACGATAAGAAACAACTGCAACTCCTCACACACAAGGTGCAAGCAAAGTCAACATGCCAGTTCGGGGCTTATGATAAGAGGTTGGCTTGCCTGGGGGTTGACAAATACTCTAGGAAGAAATGAGAAACGACCACGGAAAAATTTGCCGGAAACAGTTCTCTCTCGGAGGGCGCTGTTTACGGACAAGGCAAAAATGGTCATTTTCAATAAGTCAAACTATAGTGAAAATGATGGGAACGGAACGGGCTCGACGAGACGAAGACGAGGGCGCTGGATTTACCTCGAATGGAGTTACGGGTAAAAAGATACGGACGTTTAAAACTCAGGGACTAATCTGTAAAAATGCTTCTACAAACAGGTCCCTCACAGTTTTAAACCGAACGTGTCTTTTCTGAAATACGCCTTCGAATCATGGAAACGGCTCGTGGCGGGGGCGATTCCACTTGGATGACGTGGCGACGACTGGGTCAAAGGGCAGAGGCGGGGCCGGGCTCCAGTGTCGCTGACAGGTGGGGTCACAGGGCCTGTGAGGGAGTTCCGGACTAGGGGGTGTCCGGATAGCCGAACTATCATAATCGGCCGGACTCCAAGACTATGAAGATACAAGATTGAAGACTTCGTCCGTGTCCGGATGGGACTTTCCTTGGCGTGGAAGGCAAGCTTGGCGTCTGGATATGTAGATCTCCTACCATTGTAACCGACTACTGTAACCCTAACCCTATCCGGTGTCTATATAAACCGGAGGGTTTTAGTCCGTAGGACGAACAACAATCATACCATAGGCTAGCTTTTAGGGTTTAGCCTCTTTGATCTCGTGGTAGACCACTCTTGTAACACACATCATCAATTTTAATCTAGCAGGACGTAGGGTTTTACCTCCATCAAGAGGGCCCGAACACAGGTAAAACATCGTGTCCCTTGTCTCCTGTTACCATCCGCCTAGACGCACAGATTCGGGACCCCTACCGAGATCCGCGGTTTTGACACCGACATTGGTGCTTTCATTGAGAGTTCCTCTGTGTCGCCGCCGTCGGGTAGGATGCCTCATCTCGTCTTTAGAGACAATACTATCTCCAAAGGAGCCACGGCGCTGGCGAACTCTTGACTAGGTGGTTTTCTTATGACCGCCATCCGCCATCGCACCGACGATGACCTCTCGAGTCATCGAAACCAATCTCCGAGTTAGTTGAAACTTGCGAACAGTTAGATCGGTCGAGCTCTCCTCCATAAATGAGCTCTTGGATCGCATCGCTGCCCTGGGAGTCGCCACAGACTACGACCGGATCGGGCCTAAAACCGATCTGAGAGAGATCAACTCTCCCCAGGCTACCCATCATGTTGCTGTGATAGAGCAGCAATGCGGCGATTCTTCTTGTATCTTAAAGACTAGCTGCATCCGGATTCCCGATCCTCCATGCGGATTCCCGCAGAGGGACGACGTCGACCAAGCCACGAACTTAAAGTCGGTGGCGGGTTGGACTCATTGGATAACACTCAAAATCCAAACTTCCAAGTTCGAAACTTCTCGCCCTTGAGTCCTGAATTGGACAGGGTTTGGATCTAGTCCCACCCACCACCCAAACATTAGCGATCTCTCTTGAATTCGCAAGAGCCCGCTGAAACAAGACATCATTATGGGCGATTCATACCGTTAAGAACAGGATAAAGGACTGCCGAGAGGAGGACGCAATCCTAATTTTTGCAATAATTGCATGGACAAGGAATCCTAAACGCCATAAGTCGCGAAATTACACACTTTACTGACTTGGCGACCATAGTACAAAAGTCTTGTGCGATGGAGAGCGCTCGAAAACCAAAAGTAAATTTTGGGATAATCCGGCCCCGAATACATCCCTAGTCCGGAACAAAAGGGCGCATCATTATCAAGCACCGGGTTGAATACCAAAAACCAAAACCCCTAAAGGGTGCGGAACCGTCTTTCGAAGGTTGGCTCAACGGACCTGCAAAATCCACAAGACGGAGGGCGGCACTCCAACACACAGCCTTCGAGCGTGTTGGATACTACGGCAGGTGGCCAAAAGTGTCGTAGGCTTTTTAGCCCCGGGCAACCAATCCAGCAGTACCAGTACAGTATTAACAGTCTTCGAGACTTTCGCATCAAATAACATGCGGAAACGAACAATCCGTAGCCTCGCCGAAGTCTACCAAGTAGCAACAACAAATCCATGGAGCGACACGGCTATCACCTTCAACGCCAGCGGCGAACCTAAATTCCGAACAGCTAGAGCACCAGCCGCATTGGTCCTTAGTCCGATAGTAGACGATTTTTGTCTTACTAAGGTACTCATGGATGGCGGCAGCGATTAAACCTCATCTATGAGGAAACCCTTCAAAAAATGGAAATTGACTAGAGCCGCATTGAGCGAAGCAGCACAACCTTTAGAGGGATAATCCCTAGTTGAGAAATACGCTGTGCAGGAAAAATCACACTAGATGTAGTGTTCGGCTCACCGGACAATTACAGGTCCGAGGAGGTCACGTTTCAAGTGGCCCCATTCGGCAGCGGATATCACGCTTTGTTAGGGCGAGAGGCATTCACAATCTTCCAAGCTATACCCCACTACGGGTACATGAAGCTCAAAATGCCCGGACCCAATGAGATAATCACTCTCGCCAGTGATCCAGATACGGCACTCCGCGCTGAAAATAAGACAGCCGCACTAGCCCTAGAGGCATTGTCCGAAGCCCTAGCGGCAGAGGAACTAGCTACGCTGCGCTCCACGGTGGACAGGGACGATGTGATACTCGATAAGTGGTCCAAATCCACCTCTTTTAAACCAGCTGACGAGATAGTCAAATTTCAGGTCCATCCAACGGACCCCACAAAGACGGCCTCCATTGGGGCACAATTAAGTCCTGATGTCGAGGCCGCACTACGAGAATTCCTTCGAGAAAATTGGGACATTTTTGCCTGGCATCCCTCAGACATGCCAGGAATCCCACGCAGGCTGGCAGAGCACAGCCTAAATATCCTAAAAGGATTCAAGCCAGTCAAACAAGCTCTTCGGCGATTTTCCGAGCCCAAAAGACAGGCAATGGGAGAAGAGCTAGCCAAACTCTTAGAAGCCGGATTCATCAGAGATATAAAGCATCCGGACTGGCTAGCCAATCTAGTAATGGTACCAAAAAAGGACAAATCCTGGCGCCTCTGCGTCGATTTTAAAGACCTTAACAAGGCCTGTCCAAAGGACCCTTTCCCCTCCTCGCATCGACTAAATCATCGATGCTACCGCGAGGGCACGATTCATTGTGCTTCCTCGACGATACTCCGGATACCATCAAATCAAGATGGCGGAGAAAGACCAGGCATAACGGCATTCATTACTCCATATGGGCCATTCGCTTCAACACAATGCCCTCGGACTCAAAAACGCCGCGCAACATATCGCGCATGATTCAAACATGTCGGCTACCGGATAGGCAAAACAGTAGAGGCATACGTAGATGATGTGGTCGTCAAGACCAAACACGTCGGAACTCTAGTAGAAGACTTGAGGGTGACATTCGACAACCTCCGAGCATATGACATTAAGCTCAATCCGGAAAAATGCGTCTTGACATACCAGCCGGAAAGCTCTTGGGCTTCATCGATCGGGTCGAGGAATTGAAGCAAACCGGCCAAAATCCGAGCTCTGTCACAATTGGATATTCCAAAAGACCTCAAGCAGATACAAAAACTAACCGGATGCATAGCGGCCTTAAGTCGCTTCATCTCCCGTTTGGGAGAAAAGGCTCTAGCCCTCTACCGCCTCCTCCGGCACACCGAACATTTCGAATGGACGGATGCTGCCACAGCCGGACTCGAAGAAATAAAGGCCATCGGCAACAAATCTGGTTACGGCGCTACCAACCTTGGCGAGCCTATGTTATTATATATCGCAGCAACACATCAAGTTGTTAGCGTGGTACTCGTTGTTGAACGAGAAGCGAAGGGCACAAATTCCCTCTTCAAAAACCATTGTACTACGTATCCACCGTTCTAACTCCATGCAAATCCGGTACCCACATTATCAAAAGATAGCGTGTCACGGTGTTCATGGGATCCCGGAAGCTGCGTCACTACTTTCAAGAGTGTTCAATAACGGTGGCCTCCGAAGTACCTCTCAACGATATTATAAACAATCGCGACGCAACGAGCAGGATTGCAAAATGGGCTATCGAGCTCTTACCATTTGACATAACCTACAAACCACGGCGAGCTATAAAGTCGCGGTTTCAGCGGACTTCATCGCCGAATGGACGGGTCGAACTCCCTAAAGACTACGGCGCGTACTCCAACTAGATCATGCATTTCGACGGATCCAAAATGTTGGCTCGCTTGGGGGCTGGCGTCGTCCTGACGTCCCCAACGGGAGACACAATCCAATACGTACTTCAAATAATGTACATGGACTCCAACAACGCAGCGAATCGAGGCCCTCCTACATGGCCTCCGGATGGCAATCTCCATGGGCATTCAACGCCTAGAGGTGCGAGGATTCAAACCTCGCAATATCCCAAGTAAATGGATACTTGACGCCAAAGATCCAAAATGGCAGCTTATCGCAACGCCGCCCTAAAATGTCAGCTCGGTTGAAGGACTAGAATTCCATCATGTAGCCCGGATAATAACCAGCAGCAGACGTGTTAGCACGCATCGGCTAAACGAGACACCGCCCCTCCTAACATCTTCCTGGAATGGCTCTTTAAGCCATCCGTATTATGGGAAGAGGAGTCTGGAAATAACAATCCGGAGCCAGCTGCATCACCTAACTCAGACCATTCCGGCACAATCGGCGGCTCAGCCAACGAAATAACACCTTCAGCTCACGAAATAATGGCAGTCATTGCCCCGTGGACAGAACCATTCCTAGACTACTTAATGCGGCAGGAACTTCCCGAAGACCAAAATGAGGCCCGCTGCATAGTTCGGCGATCTAAAGCCTACAAGGTCCATGAGGAGAGCTTTATAAGAAAAGCACAACCGAGTCCTTCAAAGTTGTATCTCCAAGAGGAAGGGCGAAATCTCTGGCTGAAATTCACGCCGGACTCGGCGGGCACCACGCTGCAGCCCGGGCCCTTGTAGGCAAGGCCTTCCGTACAGGATTTTATTGGCCGACAGCCCGGGCAGATGCTCAGGATTTAGTCCAACGATGCGTCGGTTGCCAGCTCTTTGCTAATCGAGCCATATGCCACCCACCCCTCAAAACTATACCCATTACCGGCCGTTTGCGGTGCGGGGCTTTACATGGTCGGACCCCTTAAAGGGGGAACCCACAAGCACAAATACTTATTGGTCATGGTGGACAAATTCACCAAATGGATTGAGGCCAAGCCGGTTAAAACGGCAGAATCCGGACCGGTGATAGACTTCATATCCGGGGTAGTACACCGTTTTGGTGTCCCCCACAGCATCATCACTGACAACGGCACGAACTTCACGGCCGACGAGGTTAAACTCTGGTGCAAAAACATGGGCATTAAGCTTGACTACGCTTCAGTCTGTCACCCCCAAACTAACGGTCAAGTTGAGCGAGCAAATGGTCTAATCATGAGCGGCATCAAACCTAGACTAGTGCGGTCCCTCAAGGAATCTAACACTCACTGGGTAGAGGAGCTCGACTCCGTACTCTGGGGGCTGCGGACCACGCCAAACCGAACTACCGGATTCACACCATTTTTCATGGTATACGGCGCAGAGGCAGTCCTGCCCTGCGATATCATTCATGACTCACCTCGTGTGCGCATGTACGAAGAAAGAGAAGCCGAGCTAGATCGGCAGGACAGTATGGACGCCTTAGAGGAGGAGCGGGACGTGGCAAAGGCTCGTTCCGCATTTTATCAGCAGCAGGCTCGAAGATATCAAAGCAGAGAAGTACGGGCCAAAACTTACAATGTTGGCGAACTTGTTCTACGCCTGCCGGACAAGAAAAAGGACAAACTCAAGCCCAAGTGGGAAGGTCCCTTCATCATCGACCAAGTCCTGACCGGCGGAGCGTACCGTCTACGTAACGCATCGGACAACCGACTCGAGCCGAACCCATGGAACGCAGCCCGTCTTCGAAGATTCTACGCCTAACGCCGGACTCCGGGTTCGTCTCACTCCCCCGTCCACTCCTTGTTTTTACTGTCTCCCCTCCTCCTCCTTCTTCCCACTTTTTTTACCTTTTATGGGCTGATTTGCGCTTTGTTCGCACACACTTGATGTGCCCCTGGCACTCATTATACCTGGGGCTTCTTTAACAGAAGCTTATTCATACGGGCTTCTTGCCCAATACATGTGTCATACTTCCGCATGTACCTTTTATTCACCATTATATGCATCGATATGACTTAAGTTTTGGCCAAGCTGGGTTGCCTGGCTCCTGTGCTTACCCCTACGTTCCCGATTGTTCGGCTAGGAGGTAAAGGGAGCACCTCTGCGATTATTCTTGCGGGTCACCGGATGTGTACCTCGGTGGGTGAAGCCGAAAGCTAGCGTTCTTAAGAGAATATTGGTCGGTGACTTGAAAGATGATTTATTACTTACTTATTTATCTGCCCCGGATGCTTTTTTTTGCTATTTTCGCAGTCCAGCATTGCACTTTAGGGCATGCCTCCCAGGGAAAGGAACCCTTAACGGAACTATTCTCCCTGGAAGATGTTTCTTACTAACCATGTAATATAACATAACTAGTTGGGAACTTGTCTGATAAAGCAATTATGACCCCGACGCCTTGTCTCCATGCATGCCCCGGTTCTTTTATAACCGTAAGGGTATTCTGACACACTCCGGACTGTTAGGTCCCGAGGTTGAAGCGAAACGGTCCGCAAAGACAAACGATCTACAATCCGGCTAGAAGGCATTTTACATGTCATTTCAAATTACATCGTCAAACCGACTGATTGTACTCCTTTTCAATCCCATCTAACAGGCTGTTTAATTTACAGTCCTGTTGGGAATACTTCGCGGCCAGTTCTACTTGGCCGTACATCAAGCTCACAGGGATCTCCTTCCCATCAGACCCCGCAGTCCGACCTCGCCATGTGGTTTGGGTCGACTGTAATGCGATGTCTTCACCATGGCCCAGCCTCCTGGCGCCTCGACGGCAGGCCGATATCTTCCACAAACGGAGGCGTCGCCGTGCTCCCTGAAGCTTCTCAGCAAGCTCACCAAGGCCCTCGGGTAGGGAGACGGATGGCCATAAAGCATGAACGACGCCACTCATCGCCTGCCGAACACGTTCGAGCAATTGCACTAGCTCGGGAAGTTGGTCACCCGTTGACTCAGGCATTTCCTCCGCAGGGCGACCTGTGAGCACACCTAAAGACATATTTCTGTCAATTGTCTTCCTCGCCGAATTCTTCTTTTCAAAGTAATTCGTTCAAGCACTTACTATAAATGCCGCGACGAAGCCGCTGATTCTCCTTCACGGAGCCAGACAGCTGGGCCCGAACACCTTACAGCTCTTCTCCTTGCTGGGTGTGGGCATCTTGGAGCTTGTTTCTCTCCTGCTGCACCTTCATAAGGACCCTCTCGCCGGCCTTTAGCTGACGCAGTAGCTGTTGCTTGTCCGGATCTAGTCCGCGCCTCTGCAATATTATTGTCGATTCACGCCACACTTTGCTAAATAATTATCTTTTCAAAGTACGTCTTACCAGTGGGGTCTCTGTGGCTCCCCCGTGGCGGCAGTCTTGGCTTCAAGTTGGGCCTTGCACTCTTGGAGCTCCTGGGACAGCTGGGTATTCTTCTCCGCAAGACCCTGCATAATAATTGATCCTTAAATCATTTATTTCAACTATTTTAAGTCTCGGGGGCTACTGGCATATATAACTATTAAAATTACCTACCCATATGTCTTTCACATACTGCTCCATGGCTCTGGTTAACCCATCTTGAGCGGCACGGAGGTGCGCGTTTCCCGCTTTAAAGGCATTTAACACCTCCGGGGAGAAACACGCGTCACGAAGAACTGTCCGGCGACGCCTATGATTCATGGCGCTCTCCACCTCAGACCGGGTGGCGGACAGCCTGTCGGCATCCTCCGTCGGAGGAGCGTCCGGTTTACGCCTTGTATTCACCTCCCCTCCCGGACCATGCGTTGGAGCATGGACGGCGGAGGCCTTATTGGCAACCTCTCCGGACACTGTCCGACGATTGCTCTTTCTGGAAAAGTTATGAGAATTAATATACCTTCTGGGGATCCTTCCCTTAAAAATAGCGTGTTCGCATCGCCGTGCGGCGACGTCTCGGTTCGCGCCGCCTCCTCTTCCTCCTACCGGGCCGGACTGATCCTTGTTGGTCGGCCGCGCTGGTTTCGCTTCCGCCTTAAAGGCACATCCTGCGATACACCATCAGCATGGGATGTTCAGAATTGAGCGCGGATCAAATGATGGTGTCAAGACCTCGGTCGTAGTCACCTGGGAGGCCGAAAACAAACCGGGGTAGTCAGCCGTAAGGGCGACTAGGGCATTGTCTATGCTACGTTGGAGGAACACCCCGTCAATCAGCTCCACCTTTATGTCCGGATCCTCTTCGGAGGCCAGATCAAGGGATCGTTCCGGATCCTCAGGCTGTGGAGCTAGGCTTCGTATGCCCTCCACGTCTCGGCGCAGCTCCTGCGTCGAAATCACAGAGTAAGATACTTGACTTTAAAAAAAGGGTATGGATCGGGTAGATGAACATCCGCTTACCCAGCTCCGAGGGTTATGCATAGAAAATCCATTCAATGGATTCTTGCGAAAGAAGTCCTCCTCCTCTCCCTTGTACAAGCCGGACAGGATCTTTGCCAGATCGGCTGCCGAGCCTAGCCCTTTGCGGCCATGACGGGTGGCGTCATCTTCCTCGTTGAAATCCCACATAGGGTGGCCCCTATATTGGAGTGGCTGCACCCCTCGCATAATGCACGTGGCCATGACTCCAATCATGGTCAATCCGGAATGGGCCAGTAACCTAATTCCGCCCATCGATAATGGACGCCCTGTCATCTTCACGTTGAGGGCTCAAGGGCGCCAACTCAGCGTTTCTTCAAGGGAGCATTGTTGAACTCCGGAGGCCGATCCGGACTGGATCCGCAGAGGGCGTCCTCCATGTAGAACCATTCGAAGGCCGGTCTTGGACGCTTCTTCGGGTGCCGGATAGATATCCGGTCCCGGCGATGCGCCATATTTCGCTCCGCCCACTTGGTATATCGACCCCTCATGAGAACGGGTACGAGACAAAACAATCTCTTCCACAGGGCAAAATTGGGCTCGATGCCCAAGAACAGCTCATAAAAAGCTACGAAGCCCGCGATGTGCAAAATGGAGGCGGGCGTGAGGTGGTGAAGTTGGAGTCCAGAGAACTCTAGGAGCCCCGGAGAAACGGATGTATGGGAAATCCGAGTCCCCTTATTAGATAAGGGACAAAGCATACCCGCTCCCCTTTGAAGGGTTAGGGACGCCTCCGCTTTGCTTCCCACCCTTGTAGGTGGCCAGTCCGGCTCGGACCGAACCATGAAAGCTGGGGAAGATATCCTCGGTTTGAAGCACCACTAGCTCTTGTGTGGAATCGAGCATCTCCCCAATCTCTGGCTTAGGGCTGGGAGCGTGAGAGGAGGAGCCGCGTCGGCTATCCATGATGGAATGGATTTTTGTCAGAGGCGCTTCGATGAGAACTTGCGGATGGAGGATGGTGTGAGCTGGATATATATCCTCGCCTCTCTTGTAGGCGGCTCGTTCGCACGGTTAGGGGGTAAAATGTAAAAATATCCCAGCCTTTCGCATTCGTACGACACGTGGAAGAAGGCCATTATTGGGCGTAGAAGCCAAGGAGCGCAACATTTATAAAGAAGCCGGACACTATTCGACGGGAACATGAAGACTGAAGGAGAACCCGCCGTGCAATGCCGAAGACAACATGCGTGCCAGACTCGTCGTCATTGAAGCCTGGTTCAGGGGCTACTGAGGGAGTTCCGGACTAGGGGGTGTCCGGATAGCCAAACTATCATCATCGGCCGGACTTCAAGACTATGAAGATACAAGATTGAAGACTTCGTCCCGTGTCCGGATAGGACTTTCCTTGGCGTGGAAGGCAAGCTTAGCGATACGGATATGTAGATCTCCTACCATTGTAACCGACTCTGTGTAACCCTAACCCTATCTGGTGTCTATATAAACCGAAGGGTTTTAGTCCGTAGGATGAACAACAATCATACCATAGGCTAGCTTCTAGGGTTTAGCCTCTTTGATCTTGTGGTAGATCCACTCTTGTAACACACATCATCAATATTAATCTAGCAAGACGTAGGGTTTTACCTCCATCAAGAGGGCTCGTACCTGGGTAAAACATCGTGTCCCTTGTCTCTTGTTACCATCCGCCTAGACGCACAGTTCGGGACCCCCTACCCGAGATCCGCCGGTTTTGACACCGACAGCCCGCCTGGCCAGGTCAACGCCCACCTGGCCGGCTTCTTCTTCCCGATGCGCGCACGACCAGCCGAGGCAGAGGCGAGCTTCAGACGAGGGGGCCGGCCGGCTCCGGTCGTCTCCGGTAGTGGCACGACCACCGTTGAGCTCGGCGTGGCCCGCCGCATCCATTCAGAGGAAGGGCGGCTGCCAGGGAGGCGCGGTGAGGAGATGGCCACCGGAAAGGAGAGCGACCGCGGAGGCACTGGATCTTTGGGGCTGCGGCTTTAGGTACTCCGGCGTCGAGGTAAGGGGCTGGGGAGGATCACCGGAGCACGGGGAAGACGTGGGTGGTTGAAGAACAACAAGGGGAGCGAGGCAGCACTGGAATCAAGCAGCGCCCGAGGCGGCGGCCATGGCGATGAGGAGAGGCCAGAGAGGCTCGGGAGGTCGGGGGAGAGGCTAGGGAGGGGTTGTGAGTTACGAGAGAGCTCGAGCGCTGCTTAAATAGCCGCGGGGAAGGCTCGAGAAGCAGGGGGCGAGGTGGCACGCGGCGGGCGACGTGTCTGCGCTTTGGCGCAGCGTCGGCAGGCACGGCCAAAGCTCATGGGAGGCAGCAGGAAGGCGACGAGAGGGATGCAGCCAAGCTGCAGAGACTCACGGAGATGGGGGGGCGCTCACGGACGAGAGGAGGAAGAGGACACCAGGGAGGAAAGCGACGATGGCCACGGGCGCACTTCTCGACCTTTGGCACAGCTCGTCGGAGAAGAAACCGGAGGGGCAGCTGGGTCCAGGCGAACGGCAACAACGAGGGGGAGCTACTGGACATGCGGGGACGAGCCAAGTCCAGCTGGAGCAACGATGTCGAGGCCAACAGTGGCTAGACCACCGTTTTGGCAGGCTGCACTCGTGGTCACCACTGGCATAGCGCGCTCTGGAGATTTTACTGAGGTTAAACCATGTCTACTGCGTAGTCCTTCGAAGATGGATAGTTACTATGGTAAATACTTGGGCAGAGACAAAGTGAGCTGAGTAAATCAAGCTGCACAAGTTTACTGCAGTAAACTTGTCAATGTCTTAGAGGTAAAACCAGAGAGGGTAAATGGTAACTTTGATATCTGGTAGGCTTAGGGTAGCAAGGACTACGGTCCTGGGGGTTTTGAGATCATTAGGGTAAATATTTAGCATAGTTGTAGTGCAACTGCTAAATCTGGTCCAGAAACCAAATGATGATGAAGCACTCACTAGGGGTGATGGATTGAGCTATAACTCGACAAATCCTAATGATTTGGTCATAACTAGATGCTGTAAAATGATCATACCAAATGGACTCACCAAATTGGTACTTGTTTCACAAGCATCAGCTTTGACCAGAAACTTGGGAAAGTTCTAGGAAAATATTGGCTAAATAAAATTAGCCAAACTCTTGGTTAGAAGGGTTATATGGATAGGAGAAGGCTTGGGAATATTTCCAGCCATAATGGAGCAAGATAAAATATACTTTCTTCACAACCTGAAAATATGGACATAATACAAGAATTGCTCCTGTGCTAACACAGATCAATGAAATGATATGAATTTGGGTGAAGGCTAATGACTTGGGATACTAGAGGAGATGGAAAAGTTTCATCCTATTTGGAAACTCTATGAAGGTACTTCCTTCACAAAATTGTAATCTGGTCAAAAATTTTGGAAAATTGCACAGGGAGCTAGGATGATTGGATTGAGATCACCTTTGGTATCCATGTGTGATTTATCAATATTAATCACCCTGCCAATTTGCAGCTCAAATGGAATTAGAAATAAAGCACTTCCTTTGCAAAAATTTCAGAGAAGGTAGAAACTTGCATTGGATCATGTGCCCAATTTTTGAACTGATGAACATGAGATAAAGATGGAACTAGTGATTATATAGCAAGGACAAACTCCACAATTTATGTGAGAATTTTATCTGCTATAAAAATAGTAGTTCCTTTAGGAAATGGCAGAAATGCAATATTGGTATTAAATAGGAAAAGGCAATTTTCCTTATTTAATTATGGCCAATATGATTTCCACAACTTGGATTAGGCATAATTATAAACTCCACCAATTCACATGAATTTATGAGATGTCTAGCTATGCCTTTTGATTTTATTCCTTAGAAAGGCAAGAAAAGGAATACATCATAATTCAAAAATATTGCATGGGACTTGGCAATATTTTTGTATATCCAAGGTTGAAAAGGATAGGAGGGTCTCTAGGAACAGATGAGATGATCAACAGATTAAGGAAAATGATAGCCCCTTTGTAATCACAAAGGGCGCATTCAAATTCCAAAATTTTGGAATTAGGGTTTGAGAGGGTTTAAGATGATGCAACTGAGGTCTTGCCCACTGAAAAAGACAGGAGCAAGCCTTGAATGGTTGGAATGACAAGAATTCTCAGGGTCATCCAACAAACTCAGGAGAAAGATTTTGAAAAATGAGTGCCAGGAAGAAATAACAGCACAAAAATTGATAACCCAATTTTGGGGCTGTTACAGTGTCGGCGCCATCGGTGCCGGTACCTTCCCCGCCTGTATCTTCCCCGTAGGTACCTTCCCCGCTGGTCTCGGCGCCGCCATCGATGCCGACGCCATCGGTGTCGATTTCGGCGTCAGTACCATCATCGAGGCTGACCTGCAAACCTTGCTTAGCAGTTAAATATTCGAGGTACTCTTGTTCGCCCTCATAATCCATCTCGTCTGCATCTTGGTCAGAAGGCCCAGTTTCTTCATTGTTCGACATGTTTCCTACGATTAAGTCTCCTCGTTTATTTCTAAAATTATGAAAAAAATGAGAAATGACATAAAAAAGAAATCTGTGTGCCAAAATTCACGTAATTTTCGGCATGACCTTTGCTAAAAAATGGACATATCGAGCACCTGAAATTCACCGGAATGGAAATAAATCAACATTCCGGCGTAACATAGGCCACTCGGATCATTTATCAAAATTGAACCAAAACATCACATGTCCAAATTCCAAACATGACATGTCCAAAACATGACATATCCACATATCACATGTTCAGTCATATTTGCATATAAATTCAGCCTACCTAAATTTGCTTTAACAAGGGATGTTGATTTGGACAATTGCTTAAATGCTAAATTCATAACTAAATAGATAACCTAATTAACCTACTGCACTAACTAAAACCTAAGTAAATTAACCGAAGAACCCTAGCTAGTAGAGAGAGAGAGGGGTTTACAGAGGGTGCAGGGGCGAGGAGGCAGGCCCGGCGACGACCGAGGTTGGGAGGGGAGGAAGCAGAGGAGGGAGGCGTGGCGCGTCGGGGTCGGGGGCGAGCGCCGAGGTCGGGGCGGCGCGGGGTCGGGGTCGGCGAGGCTGGAGCGGTCTGACGGGGAGAGAGTGGGGATTTGGGGGGAAAAGAGGTGGAATGAAGCAGAGAGAGTGAGGATTTTGGGTTAAGTGGACGTAGCAGTAGAGCGTTTAGACCAAACGCGCTACTACTATTACAGGCAGCTATAGCGGTTTTATAAGGAAACTGCTACTGCTACCTTGACTAGCTATAGCTCTTTTTCAGTAAACCGCTACTACTATAACCAATTTCCTTTTTCTTTTCCTTTATTTTCTCTCACTTTTCCTTTTTTCCGTGAGCAGCGAATGAAGGGAAGGCGATATATATTGCATCATTTGACGGTTAAATATGTATACAAAATAGGAACATATATATTACATAATTGGACCCATGCATAATAATGGCTAAGTGTGTTTACAAAATAGGAACACATATATTACATCATTTGACCGATAACATACGTTTCCTCAGCGTTGACGTTTTCATTTTTGAGTCGGCTTCTTTCCCTTCTTGTCTGTTGAAGAATAATTGAGCCCCTCATTGTGACTTTGCCTTTTCCATGGAGTACGATTTTTCTTAGGTAATGTAGTATTGATTCTTCTTTTGACGTATACTTCATCATCATCGTCATCTTCCCTCATTGGGTTGTCGTACTGATATTAGTCTTCCTCGTTGGCGACTCCATCCATTCCAATGATGTTCCTTTTTCCTCTTCTCACGACAACACGGCTGGGATTGTGCGGGTCGGCTATGAAGAAGCATTGTGTCACGTGCTTAGCGTGTACCCATGGCTCGTTTTTTGCGATAGCGTTCACGGTAGCACTCTTGGCGTCGGATATAGTCATGGTAGTGAAAATCCGGTTTTCTCTTTCGACATTCTTAGCCCATCTGACACGGAACATCGTCCTGTTGTGCAGTACAAAGTAGTCAAGCTCCCAGATCTCCTCGACCCTTCCATAAAATCGTTCAGTTGCACCATTTTCGCTGCCGGTCATGCATTCCATCGTCACCCCTGAGTTCTAATCATCACTGTCCATATCTTTGGCCTCCGTGTAGAACGTGTATCCGTTGATATCATATGCCTGATAGGTTACGAGGTTGGGCGAGGGGCCATGTGCTAAGGCGTATATGAGCAATCCGTCCTTAGAGCCCTCCTCCGTGGGATTGGCAATAATATGCTCTTTGAACCAATGCAGGAAAGTGGAGTTGTGCTCTCTAGTAACTTTGTCGTCCGGCCTGCATACCCCCCGATCACAATACTTCTTTGCGATGATTTGTTTGTGCAGTGCCATGAAAGGATCTACCTCGTCTAGGTGTTGTAGCACTACCAAGTTTGCTTTGTCAAAGTCGTCGCATCGATCTGAGTGTGCCACGTGCAGGTCCCTGCGACCGTTGTAGTGACCTTCTCCTTCGAGCCTCACATCGTGCTTACTAACAGGCAAACCAACACTAACACCAGGCAGCTGCTCTGCGCCATATAGAAAATTCTCGCAGAAAGAGATGCACTCTTGTGTCACATAGCCCTGGATGATGCTTCCATCCGGACGGGACATGTTACGAACGAATCCTTTGATGATCCCATTCATCCTCTCAAACGGCATCATGTCGTACAGGAATGACGGCCCTAGGTCTATTATGTCATCCACAATATGGACACACAGATGCACCATCACGTCAAAGAACGCGGGCGGGAAGTACATCTCAAGCTCATTCAGTATCACAACGATCTCTTCCTGTAGCCTTCGGAGCTGCTTCACATTGATCGACTTTCGAGAGATGACGTCAAAAAAGTTGCAGAGACCAATAAGCGTGTCACGGACGTGCTTGTCTATTATCCCTCTAAGGGCAATAGGTAGTATCTGCGTCATCATCACATGACAGTCATGGGACTTCATCCCGCTGAACCTTTTCTTGTCCGTGTCTAGATATTTGCTTATCTTGCCACGGTAACCGGAACTAACTTCGACTCCGGTAAGGCATTTAAAGAATTGATCGATCTCGGCCTGACTTAAGGTGAAGCAAGAAGGGGGGCAATAATCCTCTTTCGTTATTTTCTTGCCCTTCTTCTCCCGTGCCTCTGTCTCCGTCTCTGTCTCGTCTGACATTTTACGGGGCGGCATGTGCAGATCTTCCCTGATTTTCAAATCTTGCAAGTCTTTTCTTGCCTTCGGCCCATCCTTGGTCTTATCCGGCAGGTTCATCAGTGTTGCGAGTAAGCTCTCAAGGACATTCTTACAGATATGCATTTGATCAAGGCAATGAGGTGTATCGAGTTTGTGCCATTACTCCAAGTCCCAGAACACAGACCTCGTCTTCCATACCTTCAGTAGCGGCTCCGGCGCCTTTCTCATCGTCTTTCTCGGCGCGGGGCACTCCTTCTAGTTTTTCAACAGCTCATCGATTTCGGCACTGCTCCGCTTACGTGGAGGTCCTCGATGCTCAGCGTGACCATTGAATAGATCTCCACGGTTTCTCCACGGGTCGTCCTTCGAGCCATCTTCGATGCCCCATGTACACGATTTTCCCAGACCCGACGTCTTTCCTTGACGTTAACTACTGAGACGTCGTATCATCCATGCACCACGTGCATCCGCAATATCCATGGCACACCTGGCCTGCGACATATCTGTAACCGAGATAGTCGTGCACCGTCGTGATCAGCGCGACTCTCATGTAGAAATACTCGCCTTTGTTGGCGTCCCATGTCTTGGCCGGTGTTTTCCTTAACGTGTCTAACTCCTCTTGAAGTAGCCCCAGATATAAATTAATATTATTTCCTGGTTGTTTCGGCCCTTGAATAAGCATGCTCATGTGGATGTACTTCGACTTCATGCACAACCAGGGGGAGGTTGTATATCCATACAAACACGGGCCATGTGCTATGGTTGGTGTTCTGGTTGCCAAACGGAATCATGCCATCTGTACACGCACCGAGCACGATGTTATTTGCATCACATTCGAGATACCGATAGAAGTTGTTCAACGCTCTCCACTGGCTTCCATCCTTGACGTGTCTCAGCTTCGGATCATCTCCATCATCGGGCTTCTTCCACTCCGCGTGCCAGCGCATTAGCTTTGCTTCCTTGGGATCTACAAAGTACCGCTGGAGACGGGGAGTGATCGGTAAGTACCATACAACTTTCTGGGGACATTTCTTCCCGACCTTCCTGTATCGAGAAGCATTGCACACCGGACACCTTGTTTTTTCCACGTGCTCCTTCTGATAAATTATGCAATCGTTGATGCATGCATGGTATCTAAAATGTGGCAGATCAAGAGGGCACACCATCTTCTTGGCCTCATCAACACCAAGAGGGACATAGATCCCCAGGGAAGAACATCCTTTAGGTACTTGAGATGCTCATCGAGGCTAGTGTCGGTCCATTTGTTTTTAGCCTTCGTCTTCAGGAGTTGGAGCGTGAAACTCAAGCGGGTCACCTCAGGATTGCAACCATCATACAATGGAGTGTTCGAGTCTACCACCAGTTGCTCCAGCTTAGCCTACTCTCTAGAAGCAGCTCTCTCAATACTCGTCTCCTTGCGAAGCAATGCTTGAACATGAGGGTCCCGCACGATTGAACTTAGTACCGACGAACTCTGCTGCATGGAGTCCATGTCGTTCTCTCCGCCGCCATGTCCGGCCCCTTCTCCTCCGCCATGTCCGACCCCTTCTCCGCCGCTATGTCCGGCCTCTTCCCCGCCGCCATTGTCGATCATCTCTTCGTCTTGCCCCTTGTCATCATTGCCTGCCCCGTCAGCGTCCTCAACATCGTCATCCTCATCTTCAATTATCCACTGAGTATAACCATCCATGAAACTAGTCATGAGCAGGTGCGCTTCGACACGACCATCGTCATGAGGGTCGAGCCAAACTATTCCTTTGCATTTTCGACACGGACATAAAACCTCTGCCTGGTTATTTTCTTTCATGTCCTGCACCGCAGACCGCAACCACCTGTCCACCATCGTTCCACTGACCATCGTGAACGTCTGCATGGTAATAATAAACAAATTGATTGTAAAATGCGTGCATGCATCAAAGTCATACAAAGATTTGGCATGACCTTTCCTAAAAATAGGATATATATATATATATATATATATATATATATATATATATATATATATATATATATATATATATATATATATATATATATATATATCTAGAGTTTGCCCGGAATTCGCCGAAACAGAAAAAAATTGACATTTCGGCAAAACATAGGCAACTCAAAAGCAGAATTTGGCGTCAACTCATGCCACACACACAATTTCCATCATATCTCCCAATTATCATATCACACACACATAAACATATTTCCATTTTGCAAAAGCATGAAATTTTAATCACCTCTATCTCGACATCGAGCACACGGTGGAGATGATGATGTAGGGAGATCAAAAGTGCACAAAGCTCTTCATGACAAAGATATATCTAGTTAGGGGGCAAATAGGTCACTTAACTAAATGTTACATCTACCTAGCTAGCTAATTTGGGAGGAGACAACTTCAACTAGTGGAGGGGAAAGGAAAAAGAGAAAGGAGATGCATTAATGGAGGTGGTGTAGTTAGCTAAGAGTAATGAAGAGAGAGAAAGGTAGGTAGAAGAGGGAGAGTAATGGGGGAGAAGTATTGAGGAAGAAGAAGAGTGAGAGAGGAAGGATGTGGGAGGTAGGGGAAAGGGAAGAGAGGAGATGGGGAGGGGAGGACGGGTGGGGAAAGGTGGTGGGTAGGTGCGGCTTAGCAGTAGCGCGGGATGCAAAACGCGCTGCTGATAAGAAAGTAGCAGCAGCACGCTTTCCGCACACGCGCTACTGCTAATCGGGACCAATAGTGTGCCCAATTCGAAAATTAGCAGCAGCGACCTCAGAAAAAGCGCGCTACTACTATAGCTTTAGCAGTAGCGCGTGTCGTGACAACGCGCTGCTGCTAAATGTAGGTGGGTGGGCACTGTCGGTCGATATTTGTAGCAGCGCGGGTTGTTCCAAGCGCGCTACTGCTAACGACGTCTCAGTAGCGTGTTTTGCGTGCACGCGCTACTACTAATTAGCAGTAGCGCTTCTTTTTGAGCCGCGCTGCTGCTAAGATTCTGTGTATAAGGTTTTCCCTAGTAGTGAGACCCAGTGGTGTCGGAAGCCCTCCACCTTCTTCCCTGCCTTTAAGAGGACGTCCCCCTTGTGGACCACAACGAAGGAGGCGCAAGCAGAGCGCTGCCTCTGGTCGTGGAGCCGCAAGCTAAAGAAATGACGGAGGAGTGCCACGGAGGGCTTCACGCCCACGAAGGCTTCACAGTACAAGGTGAAGATGGACAGGAGGAGGATGGAGTTGGGTTGAAGATGGAGGGCCCGGATCTTGTAGTGGTCAAGGACGGCGCAGAAGAACTCAGAGAGGGGCAGGACAAGCCCCGTGAAGATGCTGTGGAGGAAGAAGGGGTAGACCGTCCGCGCCAAGGTGCTCCGCTCCACGAAACCGGCCCAGATCAAGGTCTCGCTCCAATCGTTGTCCTCGCTCGCCGTCTGCACAAGCGCGGGGTCCAGGTGCCCCACCTCGGCGATAGAGGACGCACCAAGTGCTGGAGCAGGAGAGGAAGAGCTCGCGGCCTGGGCAGCAGGCTTCGATTTCCCGGGTGCCATTCACGTGGTTGGCGGCGTTGAATAAGGAGAAAGAAGGGGGCGGAGTTGCGTTTGGATCTGGAGAAGTTTTCGGCTGATAGGAGGAGGATCGGGAGCAAGACAAGGGGACGCAATGATGGCTCTGCGGCATGCGCCAGTCTTTTGTCAGCCTGGGGAGTTGCCGAGGCGACATGGGGGAGTGGAGCCATCCGCGTCCCATCGGGTGCCACGCATCAAGCTTGCCCCGCAGGTGATTGGGGCCCGCGACGCTTCTGCCTTTCCTCTTCGGCTTCGCCTCGAAGCCAGCCCGAGCGCACCTTGGGCCCGGGGGCTACTGTTGGCGTTCTGGGATCGGGGGTACCCAGACCTGCCTGTGTGCGGTCCATGGTGTGGCTCCCACGATTGCCTGGTACGGCCCAGCGGCGAGGCCTCCAGACAAGACCCTCGCGAGGTCCCACGGCTTCGCGAGGAGAACAACGTCGGGACTCCCGGAGGAGCGGCCTTCCCAGGTTGCCTCCCGAGAAGCGGACATTTCTATGCAGGAACTCAGCCTCACAAGGTTGTGATGACGTGAGCCATGACAATCAAGGCCAGGCGGGCGCCAGCGGGCGCAGAGGAGACACTTTCCTCTTCGGTGCTAAGGAGGCAACGACGTACGCCGGTTCCCGAGGGATCCCCCAAAGGTTTTCATTCCGGTGCAACAAGACCAAGACCACGAGCTCGGCAGGACGGATGTCATCGCCGATCCTATCGCTACGTCATGACTAGAGGCTTTGCAGGCGAAAACCACCTTTCGTCAGGACAAAATGTACCTCTTGTCCCCTTTCAAAATGGGCCGTTGTGGAATCCCTTCCCGCCTAAATGACAAGGGAAGAGGACCGTGGCCACTATAAATACAGGCTAACCACCACCGTAGAGGGGGATTAGACCCATTTTCCACCCTCGCCACTCGAGCCCTCGCGAGATGGCTAATCCACTGTACTAGTTGATTCTCAACCTCCTCGTGAGACCAATCCACCACAAAATAGGAGTATGATTTACACCGCAAGATGGCCCGAACTTGGGTAAATCCCTGTGTCGTTCCTCCCCCTTCGACCAACCCCCACGGCGAGTTTGAGCTTTGAGCATGACGAGCAGAGTGTTAGGGTGAGACGGAGTCCTTCGTTCGCACCCCAGAGTTTAAACCTTTTTGGGTCTATGGAGCCCTGAATCCGACAATCAATAATGACAGGCTTTGGTCAATGTTGAAACGGCGTGTGATAACTGCGCGAAGCCGGCCGCCACAGCGAGCCGCGGTAGCTCGTTGCAGCCCACTGCCACAGCGAGTGGCGGAGCTTCCATCCATTGCAAATGTGTCTGTGTGTGCACGCGTCGTTGCATACATGCATGCTGATACAGAGCACTCCATCACGTTGCTGTTGATATGAATGATTCATCTGCACACACCTAGCCTCAGTCTGTAAGCACTAATGCTTGCACAGACTACATATCTAAATACGTTTTTTGCGGGAATACATATCTAAATACATACACCGGCCGGACACACATGCATACATACTTGAATACTCGCATATTCACACACATGCTGTAACATCGAATTAATCAACTAGCTACATTGTATATTTTTGTCTCCTTTATACACGGGCATTCAAAACATATGCGTGTCTGGCCAGCCGGTGCGGGTATTCGGTCATGTATTTGTATTTGTTCTAGACTTGGCCTTCAAAAAGTGCAAGTACTTGTATGTAATTCCGCAAAAAATAATCACCAATAAACATCTTTGACTCATGTGTTAAGCAACTCGAACTTGAGAAAAAAAAAACACCTTTGACATGCATGTACATGGAAGCTACTCCCTCCGTTCCTAAATATTTGTCTTTCTAGACATTTCAAATGAACTACAACGTCCTGACATATGTAGACATATTTTAGAGTGTAGATTCACTCATTTTGCTTCGTATGTAGTCACTTGGTGAAATTTCTAAAAAGACAAATATTTGAAAACGGATTGGAGTAGTCAATAAATCAACTAAAGCATGCATGCAGTAGTACATATACTTCCATAGTTAAAATGTAAATGTTTATATATAAGAGCATCTACAACCGCGAACATCAAATTCGGCCTCACAAACATCCGCGAGTGCGACCGTGCGCATTCGCGGGCAGTGTCCTCCTTCTCTGCATCCACCGCGTCCAAAGGTAGGCCGACAACGATCCGGGCTTCGCGCCTTACTCGGATCTGCTCAAGGAGCTGCAGCCAGCGCTCTGGCGTTAGATAAGGGTAGCTCCTGACCCGTCGGCGTGGTGGTGACCGGCGAGTGAAATGTTGAGGTGAACGAAGATTGAAAAGTAGCAACGGTGGCGGTAGGGAAGCAAATGTGGATGGGTAGGGTTTTGATGCCGACATCCACCTTCAATAGCCTAGCTAGGGGCCTTCTGCGGCGCACCGGAGCCCGGACACGCAGCTCAATCACTTTGTCGGAGGAGACGCCCGTTGGACATTGGGTTCCCAAGTGATTTCGTGTAAGACCTGGCTGTCAATCCGACGTGCCAGATGCGCCTGGTCGCACCCGAGCCTCCCCGTATTCACCCCCATATTTGGGTTAGATATGAGGGGTGCCGGTCAACCTGAACATTTGAGGCCTGTTTGAGACGTCCGTCTGGGTCGTATTTTATTGACCGGACTGTCCGCCGGGCGTTTGAGGCGTCCGGCTGTAGATGCTCTAACTTGCACTTAACACTCGTAAAAAATCAAAAATAAGTTAAGTGAGATCCGTAAAAATAGGAATAATTCAAAGAAACTCATCATATAACTTGATAGCCTTCTTTACATAGTATTTTTGTTACATAGGAAACAGAAAAAAAAAGATTAGGATAGGAATTAGGAATATTCTTTTACACTTTATACGTGAAAAACTTCTAATGAGTTAAGTAGACAAGTGACTAGTACAGTGGTAGTCAAACGTTATGCGTGCAACACAATTATCATATATCTCAAATTAAATTACCTTGTATCTCAAAATAAATTATCCTCATTTATCTCAAATTAAATTACCCAAATGACTATTCTTGTGATAACCCAGATAGCGAGATTACTATTTTTTTTAGATAAACGATGGTTTATGGAATAAGAACATGCAAGCTAATAAATGATAAGTATACTTACTTTCAAGTTTAAACTCAGATCTATCTCTAGTACTTAGCTTTTCTTTGCATCGATCTCTAGTATTTTTTTTTTTGCATGGTAATACGTGTCTCATTTATATCATAAGGATCATAGTACAAGCCATGTACATATCGACCTGACAAAACTGAAAAGACAGCAGAACGCTAGCACAGGAACACCAGCCAAGAAGTAAAATTACAAACAAGACTGAAAAATCCTCTGAGCTTGACACCAACGCCCATCACCTACCTCTGGCACCACCATAGCAGCCACCAAAGGAGAAAATGACGGATCACCTCCACACCCGAGCTCGACGCGGCTCCATCGCTGATATGCAGCTTTGCGGACCTCCAAGGTGGCTCGCCAATAAAGGCGAAGCTATTGC
Source organism: Aegilops longissima (assembly GCA_021605205.1). Taxonomy (NCBI): domain Eukaryota; kingdom Viridiplantae; phylum Streptophyta; class Magnoliopsida; order Poales; family Poaceae; genus Aegilops; species Aegilops longissima. Next base: position 20,899,497 of record CM038679.1, on the reverse strand, counting down.
CGTTGAACGAATCAGACCGGGGCAACACCCCAGACACGCCATCAAACTCCAGATCTGGCACCCCCGCGCAACTAAGATGTTGGAGGAGGAAACCATACCTGCCTGCCATGAACCACAAACCCAGATCCACCATATTCCAGATGTCGTCGATGCAGACCACAATCTGCATCCGCTCCTGGACTACCCGACAAGCTCCACGGCGGCGCTGGAGCAAACACCGGCGCAACGGCGGAGCCCGAGGACACAGGTCCACCACGAGGATGCCACCGCCGCCGCACCATCCTTGCTTGAACAGTCTGGTTTCCAAATCCACCCCAAAAGTGGATCGCCTCGTTGAAGAAGGATCTGAAGATTTATTAGTCGACGCCGCCATCCCAACCGCCGAAGACATGACGATAAACAACCCAAAATCCTAAAAAACTAATGCCTAAAACAATCCACACGCGTGGATCCGGCGACCCCCCTCACCACCAACGACCGAGGTCGTCAGCGGAGGGGAGCCGCCGGAGGACGGCAGCGGATGAAGACGCCCTGGCAGCGGCAGGAGGCGAGATCGCCTTTCTTTCTTCCCCCGGAAGAAAGAAAGCAGGCGGCCGATTGCATACAGGTTTCTCGATCTCTAGTACTTATCTTTTATTCTTGCTCTATAGCATCGCGGGTTTTCAGATACGTATGCATGTGCGGCTAGTCGGTGTACGTATTCATATGTGTAGTCTATTTTTTTCATGGTAATATGTATCTCATTCATATCATAAAGAATAAAGTACAAGTCATGTAAGGACCGATATGATAAAACTGAAAATGTAGCAGAACATCTGTGAGATTGACACCAACGCCCGTCACCTGCCTCCGGCACCATCACAACAGCCACCAAAGAAAAGAATGACATATTGTTGGAAATATGAGCAATTTACCGAATGATTTTATTAACAAAAATACTAGATAAAGCATGACTAAAATAGCAAATATAAAGCAAGTCATGTAATCTGACAGAGAGAAGGTAAACATCGTCTGCATATATGAACTTGAGGTAAACACATCTAGAACAGACACTAGATGAAGTTGCTTATACGAAACAGAACCTAACATACGTAGGGAAGAAACTAGAGCCAAGAACTGTAGGAGGACTTCTAACAGAAAGGAGAGGAACACGTACGGCACAGCAGCAGAAGAAGCGCTGGACTTGGGGTCGGTGTCCTCGCCTGCCATGTCGTGGAGGAGGTCGTGGACGTCGGGGAAGTAGTCGTCGGCGACCGGATCGTCCGTGATGAAACAGCCAGTAGTCACGCTGAGCGCTCCCCAAAAACCTTATCACCCTTCTCCCGTACAGGACTCAAAAGGTGCGGTCTCGGAGGCCTACTGTCCCGACGTGCGGTGCACGCTGCAAGCCGGGATGAGGAAGACAGCAGTAGCACAGAGATTGGAACTGTGTGGCGAGAGGAAGAGGACCTTCTTATGTGTCTCTCGGGAGAGGAGCGACCTCTCTTATATAGGCACAACAGAGGGACGCGAACAGGCTACGCCGGGAGGTGAAGCAACGGAGGGAGACGAAGTGAACAGGCAACACGTGAAGAGGTGACTTTTCAGCTCCCAGGTGACCTTTCGTATACCCGTAGTGCGTGGCAAAAATTAGACATCGGCTCGGCTCATTCCCGCAACCCACGGCGCGTCGTGGCGTGGCGAGGCGGGCGGCGGAGGAGGAGCGCGCGTGGATGTCCCTCTTGTTCTCATGCTCATACAAGTGGGGAAAGAACCTTGTCGGTGTCAAAACCGGCGGATCTCGGGTAGGGGGTCCCGAACTATGCGTCTAGGAGGATGGTAACAGGAGACAAGGGACACGATGTTTTACCCATGTTCGGGCCCTCTTGATGAAGGTAAAACCCTACGTCCTGCTTGATTAATATTGATGATGTGTGTTACAAGAGTGGATCTACCATGAGATCAAAGAGGCTAAACCCTAGAAGCTAGCCTATGGTATGATTGTTGTTCGTCCTATGGACTAAAGCCATCCGGTTTATATAGACACCGGAGAGGGCTAGGGTTACACAGAGTCGGTTACAATGGTAGGAGATCTACATATCCGCATCGCCAAGCTTTCCTTCCACGCCAAGGAAAGTCCCATCCGGACACGGGACGAAGTCTTCAATCTTGTATCTTCATAGTCTTGGAGTCCGGCCGATGATGATAGTTCGGCTATCCGGACACCCCCTAGTCCGGAACTCCCTCAGTAGCCCCTGAACCAGGCTTCAATGACGACGAGTCCGGCGCGCATATTGTCTTCGGCATTGCAAGGCGGGTTCTTCCTCCGAATAATTTATAGAAGATTGTGAACACCAGGATAGTGTCCGGCTCTGCAAAGATAAATTCCACGTACCACCTTAGAGAGAATAATATTACACAAGTTCAATCTGCTGACGTATTTAGTGGCGTGACGTCATGCCATTACCAAGCCTTTACTCGTTTTTATTGTTCCACCTCCGTGCGTTTAGCGAGGCGGTTTCCTTGGCACGTTTTGTCGAAGCAGAGATCGTGTTCCCCTTATTCCGGGATTCCCATCAATACGGACGTGGGTAACCCAACCGCGCCATTGATTGTGACGCATGGGAGATAAGCGAGTTTTACCAGGCCGGTGGGGACACATGTTTTTGTCTGCCCATATAAGGGGATAAAGATCCAACCCTTTTACCTGCGCCTTCTTCCTCCTTGGATTATCCATCTCCGCGAACTCGAGCTCTAGCGCCCAAGTACGCACTTCTCACCTCAACCTTCTCCAACTATGTCCGGAGCGGGAGGCAAGTGGATGGCCTCCTCCGTCACGGAGGGGCAGATCTAGAAGCTGCGCGACGCCGGATATTTGTCCAACAACATCGCGCATCGGCTCCCCGACGAGGGAGAGCTCGTCCCCAACCCCAGGCCCCATGAGAGGGTAGTATTTCTTCCCCATTTCCTCCACGGACTGGGCTTCCCGCTTCATCCCTTTGTCCGGGGGCTCATGTTCTACTACGGCCTAGATTTCCATGATCTGGCCCCGAATTTCATCCTCAACATCTTGGCGTTTATCGTCGTGTGCGAGGCCTTCCTCTGCATCCAACCCCACTTCGGCTTGTGGCTCAAGACCTTTAGTGTCAAGCCGAAGTTTGTGAAGGGCAGCCAAGCGGAGTGCGGAGGCGCCATGGTGGGCAGGATGTCCCACGTTACGTGGCTGGAGGGCACTTTCGTGGAAGCCATCAAGGGGTGGCAATCGGGGTGGTTCTACATCACCGAGCCGCGTGACCCTGATTGGGCAGCGGCCCCCGAATTCAGATCTAGCATCCCTACACGGCTCACCTCCTGGAAAGAGAGTGGCCGGATTTGGGGGGATTCAGAGGAGCTGACCGGACTCCAAGCCTGTATCCAGAAGCTGGTGGACAAGAAGCTCAAGCTTGTCAACGTAGTCCAGGTCATGCTCATCCGCCTGATTCTCCCGTGCGGCGACGGGCTTCAACATGTGGGAGTTTGATCCGCGCAGCACCGGACCTGAGCGGGCTCTTGACACTACGCACGAAGATGTCCGGAAGGTGCTGTTCAAGGGCACCGAAGCTCCCGCATCCGCTACCGAAGATCGCGGATTCCGCTCGCAGCGTCCAGCTGACGAGGTAAGTGATTTCACCACTTGTTTTCCATAATTTGGCTGTATGAGGGATCTAAACTCCCTTTACCTTTGACAGGAATGGCTGGCGAAGGCCGAACGGACTATCTGTCCGGCCCCATTGCCAGAGGACCCAGCGGACGCCCGCCTAACAGGGAAGCTGGCTCCGGCACCACGTGGTGCGGAGAAGAAGGCCAAGAAGACGAGCACGGGACTCGGAAGAGTTCCGCTTTAAGGTGCTATCGGATGATGAATCCGAGGCCGACTCCTCCCACCAAGGCGAGGAGGAGAAGAAGAAAGCCTCTCCCCCAGCGGGGGGAGGGAAGAAAAGGAAGGCCTCCCCAACAAGGGAGGCCGAAGGGTCCAAGAAGGGAAAAACTCTTCCCCCGGACTCCTCCGCCAACGCCAGTGATGACGACGAGGACTGGCCTCCAAGGGCCAAGCCCCTGGCGAGATCGTAAGTATCCAGACTCCCGAATAACTTCAAAGTTTTTTCTTTTCGCCACATAATGTCTTTCTAATGCCGCATACAACCCTGCAGTCCGCCCAAGGATGATCTTCCCGTTTCGTCGAGCGGGTCCTTGGGTGCATCGGATATGGATTCCCTTCCGACTGCCTCCACCCCCCATGCCGCGGATGACGCTGAGGTGGGATCCCAGGAAGGGACCCACCAGGAGGAGAAGGCCCCGAAGGTGTCACAGGACACCCTCCCGGACTTTGCACCGGACTCAGCCCAGGAGGCCCCAGTGGCTCCGAAGTCCGGCGGGCGACCCCTTCGTAAGAAGGGCAAGACCGCGACGCCGGCTGCCTCCGTACAACCGGAGGTGCCGGATAATTTGCTGGAGGCGCTCAACGGCGCCTCCATCGAAGAGGAACACCGCACTGTTATGAGTGCGGTGATTGAAGGTTCAGCTTCGCCAAGAGCGGGCTGACTGAAGCTCGCAGCAGCCTTCTAACAGGCTTTGAGGTAAGAATTTCAATATATGTAAAATGGTACTGCATAGACAGTAGCCCCGATGCTCGGTTCGGTGTTCAAAAGAAAAGCGGACTGAGGTTCTTAGAAAGATAAACGCAGGAGTCATAAAAATATGTCAATATGGGATTGCAGGTTTGTCTTTGACCTCGCAAGACCGATCATGGAGGTCAATACTTTGAAGGAAAACCTCGGCGGTCCGAGAACGAGCTCGACCATGCCAAGAAGCAGCTCGAGGAAAAGAAGGTGAGTAATACCTTATGAAAATTGTACCTTACAGAAAAGGATTTGGTTGCAAGAAAATGACAAGGATAACGTGGGTATTATAGGGGCCACTAACGAGGTGGCGACCACTGAAGGAGGCGGTGGCGCGCCGAACGTAATGTGGCTGCTGAGCGCACCGAGCGAGAGAAGCAGGAGGCGCGGTGGCGGAGGTACAGCAAGAGCTCCAGGATCTCGTGAAAAAACATGAGAGCTTGGAGCGTGACTCGAAGACTCGAGAGTCTAAGCTAGCAACGGCTCTTGAGAGTGCCAAAGCCGCTAAGGCTGAAGCCTACAAGGCCCTCCAGGAGGTTGAGGCGGTGAAGAAAATAGCAGGGGGTAAGGCATTTTTCATGCAAAGTAAGCATGTGAGTGTTAATTACCTGTTGCTTACCCGAATTCGGAGCTCTCCAGGAGCGTTTAAAGATCTTCCTCGCAGCGTGTCCGATGCTGCCGCGTTCTACCGGGCCGAGGAGGGGAGCTCGACAGAGAAGGTCTTCTAGTCTCAGTATGCTGAGGCCGAACATCCGGTGCCCCTTAGCGACCAGCTGAAGCAGCTGGTCGAGCTCCACAAGGCGGCCGAACAGGCCATGAAGGGCCTCATAGTTTGGCTGTGGCCTAAGGAGGCCATGCCTGGGAGCTACTTCGGCCTGGTGCGGCGGCTGATGGATGCGTGCCCGTGGGTAGAAGTCATCAAGCATTCCGCTTGTATTGAGGGTGCCCGTCGGGCCCTTGCCCGCGCAAAGGTGCACTGGGGCAAGATGGATGCCCAGAAGCTCGTGACGGACCCGCCACCAGAGGGCAAGGAGCATCGCACGCCCGAGATGTATTATAAGAGTGTGCTGAAGGGCGCCCGCACTATTGCGGGTGAGTGCTCCAAAGATGTAATATTTGAGTAGACTCGCATTTTGTTATCCTGTGCGCTGAAAACTTAGTTCATATGCGCTAAGCAACGCTTGTTAATTTAAATATTACCTTCGTGCGGCTGTTTATCAAATCGAGAGATGGCAAGTCGTCGGCTTCAGCCCCCATGCCACAGTCTTTGGGGTGTTAGGGATAAACTTGAGCGCTCTTGTTCCCATTTTTGGGTCCATCTAGGGAGGCGCTCAACACAGGAACAAGGCAACCGGACTTGTAATGCTTGAACACTCTCACTTAGCCATAGAATTCTATAATTTTAAATTTCGGCGAAGCCCCTAGTCTTCGGAAGGCCGAATTTGGGGCGCTATCCATGCCTTGGCCGGACAGTATCCGGCTCCTCGCTCTAAGCGGCATAAGTCTTTAAGGACTCGCAAAAAACCTCTCGAACAGCGACCGGCTCTCGCCTCATCATGACGGTCAGTTTTAGCTTTCTCCACTGAGGCGTTAACCCAGCTCAACTTGGGCGGAATCGCAGTGGTTCTCCCAGTGCTACCTTAGCCGATATAACGGAACGTAAGGTACCAAAACATGGGAGCCGGGCAAACCCAACTATTGACCCAAGACATGATTCGGAGCCGATGCATATAGTGCTATAAGTTCGGGTGTCGCACTTGTGAAAGTGTTAGGACTCATCATACCATAATGCGGAAACATAAGCCCCTGGTGTATATTAGCCGTACCAAAGTGTACGGATGCAACATGCCGTGAATGAACATATGTATGAAAAAGAAATGCAATTATAAGCAAAAAGGTGCTGCATTGTTTTATTCAATAAGTGCTGCTACGAATGCAGAACGATACAAATAGTGCGATAAGCAAGGTATGGGACTGTTAAACATGTCCCCCTCCAGGGGTAGGCTGCAGATTGGTGTATAAAAATGCTCGTAATGGAGACCACCTGTATATTCGTTGTAGCCTTTATCCTTCCCTGGCTGTTGCATCGTGAGTTCGGCAGGTCTGCTGCCGGACAGGGCCTCTGACAAACGGAGTCCTGTGGGTAAAAAGTAAAAGGTAAAAAGAAAATAAAAAGGAACGACACACTTGAGAGCCCCGTGTGGTTGAGCCACGATGCGGGTTTATCGTGGTCGTGCCCTCTCCCCATGCCCATGGTATCTTCAAAGCGTAATGGTGTATGCGAAGGACCTGCTTTGATGTTTCGCAGAGCTGGGGTTGGGGCCGCATCGCTACGCGTGCTCGGAACGTGCTGTGGTCTTGTTGTAAGTTACCCGGTAGCGCTTAGCTGTGTCCGCCGCTTAACGGCCGGACTCGAGAATTGCCTTAAGAGGCTGCATTGCACTTCGCGCGAGAGCGCTGTATGTTCCTTCGTGCGGAGAGAACGTTCAGTGTTTCCGTTGACCGTGATGACTCCTCGAGGGCTGGCATCTTGAGCTTGAGGTATGCGAGTGCGGCACGCGTTGAACTTTGCAAACGCTGCACGTCCGAAAGCAAGGCATGATAGCCTCCATGAACGGGACTATGTCAAGATTAACTCCTCGCTTCGGAAGTTATCCGGGGATCCGAAGACCACTTCCAGTGTAATTGAGCCTGTACAATTGGCTTCTACACTGGTATGACGCCTTTAAAGGTCGTTTTGGTAGGTTTAATCCTTGAGGGTCTATGCCCATTTTGCGACTTGTATCCGGTAAAGCAGGTTCAGCTGCTGCCGCCAAATCCATCGGGACTCTGGTTAGGTGAAATCCATCGACGATTGGGTCTAAGACCAGTCTGGCGAATCCGCCGTGGCGGATCTTTGGTGGGGTGGTCCTTCGGTCAAAAGTGATCAGCAGAGGACCATGGATTGAACTATCACATCCCGATTCAGGCCTTGCTTGTTTTTGCTTTGGCATCCATGCATCATGTTTAAATTTATGAAAATTGAAATGGGGATTGCCTAAACCCTAGCATTAAAAGAATTCAATAGGTTCAACTAAAAATATTTTTCAGTGAATCCAAATGGCTTTAGAAAATGTTCATCATTTCTGGAAAAATGCTATAAACCATAACCAGAGGTGATGCACATTTTTCATGACATATTTGGTCACTCGATTAATTCTTAAAGTATTTGAATTGGAGCATTTAATGCCTATAAATATTTTAAATGCTTCAATACTTCTGAAAACAATTGAGGGCTGTTGGAAATAATTCAAATAGTGCCCACAATTTTTGTCAGGATTTTACAAAATGAGTTAGTATTTTTACTAATTCAAAACAGATTAAAATAAATAGAAAACAGAAACAATAAATAAAGTAACGCAGAGAGAGAGAGTTAGTACCTGGGCCTTACCTGCCGCCACCAACCGGCCCAGCACGGCCCAGCCCACCGCCGCTTCCCCTCCCCCCCCCCTGTCGTCTTCCTCCCACGCCAGAAGGACAGAGGCGCGTGGCCGCCCAGCCGCCACCTCCTTCCTCCCTGCCTGCTGGCTCCTCCAGTGCTCCTAGGCAGCGCCACGGGACGCCACGACACCTCCTGGACCCTCCTCGCTCTCTCCCTCACCCTCACTTCCCCCTGGATCCCTCTCTCTTCCCCACCGAGCGCCGCCGTCGCCACCGACGCCGTTCGCATGCCACCTGACCACCTCCCGCCTCGCCGACGACCCAGGAGGCTCCGCCTCGCCCCCATTTTCATCCTCACCCTGGCGAAAGGCGTGGAAGCCCCTGGATGCCGCTAGCTCCGCCGTTCCCCTCCTCGGGTCCCGGCGATCGCGCTGTGATTCCACCGCCGTCCGGACATCCCCGAGCTCGCCGTCTGCTCCAACCGACTCCCGTGAGCTCCTCTTCCTTCTCCCCCTTCCCGTTCTCGCTCTCGAGCACCACAAAGAATCGCACCGAGCTCGGCCGCACCGCGCCGCCGCCACCGACGTCGCCGTCGTGGCTACGACACGTTGGATCGATTCGAGCACGTCATCGTCTCCGCCCTTTTCGCACGAGCCCGTAGCACTTCCCACGCGCCTCGCCGTGCCCCCTAGCATCGGAACCAACCTCGCCCGAACTCCGGCGACCGCCAAGGTCATCGCCGGCGACGTTTCCGGCCACCCCAGCACCTCCCACCGGCACCACTCGACTCGCGCGAGCTCCTGCTCCACGTAGCCGCTCTCCTCCGTCGATTTGGTCGCCGGAGGAGGAAACTCCGCCTCCTCCGCCGTCCACAGCCTGCTGGCGCGAGCCCGGGTCAACTCCGGCGAGTTTGACCGGGTTTGACCGCACTGACCCTCTCTGTCTCTCGGCGTGTGGGCGAGGCACTGTTTACTTAGGTGTTAGATTAGTTAACACTAATTATTTTAGTTAATTAATTAAGCCAGCGACATGTGGGCCCACCTGCCGACATTTTCGTTAGTATTAGTTTAACCTAATCAACTCGGTTAACCAATCTGAGTCAGCGACGATGGGCCCCACTGGTCAGGTTTGACCTGGTCGACGCCTGTTGACCGCTGACGTCGTAGTGACGTAGTGCTGACCCAATTAGTTATTTTCTGGATTTAATTTAATTCAGGAAATTCCAGAATATATCCAAAACTTCAAAAATTCATATAAATTCAACCGTAACTCAGATTGAAATAATTTATATATGGAAAATGATCAGAAAAATGCAATCTATCCACCTGTACCATTTCCATGCATGTTTGAACAACTTAAAGTTGCTGTATAAGACAATTTGAATAAATGGCATTTGAAATGCCTTACATGGAGTTTGAATTTGAACCTAGTGTTCAAACCAGCTCCATTTAACCTGCTGCTAGTTGCATTAGCTCAAACCACAGCATATTGCCATGTCACATTCATGCATCATATTGTTGCATTGCATTGATTGTGTTCTCCTTGTTTGCGGTATTTGTCCCTCTCAAGTGAGCGACGCATCGACAATGAGTTCGATGACACCGATGAAGAGTTATACTATCTTCAGAAGTGCCAGGCAAGCAAAACCCCCTTGTTCATTCCGATACAATCCCACTCTCTCGCTCCTGCTCTATTTTACTGCATTAGGACAACAATGATACAACTGTTATTTGCTGCGGTAGCTGAACCCCTTTATCCTCTGCATGACCTGTCATTCCACAGTAATTAGATGAAACCCACTAGCATGAGTAGGAGTTGTTTGAGCCCTGATGTGCCTACTCATTCATGCTTGTTTGTCATGCCTGCTATTACTTAGAGTGATGTCAGGTCTGATTCATCGGGAATGAATTGGAAAGTGGTGAACATGTCCCACTGTGTGTGAGCTAAGTGTGTGAACACGATTTGGTAAAGGTGGCGGTGAGAGGCCATGTAGGAGTACATGGTGGGTTGTCTCATTGCAGCCGTCCTCAGGAACTGAGTTCTGTGTTTGTGATCCATGAATAGCTACTACCACACATTGGGTTCCGGTAACTCGACCCCTCTCGACTTATTAATCAACTTGATCTCTGTCCAGGAGTTGCAACTAGTTTCTGGTGTTTGTAGGTAGTGTTAGTAGTCTACCAAGTGGCACCCGGTATAGGTGGGCTTGGGACAGACTAGGCACCGTGGCACGGTGTACCAAGCGTAGATCCACCCGTCGAGGTGGGCTTGGGAACCCTGCTCACATCGTTTGGGGCCGTGAGCGACACCCCGGCCGGATCTCCTTGCAGATGGAACCCGAATAGGCGATTAACCTGGACGAGAGACTTGTGTGGTTAGTCAGGTCGTGGCCGACTCCCTCGCCCGGCTTCCGCTTGAAGGTTGCCGAGGTACATGGCGTGTCTGAGGCGATAAGTGGCGAGAGCATGTGTGAAGAAGTACACCCTGCATGGTTAATATGATCTATTGAATAGCCGTGTCGCATGTAAAGGACTTCGGGTTGCCTATAACAGTTCATAGACAAGTGAAAGTGGATACTCTAAAACTCGCAAGATAAGCGTGAGTGCTATGGATGGCGTTCTCGTAGGGAGACGGGAGCGGATCCATAGTGGTGTATTGATATGGTGAATATGTGGACTCGTGTGCGCCACCTCAAAAGAGTTACTTGCAGTCGTAGTTCAGGATAGCCACCGAGTCAAAGCTGGCTTGCTGCAGTTAAACTCCACCACCCCCTTTGTTGATAATGATGCATATGTAGTTAGTTCTGATGTAAGTCTTGCTGAGTACGTTTGTACTCACGTTTTCTTATTTTATGTTTTGCAGAGAGACGTCAGTCTCGCTAGTAGTTCCGCTTGGACTTCGACGTTTAGCTTGTTACCTCAGCTACGATCTTGTGCCCTCGGCAGGATCTAGTAGATAGTCAGGTTTCTAAGTCTTTTCCATTTGCAGATGTCTGTACTCAGACATGTTAAGCTTCCGCTTGTGCTTTGACTTGTATGCTCTGAGTGTTGGGTCATGAGACCCATGTTTGTAATATCTCGCTCCTCGGAGCCTAATGAATAAATATTTGGGTCGTAGAATTATGTTGTGATGCCATGTTGTATTTACACATATTGAGCATATTGTGTGTATGTTTGAAATGCTTGGTATGTGTGGGATCCGACAATCTAGTTGTTTATCCTTGGCAGCCTCTCATATGGGGAAATGTAGTCTAGTGCTTCTGGCGATAGTAGTCCGCTGCAGCCCGGTTCACGAGTCCTGCTAGCCCAGACTCTTGCTGGACACTTGACTGGCGGCATGTGTTTCACCGTTCCTATGTCTGTCCCTTCGGGAAATGTCACGCGGTGATATCCGAGTCTGCCTAGCTGCTACAGCCGGGTTACCGGAGTCCTGTTAGCCAGTGCTACATCCGGATTCATACGTTGATGACCGACATGTTCGATGTGATTCATGTATGCCTGTCCCCATGGGTTAGTGCCGCTTTGGGTTCACGACTAGCCATGTCGGCCGGGTTCTCTGTCATATGGATGCTAGCGACACTATCATATCGTGAGCCAAAAGCGCAAAGCGGTCCGGGCCATGGTAAGGCGACACCGTGGGAATACTGTGCGTGAGGCCGCAAAGTGATATGAGGTGTTACCGGCTAGGTCGATGTGACTTAGAATCGGGGTCCTGACAGCTTTGGTATCATAGCCTGACTGCATGTAGGATTACCAAGCCAAACTGGCCGAAATTGTGTCTAGAAATGCTTTAGTTATGTAAGGGAATTGATTGGGGAAGGGAACGTAAGGGTCTTTTTACTCCTTATACCTCATGGCCTTCTGATCTGAGTCATCCTCTTCTCTTCTACGGGGATTAAGAACTAGGCTTCTCATCTATCTATGAGGATGACGTGTTACTAATCCATAGACCTTTAAGATTGTTGGTTTTAAGCCTCAGTTCAGTTCCTACTATTTCTGTATGTTAACTATTGATCTCGGAATCTTGTTATGATGTTGTAGAGTGGTTATGCCACCATTTTGCATGATGTCTCAAATCTTTTTGAGCATTTTACAGCCGTTATGCTGTCCGAGTCATCCCAGGTCTCTAAATAGTCTGATGCATTTGCAAATCCTTTCTTTCCATTCCCAATGTCCTTTATGGTCAGAATAAGCACACTAATCGGTGAGTTGAGGTACCCCATTGCCTCGACATATATGTTGGAGTTAGTACTATGACCCTAGGTGTTCAGGGAGTCATCTAGTAATCTAGCCATGTTTTGTGTTCCCAGTGTGATGATTCTGGCCACCATTCTCGAAAGCATCCCGTGATGTTATTAGTTAGTAGGTATTCTATTCCTGGGTTCTTTAACCCGAGATTCACCCTACTTACTTCATGTTGATAGTATTGCTAGCTCCCTTAGGTTATTAGTAACCTTTGCATTAGTCCTCGAGGTCCGTGGTATTTCCTTCTTCCAAATACCATGAACTATTTAAGGCAGAAGTTATTTAAACCAAAAGATCACAATCGAGTACTCTTGAGGAGTTCTCCATTCATAATTGTGACTCGCCGGTCCTACCTCTCTCGCATGGGTTATCCGGAAGAAACATGTTGAACTTGGTTCGACATACTAACCTATGCATCCACAACTCAGAAAGTTATATGCTCCTCGAGTTGTTCCTCCTTAGTTGTATTCTGACCCCGCCTGTCAATTGATAGTCAAGGGTATGCGTGCATTCGTTTATCGGTGCCTATTACTTTTGTGGTCCGTCAAGCCATTCTGTCCTGAATGACTTGGAGAAACAAACTCCAGTGCCTCATCCATATCTAGGATTGGGTCAAAGCAGTGGTATTCCGCGGATCAAAATGCCAATTCAGCTTTTGTTTTGTTCTACCCTGAAGTATTACCCACTTTATGTCAGGAACGTCGTGAGAATTGCACCTTCTCTTATGAATTCTTGACGTAGTGATACTTCTCGCTATCACTATTCATTCCTCGGTCCCGTGTTGATGTAACCGGAATGCCGACAAGTGAATTGTGATGTGTGAAATCGATACTCCTAGCAACCTCGTTGCTTGGTAGTAAATGGACAATATCCTCATTCTTAGCGTGTTGATTATTAAATCATCATCCTAAGATTGATTGTGCTACCTAGTCCTTATTTCTGGTGCACACTTCGATTGATGAGTTAGGATCTTGTCAAGTCCTCACTCATTTGATCATATCGTCTTGCCCTCAAAAGCAAGATTGTTCTCGAGCTTAGTAACATACCGGTGGTTCGTGACTCTCCAAATATCTTCTTGGAAGTGTTACCGGGTTGTATCCTGACTGTTATGTTGAGATCGTGATCAAGTTGGTTTCTTGTGAACCACCCTTTCTCCAAGAATCTGTGTTGGATACCCTGAACTAATTGGATAAGCTAAACAACAACTTGGAGAGTTGGAAGATAAAAGTTTGCCTAACTTAGTTCACTTTAAGGGATATTCTTGTGTAGTGTGTGTTGAAGGAAGATGATATCTTCATCGATTGGTCCCTGTGATCAGTTGTTGGATCTATTGCCTTGACAGAACTTTGACTTGAGTATGGGCTATTGTCAAGTCAAATTAGTACCAACGATGCTTGTAATGTTGTCTTACTCGTGGCTGATCCCTTGAGGATACACCATTACATCTTTTGGTCTGACCAATACTATCACCGTGTTCACATGATGGTGGAAGTCCAGTGATATGGAAATTCCGATGAGTTGCCATTGAGCCCACCAGCAGCATTTTGTCTCCCCCATGATTCATGTTGAACATCAACCTAGTGTTGAAACTTTGTAAGCAATGCCTTCATGATCCGTTCATGAAGCCTATGCTTGGATGGAAGAAGTGACTTCCTTGAATTCATGTGCTTTAGGTGTAAGTTGCCGCCATGAATTTGAGAAAGGTTTGTTTTTGCTTCCTCTGGAATCATCCCAAGTCAGTCATGCATGTGCGAAGTATTCTATGGTCTGATAGACTGATCATCTTCATTTCATATGAATTCCCTAGCACACCAAGCCACTAACTGATTTGTTCAAGGAGAAGAAGTTTCTTCATAAGAGCTAATCATATGACTTATGCAAGGACTTCGTTATCCTCGATTATGGTTCCCCACCTGAACTCGGTAATGTTTTATTATAAGACTACTATGTGGTCATGCTTGTCTTGGACAGCGTGTTCATGGGTTTGTAGCAGAACCAGCTCATGTTTTGGAGCTTGCTATCGTAGTTCATTTCCCGAGAATCTCGCAACGTCATCTCGTCGATTTGTGTTGCAAACTTTCATTTCTCTTTCTAAGACTTGATGAGTCTGGAATGTCCTGACACCAACCAGATCTGAATCTCAGGCAGATATGATGGTTGGGTCATTCCCAGTATTTGGATTTTGTTCCCAGCTCGCACCCGTCATTGTGTCAGACTGCCATAGGTCCCATTCATTTCCGATGATAAGCAAAAATCATCCATTGCGTTGTCTTCAACAAGGTAGTCCACATCATCCATTCTAGTCCGAGTATGTCATTCTTTCGAACTCCTTCACGATCGATTGTGATTACCTTAGGCTGGTACAAAGAGTCTCAATGATTTCTAAATCAAAAGTAATTCTTTTTGCTGCTTAAGGTAATAATTCCACCAGTCACTTTTCCCAAGGTGCCCCGTTACGGGATCATGGCAATTATTTCCTTGCTACCTTGCCACCACCCACCATCTTTCTAAACATGGAATTGTTGCCCACCAAATAAAACTCCGTCGTTTGTTCTTCCATCCCTCTCGATGTGTTTTTTGTCTCAACTCGAGATGTTTCAACATCTCACTTTGCGAGTTGAGATTGTATAGCTCGATCTTCGAGAAGATCAATCCTAGTAGATTTTCTTTCCGTCGTCATCGCATGGATGAAGATCTCGAAGGCAAAGATGTCAAGACCAAGATGATGGAATGAATCAACATCTTCGAGAAGGGCAAATGGATCATGAAGATTGTGATAGTTTTGTGACTCCCCTTTTCCTCTTACCTCACATCTTGAATCTCGGGGCGAGATTCTTGTTTAGTGGGGGTGAGTTGTCACATCCACAGTTCAGGCCTTGCTTGTTTTTGCTTTGGCATCCATGCATCATGTTTAAATTTATGAAAATTGAGATGGGGATTGCCTAAACCCTAGCATTAAAAGAATTCAATAGGTTCAACTAAAAATATTTTTCAGTGAATCCAAATGGCTTTAGAAAATGTTCATCATTTCTGGAAAAATGCTATAAACCATAACCAGAGGTGATGCACATTTTTCATGACATATTTGGTCACTCGATTAATTCTTGAAGTATTTGAATTGGAGCATTTAATGCCTATAAATATTTTAAATGCTTCAATACTTCTGAAAACAATTGAGGGCTGTTGGAAATAATTCAAATAGTGCCCACAATTTTTGTCAGGATTTACAAAATGAGATAGTATTTTTACTAATTCAAAACAGATCAAAATAAATAGAAAACAGAAACAATAAATAAAATAACGCAGAGAGAGAGAGTTAATACCTGGGCCTTACCTGGCGCCACCAACCGGCCCAGCACGGCCCAGCCCACCGCCGCCCCCCCCATGCGTCTTCCTCCCACGCTGGAAGGACAGAGGCGTAGCCGCCCCGCCGCCACCTCCTCCTCCCCGCCTGCTGGCTCCTCCGGTGCTCCTAGGCAGCGCCACGGGGACGCCACGACACCTCCTGGACCCTCCTCGCTCTCTCCCTCACCCTCACTTCCCCCTGGATCCCTCTCTCTTCCCCACCGAAGGCGCCCGTCGCCACCAGCGCCGTTCGCGCGCCACCTGACCACCTCCCGCCCGCCGGCGACCAGAAGCTCCGCCCGCCCCATTTTCATCCTCACCCAGACGAAAGGCGTCGGAAGCCCCTGGATGCCGCTAGCTCCGCCGTTCCCCTCCTCGGGTCCCGGCGATCGCCGCTGTGATTCCACCGCCGTCCGGACATCCCCGAGCTCGCCGTCTGCTCCAACCGACTCCCCGTGAGCTCCTCTTCCTTCTCCCCCTTCCCGTTCTCGCTCTCGAGCACCACAGCAACTGCACCGAGCTCGGCCGCACCCGCCGCCGCCACCGCACGTCGCCGTCGTGGCCACAGACATGTTGGATCGATTCCGAGCACGTCATCGTCTCCGCCGCACTCGCACGAGCCTGTAGCACTTCCCACGCGCCTCGCCGTGCCCCCTAGCATCGGAACCAACCTCGCCCGAACTCCGGCGACCGCCAAGGTCATCGCCGGCGACGTTTCCGGCCACCCCAGCACCTCCCACCGGCACCACTCGACGCGCGCGAGCTCCAGCTCCACGTAGCCGCTCTCCTCCGTCGATTTGGTCGCCGGAGGAGGAAACCCGCACCTCTCCGCCGTCCCTGGCCCTGCCGGCGACGAGCCCCGGGTCAACTCCGGCGAGTTTGACCCGGGTTTGACCGCACTTTGACCCTCTCTGTCTCTCTGACGTGTGGGCCAGGCACTGTTTACTTAGGTGTTAGATTAGTTAACACTAATTAATTTAGTTAATTAATTAAGCCACTGACATGTGGGCCCAGCCCTGCTGACATTTTCGTTAGTATTAGTTTAACCCTAATCAACTCAGTTAACCAACTGAGTCACTGACCAGTGGGCCCCACTGGTCAGGTTTGACTGGTCGGCCTTTGTTGACCGCCGGCGTCGAGTGACGTAGTCTTGGCGCAATTAGTTATTTTCTGGATTTAATTTAATTCAGGAAATTCCAGAATATATCCAAAACTTCAAAAATTCATATAAATTCAATCGTAACTCAGATTGAAATAATTTATATATGGAAAATGATCAGAAAATGCAATCTATCCACCTGTACCATTTCCATGCATGTTTGAACAACTTAAAGTTGCTGTATAAGACAATTTGAA
Organism: Aegilops longissima; assembly: GCA_021605205.1. Classification (NCBI taxonomy): domain Eukaryota; kingdom Viridiplantae; phylum Streptophyta; class Magnoliopsida; order Poales; family Poaceae; genus Aegilops; species Aegilops longissima. Next base: position 20,882,495 of record CM038679.1, on the reverse strand, counting down.
TAAATGGCATTTGAAATGCCTTACATGGAGTTTGAATTTGAACCTAGTGTTCAAACCAGCTCCATTTAACCTGCTGCTAGTTGCATTAGCTCAAACCACAGCATATTGCCATGTCACATTCATGCATCATATTGTTGCATTGCATTGATTGTGTTCTCCCTTGTTTGCCGGTATTTGTCCCCTCTCAGTAGACGACGTACCAACGATGAGTTCGATGACACCGATGAAGAGTTATACTATCTTCAGAAGTGCCAGGCAAGCAAAACCCCCTTGTTCATTCCGATACAATCCCACTCTCTCGCTCCTGCTCTATTTTACTGCATTAGGACAACAACGATACAACTGTTATTTGCTGCGGTAGCTGAACCCCTTTATCCTCTGCATGACCTGTCATTCCACAGTAATTAGATGAAACCCACTAGCATGAGTAGGAGTTGTTTGAGCCCTGATGTGCCTACTCATTCATGCTTGTTTGTCATGCCTGCTATTACTTAGATTTGTGTCAGGTCTGATTCATCGGGAATGAATTGGAAAGTGGTGAACATGTCCCACTGTGTGTGAGCTAAGTGTGTGAACACGATTTGGTAAAGGTAGCGGTGAGAGGCCATGTAGGAGTACATGGTGGGTTGTCTCATTGCAGCCGTCCTCAGGAACTGAGTTCTGTGTTTGTGATCCATGAATAGCTACTACCACACATTGGGTTCCGGTAACTCGACCCCTCTCGACTTATTAATCAACTTGATCTCTGTCCGGGAGTTGCAACTAGTTTACGGTGTTTGTAGGTAGTGTTAGTAGTCTACCAAGTGGCACCGTGCAGGTGGGCTTGGGGATGACTAGGCACCGTGGCACGGTGTACCAAGCGTAGATCCACCCGTCGAGGTGGGCTTGGGAACCCTGCTCACATCGTTTGGGGCCATGAGCGACACCCGCCGGATATCCTTGCGGATGGAACCCGAATAGGCGATAAACCGGACGAGAGACTTGTGTGGTTAGTCGGTCGTGGCCGACTCCTCGGCCGACTTCCGCTTGAAGGTTGCCGAGGTACATAGCGTGTATGAGGCGATAAGTGGCGAGCGTGTGTGAAGAAGTACACCCTGCAGGGTTAATATGATCTATTTGAATAGCCGTTTCATGTAAAGGACTTACGGGTTGCCTATAACAGTTCATAGACAAGTGAAAGTGGATACTCTAAAACTCGCAAGATAAGCGTGAGTGCTATGGATGGCGTTCTCGTAGGGAGACGGGAGCGGATCCATAGTGGTGTATTGATATGGTGAATATGTGGACTCGTGTGCGCCACCTCAAAAGAGTTACTTGTGGTCGTAGTTCAGGATAGCCACCGAGTCAAAGCTGGCTTGCTGCAGTCAAACTCCACCACCCCCTTTGTTGATAATGATGCATATGTAGTTAGTTCTGATGTAAGTCTTGCTGAGTACGTTTGTACTCACGTTTTCTTTTTTTTTGTTTTGCAGAGAGACGTCAGTCTCGCTAGTAGTTCCGCTTGGACTTCGACGTTTAGCTTGTTACCTCAGCTACGATCTTGTGCCCTCGGCAGGATCTAGTAGATAGTCAGGTTTCTAAGTCTTTTCCATTTGTAGATGTCTCGTACTCGGACATGTTAAGCTTCGCTTGTGCTTTGACTTGTATGCTCGAGTGTTGGGTCATGAGACCCATGTTTGTAATATCTCGCTCCTCGAGCCTAATGAATAAATATTTGGGTCGTAGAGTTATGTTGTGATGCCATGTTGTATTTACACATATTGAGCATATTGTGTGTATGTTTGAAATGCTTGGTATGTGTGGGATCCGACAATCTAGTTGTTTATCCTTGGCAGCCTCTCATATGGGGAAATGTAGTCTAGTGCTTCTGAGCGATAGTAGTCTGCTGCAGCCGGTTCACGAGTCCTGCTAGCCCAAAGACTACTGCTGCTCTGGACACTTGACTGGTCGGCATGTGTTTCACTTCGTTCCTATATCTGTCCCTTCGGGAAATGTCACGCGGTGATATCCGAGTCTGCCTAGCACTGCTACAGCACTGGGTTGCAGTTCTGTTAGCCCAGTGCTACTGACCGGATTCATACGTTGATGACCGACATGTTCGATGTGATTCATGTATGCCTGTCCCCATGGGTTAGTGCCGCTTTGGGTTAACGACTAGCCATGTCGGCCCGGGTTCTCTGTCATATGGATGCTAGCCACACTATCATATACGTGAGCCAAAAGGCGTAAACGGTCCCGGGCCATGGTAAGGCGACACCCGTGGGAATACCGTGCGTGAGGCCGCAAAGTGATATGAGGTGTTACCGGCTAGGTCGATGTGACTTAGAATCGGGGTCCTGACATGAACTTCAGGGCAACTAGCTCCATCGCATAGACATCCCTGAGTGCACGCTTCCGCTACCTTTTGGGTATGTGCGTTGCGTATATCATGTTCACCGTCCGCACCTGTGGGGGGAAACCCTTCTGTCCTCTATCGTTCGGCGGTTGGGTCTCGTCCTCGTCATCGCTATGCAGCCCCTTGTCATTGTTTTTGGCAATTAAATTGCCTGCCTGCTTGAATACCCAACAGTCCCTGTTGGTGTGGTTAGCTGGCTTTTCGAGGGTGCCGTGTATCTGGCACAAGCGGTCGAGTATTCGGTCTAAATTGGACGGACCCGGAGTAGTTCTTTTGAATGGCTTTTTCCGCTGACCGGGTTTAGAGCCTCTGAATCCGGCATTGATTGCCGTATCCTCAATATTGTCGCCGTTAATGCGGCGTTTGTTTTTGTTACGACGCGGCCTGCCATTTCGGTCCTTGAAGTCCGGACTGCCAAATTTTTTGCTGAGATTGTTGCTGCATGCTAGCCAGCTGTCCTCACCCGCGCAGAAGCGGGTCATGAGTGATGTGAGGGCTGCCATGGATTTCGGCTTTTCCTGTCCTAGATGCCGGGCAAGCCACTCGTCGCGGATGTTATGCTTGAAGGCCGCGAGGGCCTCCGCATCCGGACAGTCGATGATTTGGTTTTTCTTAGTTAAGAACCGTGTCCAGAATTGTCTGGCCAATTCGTCTGACTGCTGAATTATGTCGCTTAGGTTATTGGCGTCTGGTGGTCGCACATAAGTGCCCTGGAAGTTATCGAGGAATGCGGCTTCCAGGTCCTCCCAGCTCCCAATTGACTCTGCTGCCAAGCTGTTGAGCCAATGCCGGGTTGGTCCTTTAAGCTTGAGGGGGAGGTATTTGATGGCGTGAAGATCGTCACCGCGGGCCATGTGGATGTGAAGGAGATAGTCTTCGATCCAAACCGCGGGTCTGTCATGCCATCATAGGATTCAATATTGTGGGTTTAAACCCTTGGGATTTGATGATCCATTACTTCGTCTGTGAAGCATAGTGGGTGTCTTGGCGCCTCTGTCTTTGGCGATATCACGGCGGAGCTCAAAAGAGCTTTATGCATTTTGTTCGGCCCGGCGGACTTATCGTGTCCGGCGCGACGGTTGTCGCCACGTGCGTGGGGCGCCCACACGATCCATAGATCGATCTTGATTGTCTTGCCTTGTCCTCCAATATATCTCGCAGGTCCGGAGCGTTCCCCTGTGGCCGTGTGCTTTTTGAGCGATGTCGGGGTACAGTTCTAGTGAAGGGCCTAGAGGCCTCTCTGTCGCGACCACGGGGTGATCGGTCAGCCGTATTGTCTCCTGGTAATGCGGGTTCGTAAACCTCCTCCTCTAATCAGGGGAGCAGCTTGCGTTTAGGGTAGCTTTTGGAGGGGCGTTCGAGCTCATGCTCTTCGGCCGCGAGGACTTCAGTCCATCTGTCGCCTAGCAGATCTGATCAGCTCTAAGCTGTTGCTGCTTTTCTTGAGGCTGTTCGCCGTGGCCATAAGCCTGCGTCTAAAGCGCTCTTGTTCGACGGGATCCTCAGCACGACGGCGAATTCATCATCGTCGAGGCTTGCCCGTCTCCGGAGGAGGCATATAATCCTCTACCTCTTCTTACGCCGCTCTCTCGTGAGGGCTGGCGTCTCCATCCTCTGCGCTGGATCTTCTTTGGAGTGGATTGTCTTCGCACCTTTGTCCGGTGTATTGTTATCTCGGTGCGGAATCTTCATTCTTGCTGTGGCGGGATTTAGAGCGGCGCCGCTGACACCGGCGCTTGGGCTATTTCTTGGAGGGGTCATCCTCCTCTGTTCTTCGCCATTCCATCCTTTGGGATATCCACCATGTATATGTCATATGATGAGGTGGCTTTCCGGTGCCAGTGGCGCTGGTTCTTGTTAAATCTCCGGCATCGTCGTCCATACCGTCGATGTCTTCGGAGTCGTAGTCTAGCATGTCGGTTAGATCGTCGACAGCGGCGACCAAGTGGATGGTGGGTGGGCTTTGAATTTATTCGTCATACGCATCCCAACCGTCCTGACCGCAGTCCGGCCAGGGCTCCCCTGATAACGAGAGGTACTTTAGCGAACTCAAGATGTCGCCAAAAGGTGAGAGTTGAAAGATGTCCGCTGCGGTGAACTCCATGACCGGCGCCCAATCGGATTCAATCGGAGGGGGCGCGGGAGGTTCGAAGTCCGGCAAGGAGTCCGGCACCTCGGAGTCGCGAGCTTTATGAGGGACAAGATCAGTGTTCGGCTCTATCATCGTAGAAGTTGCAGCCCCCGAGGCGGTGTCTAGCCATCCGTCCCCGATCTGCGCAGCCGGCTCCGAATTGAAGATCGGAGCGGGTTCGAGTGCCGCATCCAGGGTACTGTTGTTGGGTAACGTAGTAATTTCAAAAAATTTCCTACGCACACGCAAGACCATGGTGATGGCATACCAACGAGAGGGGAGAGTGTCTGTCCACGTACCCTCGTAGACCGAAAGCGGAAGCGTTATAACAACGCGGTTGATGTAGTCGTACGTCTTCACGATCTGACCGATCCAAGTACCGAGCGTCACGGCACCTCCGAGTTCGCACACGTTCAGCTCGATGGCGATCCCGGACTCCGATCCAGCAAAGTGTCGGGATGAGTTCCGTCGACGACGGCGTGGTGGCGATGATGATGCTCCACCGGCGCGGGGCTTTGCCTAAGCTCGCGATGATATGACTTCTCCGGCAGGGCTTCGCCTAAGCTCATGACGATATGACGAAGTGGAATATGGTGGAGGGGGGGGCGCGACACGGCTAAGGAACGATCCGTAGATCAACTTGTGTGTTCTGGGGTGCCCCTGCCCCGTATATAAAGGAGCAAGGGGTGCGGCCAGCCCAGAGGCGGCGCTGGAGAGTCCTACTCCCACCGGAGTAGGACTCCCCCCTTCCTAGTTGGATTAGGATTGGAGGAGGGAAGAGGGAAGGCGCCCCCCCCTCTCCTTGTCCTATTCGGACTAGAGGGGGGGGCGCGGCCTGCCCTGGCGGCCCTTCCTCTTCTCCCTATGGCCCATCAAGGCCCATAGACCCCCGGGGTTCCGTAACCCCGGTGTTCCGTAACTTCCTGTTTTCATCCGGAACCTTCCGAAGTCAAACATAGGCTTCCAATATATCAATCTTTATGTCTCGACCATTTGAGACTCCTCGTCATGTCCGTGATCACATCCGGGACTCGAACAACCTTGGTACATCAAAACTTATAAACTCATAATGAACTGTCATCGAAGCGTTAAGCGTGCGGACCCTACGGGTTCGAGAACTATGTAGACATGACCTAGAACCATTCTCGGTCAATAACCAATAGCGGAACCTGGATGCCCATATTGGTTCCTACATATTCTCTGAAGATCTTTATCGGTCAAACCGCATAACGATATCGTTTGTTCCTTTTGTCATCGGTATGTTACTTACCCGAGATTTGATCGTCGGTATCAATACCTAGTTCAATCTCGTTACGTAAGTCTCTTTACTCGTTCCGTAATACATCATCTCACAACTAACTCATTAGTTGTAATGCTTGCAAGGCTTATGTGATGTGTATTACCGAGAAGGCCTAGAGATACCTCTCCGACAATCGGAGTGACAAAACCTAATCTCGAAATCGCCAACCCAACAAGTACCTTTGGAGACACTGTAGTACTCCTTTATAATCACCCGATTACGTTGTGACGTTTGGTAGTACCAAAGTGTTCCTCCGTAAACGGAGTTGCATAATCTCATAGTTACAGGAACATGTATAGGTCATGAAGAAAGCATTAGCAATATACTAAACGATCAAGTGCTAAGCTAACGGAATGGGTCATGTCAATCACATCATTCTCCTAATGAGGTGATCCCATTAATCAAATGACAACACATGTCTATGGTTAGGAAACACAACCATCTTTGATTAATGAGCTAGTCTAGTAGAGGCATACTAGTGACTATCTGTTTGTCTATGTATTCACACATGTATTATGTTTCGGTTAATACAATTCTAGCATGAATAATAAACATTTATCATGGTATAAGGAAATAAATAATAACTTTATTATTGCCTCTAGGGCATATTTCCTTCAGTCTCCCACTTGCACTAGAGTCAATAATCTAGATTACACAGTAATGATTCTAACACCCATGGAGTCTTGGTGCTGATCATGTTTTGCTCGTGGAAGAGGCTTAGTCAGCGGGTGCGCAACATTCAGATCCGTATGTATTTTGCAAATCTCTATGTCTCCCATTTGGACTTGGTCCCGAATGGAATTGAAGGCGTCTCTTGATATGCTTGGTCCTCTTGTGAAATCTGGATTCCTTTGCCAAGGCAATTGCACCGATATTGTCACGGAAGATCTTCATCGGTCCCGATGCACTAGGTATGACACCTAGATCGGAAATGAACTCTTTCATCCAGACTCCTTCATTTGCTGCTTCGAAGCAGCTATGTACTCCGCTTCACATGTAGATCCCGCCACGGCGCTTTGTTTAGAACTGCACCAACCGACAGCTCCACCGTTTAATAAAAACACGTATCCGGTTTGCGATTTAGAATCGTCGGATCAGTGTCAAAACTTGCATCGGCGTAACCATTTACGACTAGCTCTTTGTCACCTCCATATCGAGAAACATATCCTTAGTCCTTTTCGGTATTTCGGGATGTTCTTGACCGCTGTCGATGATCCACTCTGGATTACTTTGGTACCTTCCTGCCAAGCTTACAGCTAAGCATCGTCAGTCTGGTACACAGCATTGCATACATGATAGAGCCTATGGCTGAAGCATAGGAACATCTTTCATTTTTCTCTATCTTCTGCTGTGGTGGGGCATTGAGTCGACTCAATCTTACACCTTGTAATACAGGTAAAAACCTTTCTTTGCTGATCCATTTTGAACTTCTTCAAAACTTTATCAAGGTATGTGCTTTGTGAAAGTCCAATTAAGCGTCTTGATCTATCTCTATAGATCTTGATGCCCAATATGTAAGCAGCTTCACGAGGTCTTTCATTGAAAAACTTTTATTCAAGTATCCTTTTATGCTATCCAGAAATTCTATATCATTTCCAATCAATAATATATCGTCCACATATAATATCGAAATGCTCTGAGCTCCCACTCACTTTCTTGTAAATACGAGCTTCTCCAAAAGTCTCATATAAAACCATATGCTTTGATCACACTATCAAAGCGTTTATTCAACTCGAGAGGCTTGCACTGACCATAAATTGATCGCTGGAGCTTGCACACTTTGTTAGCACCCTTTGGATCAACAAAACCTTCTGGTTGCATCATATACAACTCTTCTTCTAGAAATCCATTCAAGAATGCAGTTTTACATCCATTTGCCAAATTTCATAATCATAAAATCGGCAATTGCTAACATGATTCGGACAGACTTTAGCATTGCTACGGGTGAGAAAGTCTCATCGTAGTCAACCCCTTGAACTTGTCGAAAACCTTTCGCAACAAGTCGAGCTTTGTAGGCAGTTACATTACCATCGGCGTCAGTCTTCTTCTTAAAGATCCATTTATTCTCAATGGCTTGCCGATCATCGGCAAGTCAACCAAAGTCCATACTTTGTTCTCATACATGGATCCCATCTCAGATTTCATGGCTTCCAGCCATTTCATGAATCTGGGCTCACCATCGCTTCTTCATAGTTTGTAGGTTCGCCATGGTCAAGTAACATGACTTCCGAATAGGATTACCGTACCACTCAGTGCGTATTTTACTCTGGTTGACCTCTGAGTTCAGTAGTAACTTGATCTGAAGCTTCATGATCATCATCATTAGTTTCCTCACTAATTGGTGTAGTTGTCACAGAACCATTTCTTGTGATGAACTACTTTCCAATAAGGGAGCATATCTGATTATCTCATCAAGTTCTACTTTCCTCCCACTCACTTCTTTCGAGAGAAACTCCTTCTCTAGAAAGGATCCGAATTTAGCAACGAAAACCTTGCCTTCAGATCTGTGATAGAAAGTGTACCCAACAGTCTCCTTTGGGTATCCTATGAAGACACATTTCTCCGATTTGGGTTCGAGCTTATCTGGTTGAAGTTTCTTCACATAAGCATCGCAGCCCCAAACTTTAAGAAACGACAACTTTGGTTTCTTGCCAAACCACAGTTCATACGGTGTCGTCTCAACGGTTTAGATGGTGCCCTATTTAGCGTGAATGCGGCCGTCTCTAAAGCATATCCCCAAAAGCGATAGCGGTAAATCAGTAAGAGACATCATAGATCGCACCATATCAAGTAAAGTACGATTACCACGTTCGGACACACCATTTCTCTGTGGTGTTCGGGTGGCGTGAGTTCTTGAAACTATTCCACATTGTTTCAAATGTAAACCAAACTCATAACTCAAATATTCTCCTCCACGATCCGATCGTAGAAACTTTATTTTCTTGTTACGATGATTTTCCACTTCACTCTGAAATTCTTTGAACTTTTCAAATGTTTCAGATTTGTGTTTCATTAAGTAGATATACCCATATCTGCTCAAATCATCTGTGAAGGTGAGAAAATAATGATACCCCGGCGTGCCTCAACATTCATTGGACCACAAACATCAAGTATGTATGATTTCCAACAAATCAGTTGCTCGCTCCATAGTTCGGAGAGCGGCGTTTTGGTCATCTTGCCCATGAGGCACGGTTCATAAGTACCAAGTGATTCATAATCAAGTGATTCGAAGCCCATCGGTATGGAGTTTCTTCATGCGTTTTACACCGATATGACCTAAGCGGCGAGTGCCACAAATAAGTTGCATTATCATTATCAACTCTACATCTTTTGGTTTCAACACTATGAATATGTGTATTACTACTATCGAGATTCAATAAAATAGACCATTCTTCAAGGGTGCATGACCATAAAAGATATTACTCATATAAATAGAACAACCATTATTCTCTGATTTAAATGAATAACCGTCTCGCATCAAACAAGATCCAGATATAATGTTCATGCTCAACGCTGGCACCAAATAACAATTATTTAGGTCTAAAACTAATCCCGAAGGTAGATGTAGAGGTAGCGTGCCGACCGCGATCACATTGACTTTGGAACCATTTCCCACAGCGCGATCGTCACCTCGTCCTTTGCGGTGCTCGTCTATTTCGTAGTCCCTGCTTTGAGTTGCAAATATTAGCAAGAACTAGTATCAAATACCTGTGCTACTCGAGCTCTAGTAAGGTACACATCAATAACATGTATATCACATATACCTTTGTTCACCTTGCCATCCTTCTTATCCGCCAAATACTTGGGGCAGTTCCGCTTCGATGTCGATCGCTTGCGGTAAAAACACTCGATTTCAGGCTTAGGTCCAGACTTGGGTTTCTTCTCTTGAGCAGCAACTTTCTTGCTGTTCTTTTGAAGTTTCCTTTCTTCTTTCCTTTGCCCTTTTCTTGAAACTAGTGGTCTTGTTGACCATCAACACTTGATGCTCTTTCTTGATTTCTACCTCCATGCTTTTAGCATTGCGAAGAGCTCGGAATTGTTTTGGTCATCCCTTGCATATTATAGTTCATCACGAAGCTCTTGTAGCTTGGTGGCGTGATTGGAGAATTCATCAATGACACTATCATCCGGAAGAGTAACTCCCAGTTGAATCAAGTGATTATTATACCCGGACATTTTGAGTATATGTTCACTTGTGAACTATTCTCCTCCATCTTGCAGCTATAGAACTTATTGGAGACTTCATATCTCTCAATCCGGGCATTTGCTTGAAATATTAACTTCAACTCCTGGAACATCTCATATGCTCCATGACGTTCAAAACGTCGTTGAAGACCGGTTCTAAGCCGTAAAGCATGGCACACTGAACTATCGAGTAGTCATCACTTTGCTCGCCAGACGTTCTTAACGTCGTCGTTGCATCTGCAGCAGCTGGCACCCAGCGGTGCTTCGGGGCGTAATTCTTACGTGCAGCAATGAGGATAATCCTCAAATTACGGAACCAGTCCGTGTAATTGCTACCATCATCTTTCAACTTTGCTTTCTCAAGGAATGCATTAAAATTCAACGGAACAACAGACGAGCCATCTATCTACGATAAACATAGACAAGCAAAAATACTATCGGTACTAAGTTCATGATAAATTTAAGTTTAATTAATCATATTAAAAACCTCCCACTTAGGCAGACATCTCTCTAGTCATCTAAGTGATTACGTGATCCAAATCAACTAAACCATGTCCGATCATCACGTGAGATGGAGTAGTTTCAATGGTGAACATCACTATGTTGATCATATCTACTATATGATTCACGCTCGACCTTTCGGTCTCCGTGTTCGAGGCCATATCTGTTATATGCTAGGCTCGTCAAGTTTAACCTGAGTATTCGCGTGTGCAACTCTTTTGCACCCGTTGTAGATGGACGTAGAACTTATCACCCGATCATCACGTGGTGTGCGGGTACTCTGAACTTTAGCAGCGTTGCATACTCGGGAGAACACCTCTTGATTATTTTAGTGAGAGATCATCTTATAATGCTACCGTCAATCAAAGCAAGATAAGATGCATAAAGGATAAACATCACATGCAATCAATATAAGTGATATGATATGGTCATCATCATCTTGTGCTTGTGATCTCCATCGCCAAGCACCGTCATGATCACCATCGTCACCGCGCGCGACACCTTGATCTCCATCGTAGCATCGTTGTCGTCTCGCCAACTATTGCTTCTCGACTATCGCTACTGCTTAGTGATAAAGTAAAGCAATTACATGGCTTTGCATTTCATACAATAAGCGACAACCATATGGCTCCTGCCGATTGCCGATAACTCGGTTACAAAACATGATCATCTCATACAACAAAATATAGCATCACGTCTTGACCACATCACATCACAACATGCCCTGCAAAAACAAGTTAGGCGTCCTCTACTTTGTTGTTGCAAGTTTTACGTGGCTGCTACGGCCTGAGCAAGAACCGTTCTTACCTACGCATCAAAACCACAGCGATAGTTTGTCAAGTTGGTGCTGTTTTAACCTTCGCAAGGACCGGGCGTAGCCACACTCAGTTCAACTAAAGTGAGAGAAAGCGACACCCGCCGGTCACCTTTAAGCAACTAGTTCTCAAGCGGTGAAACCAGTCTCGCGTAAGCGTCTGGCGTAATGTCGGTCCGGCCGCTTCATCTCACAATACCGCCGAACCAAAGTATGACATGCTGGTAAGCAGTATGACTTATATCGCCCACAACTCACTTGTGTTCTACTCGTGCACATGACATCAACGCATAAAACCAGGCTCGGATGCCCTTTGTTGGGTAGCGTAGTAATTTCAAAAAATCCTACGCACACGCAAGACCATGGTGATGGCATAGCAACGAGAGGAGAGTGTCCGTCCACGTACCCTCGTGAGACCGAAAGCGAAGCGTTATAACAACGCGGTTGATGTAGTCGACGTCTTCACGATCCGACCGATCCAAGTACCGAACATACGGCACCTCCGAGTTCGCACACGTTCAGCTCGATGGCGATCCCGGACTCCGATCGAGCAAAGTGTCGGGATGAGTTCCGTCAAGACGACGGCGTGGTGGCGATGATGATGCTCCACCGACGCAGGGCTTTGCCTAAGCTCATGACGATATGACTTCTCCGGCGCAGGGCTTCGCCTAAGCTCATGACGATATGACCAAGTGGAATATGGTGGAGGGGGCACCGACACGGCTAAGGAATGATCCGTAGATCAACTTGTGTGTTCTGGGGTGCCCCCTGCCCCGTATATAAAGGAGCAAGGGGTGCGGCCAGCCAAAGGCGGCGCTGGAGGAGTCCTACTCCCACGGAGTAGGACTCCCCCTTCCTAGTTGGATTAGGATTGGAGGAGGGGAAGAGGAGAGGCGCCCCCCTCTCCTTGTCCTATTCGGACTAGAGGGGGAGGGGGGCGCGCGGCCTGCCCTGGCCGGCCCTTCCTCTTCTCCCTATGGCCCATCAAGGCCCATAGACCCCGGGGTTCCGTAACCCCGGTGTTCGATAACTTCCTGTTTTCATCCGAACCTTTCCAAGTCAAACATAGGCTTCCAATATATCAATCTTTATGTCTCGACCATTTGAGACTCCTCGTCATGTCCGTGATCACATCCGGGACTCGAACAACCTTGGTACATCAAAACTTATAAACTCATAATGAACTATCATCGAAGCGTTAAGCGTGCGGACCCTACGGGTTCGAGAACTATGTAGACATGACCTAGAACCATTCTCGGTCAATAACCAATAGCGAAACCTGGATGCCCATATTGGTTCCTACATATTCTACGAAGATCTTTATCGGTCAAACCGCATAACGATATCGCTTGTTCCTTTTGTCATCGGTATGTTACTTACCCGAGATTCGATCGTCGGTATCCAATACCTAGTTCAATCTCGTTACCGGTAAGTCTCTTTACTCGTTCCGTAATACATCATCTCACAACTAACTCATTAGTTGTAATGCTTGCAAGGCTTATGTGATGTGTATTACCAAGAAGGCCTAGAGATACCTCTCCGACAATCGGAGTGACAAAACCTAATCTCGAAATACGCCAACCCAACAAGTACCTTTGGAGACACCTGTAGTACTCCTTTATAATCACCCAGTTACATTGTGACGTTTGGTAGTACCCAAAGTGTTCCTCCGTAAGCGGAGTTGCATAATCTCATAGTTACAGGAACATGTATAGGTCATGAAGAAAGCATTAGCAATATACTAAACGATCAAGTGCTAAGCTAACGGAATGGGTCATGTCAATCACATCATTCTCCTAATGAGGTGATCCCATTAATCAAATGACAACACATGTCTATGGTTAGGAAACACATCCATCTTTGATTAATGAGCTAGTCTAGTAGAGGCATACTAGTGACTATCTGTTTGTCTATGTATTCACACATGTATTATGTTTCCGGTTAATACAATTCTAGCATGAATAATGAACATTTATCATGGTATAAGGAAATAAATAATAACTTTATTATTGCCTCTAGGGCATATTTCCTTCAACTGTCCGGCTGCAGAGCTAAATCATGCTCGCCGTGACAGTGCGGCACGCTCGGCTGTGGCTCGACTCCATCGAGGATCAAGTCCCCGCGGATGTCAGCCGTGAAGTTCAAACTTCCAAATCTGACCGACGGCCGGGCGTAGCTTTCGATCTGCTCCGGATGGCAAAGCTTAATCGGCCAGCGATCGGAAGCCGCCGAATACGAAGATCTGTCCGGGGAGAAAAGTCTCACCCTGGACCACGTCGTTGATGATGGTCGAAGAAGCCATCAAGCATATCGGTGACGACACAGAGGAACTCTCAATGAAAGCACCAATGTCGGTGTCAAAACCGGCGGATCTCGGGTAGGGGGTCCCGAACTGTGCGTCTAGGCGGATGGTAACAGGAGACAAGGGACACGATGTTTTACCCAGGTTCGGGCCCTCTTGATGGAGGTAAAACCCTATGTCCTGCTTGATTAATATTGATGATGTGTGTTACAAGAGTGGATCTACCACGAGATCAAAGAGGCTAAACCCTAGAAGCTAGCCTATGGTATGATTGTTGTTCGTCCTATGGACTAAAGCCATCCGGTTTATATAGACACCGGAGAGGGCTAGGGTTACACAGAGTCGGTTACAATGGTAGGAGATCGACATATCCGTATCGCCAAGCTTGCCTTCCACGCCAAGGGAAGTCCCATCCGGACACGGGACGAAGTCTTCAATCTTGTATCTTCATAGTCTTGGAGTCCGGCCGATGATGATAGTTCGGCTATCCGGACACCCCCTAGTCTGGAACTCCCTCAAACCTCCGTTGTAAAAAGGTCCAATTCCCACTCAACTAGCAATGTGGGACTAAACTTTAGTAGTATCCCTTGCCTTGCACAAATGGGCTAAGTGGGCCTCTAGGATTTATTAGGAATTTCTGAAATAGTTATTGGGTTGCCCCAATATAGACTAAATTCCAGCAATCCCCCACCAGATCCCAGAGGCACACAAAAATTTGCCTTTGGTTCCAAAACATTGTTTTATATACCGATACTGCAGTGGAGACTATTAAGTTGAAATTCCACCTAGAACTCTATGCTACACTAGTAAGCAACTTGAACAGTGGACTGGGCCTTGAACAGCAAGTTTTCTACGAATCTAGCTTCACATAAAGCCTTGACCGATACGTGGCTACCGTGGGTCTTACCCGCGGGTGGAGCTTATGCGTCATACTCCGTGACCTTTCATGAGTTTACTAGAGAGAACCCTACACTCATAGATTGCGACTTTTGACAATCAGACTCATATAGGTGCGTTCTTCAAAAGATGTTCTGCAGGACAACATCTCTGCTTCAACAAGCCACTTAGAACACATTAAGATATACATCAACCTGCCATGCAGATTAGGAGAGTATTGCTCTTCATGGAGTGGTATTGTGAATAGTAGGGATACTCTCCTCTCAGTTGACCAACAGCTTGTCTTCCACATCCAATTCACGGGATCTTCGATCCAATGAATAGGTTACTACTGTGAACAACTCATATTGTGGGTCTCATACCCATCGCCCTTGATGCATTATCTATCACATTACGCGATAGACCCTTAGTAAAAGGATCTACCAGATTTTTAGACGTTTGGATATAATCCAACGCAATAACTCCGGAGTTTTTCATTTTCCTGGCAGACTTTAACCTTCTCTGAACGTGTCTTGATGACTTCATGTTATCCTTTGAGATGCTCACTTTCGTGATCACAGTTTGATTGTCGCAGTTCATAAGGACACCGGTACAGGTTTCTCAACAACCGCAAGTCATTCAAGAGCCGTGAAGCCAATCTGCTTCAACCGTAGGCTGTATCTAGTCTGTGAGTTGTGCTTCCATTGTTGACCTCGTTAAGATGGTGCTGCTTGCAAGACTTCAAGAAACAGCGCCACCTCCATGAGTGAATACATATCCGCTCGTGGCCTTTATCTCATCATCGACATCGAGATCCATTTTGAGTTACTATACCCTTCAAGCACCTTTGGGTGCCGGTGTAGTGAATTCCATAATTTGCAATGCCTTTCAAATAACATAAAACTCTCTCTGGAGCTTTCCAATGCACATCTCCTGGTTTTGAGACAAACCGACTCGGTTTGCTAACAGCAAAAGAGATGTCAGTCTTGTAGCAGCTAAGTACATAAGCGAGCCAATAATCTGAGAATACTTCAATTGATCTCTAGCAATTCTTCGATTCTTTCGAAGCAGCACGCTAGCATCATATGGTGTTGGAGAGGGCTTGCAGTCACTATAGCCAAAGCGACTCAAAATCTTTCCACATAGTGAGATCGAAGCAATGTAATCCCACCATCATCATCTCTCAACAACTTGATGTTCAGAATGACATCAGCCACTCCTAAATCCTTCATCTCAAAACAGCGAGATAGAAAATCCTTGACCTCCTTAATAACATTTAGATTTGTTCCAAAAATCAGTATGCCATCAACATACAAGCAAAGCATAACTCCCTCGCCCCCACCATGGCGATAGTACACACATTTGTCAGCTTCGTTCACAACAAAGCCTGCAGCTGTTAAAGTTCTTCGAACTTCTCATGCCCTTTGTTTGGGTGCTTGCTTCAGTCCGTACAAAGACTTCACAACTTGCACACTTTCCTTCCTAACCATCTATTACAAACCCATCTGGTTGTTCCATATAAATTTCCTCATCCAACTCTCCATTTAGGAAAGCAGTCTTAACATCCATCGATGAGCGAGAAGACCATGTGAGGCAGCTAGTGAAAGTAGAACTCGAATAGTGGTCGGTCGAGCCATAGGTGAGTAAGTATCAAAGAAGTCTTCACCTTCCTTTTGGGTATAACCCTTAGCCACGAGCGAGCCTTGTACTTTTCGATAGTACCATCAGGCCTAAGCTTCTTCTTGAATACCCATTTGCATCCTATAGGTTTGCACCCATAAGGACGATCAGTTATCTCCCAAGTTTCATTCGCCAAGATGGAATCCATCTCGCTTCTGAACTGCTTCCTTCCAAGATGGTCGGCATCTTGGATGCATAGGCCTCTGAAATAGAACTGGGAGTGTCATCTATGAGATACACAAGAAAATCATCACCAAAGGACTTTGCAATCCTCATCTCTTGCTCCTAGTAGGAACTTCATTGTTCTCCTCCCGGGACTTTCAAAGTGTTCCATCGAAATGCCAGGTTCGGTAATTGTAATCTGGTTCTGATTCGATGAACTAGGCATCTCCTGATTATATGAGGTAGCCATACCCTTCATGGGAAAGATATCTTCAAAGAAAGTCGCATCATTCGACTCTACCTCAGATTTTACAACCAAGAATCTATAGCCAATGCTATGAAAATCATATCCCAGGAAAACACAATCCACAGTATTTGGTCCAAGCTTCCGCTTCTTTGGAATTGGAACATTGACTTTCGCCAAACAACCCCATGTTCGCAGATAAGAGAGTTTTAACCTTTTCTTCTCCCATTCCTCAAATGGAGTTATCTCTTTGTTCTTTGTGGGGACTCGATTTAGGGCATGACAAGCTGTCAATATCGCCTCCCCCCACCATGCCTTGGAGAGACCCGATGTGTCTGACATGGCGTTAACCAAATCAGTTAGAGTACGGTTCTTTCTTTCGGCCACCCCATTTGACTGAGGTGAGTAGGGAGGCATCCTCTCATGGACTATACCATGTTCCGCACAAAAAGCATCAAATTCATTGGAAAAATACTCTCCACCACGGTCGGACCTAAGCCTCTTGATTTTTCGATCAAGTTGTGTAGCGACCAGACCAAAATGGATCAAGTCTCTGTCCCTGGATCAGTAATGCTGACACCACACAGTACTTCGAAGGATTTATAGCAGAGTAGCAATCACACACTTATTACATCGTTGTCCACAAGGGAACTGAATACAAAAATATGGCTTAAGGCCATCTAATAATAACAGCGGAAGGCTTGGAAGATAAGCGAGTCCATCAACTCCAACGGCATCACTGAGTATAGAACCACGACCTAACACCTTACTCGTAAATGCGAAAAGTCTGCAGCGTGAAAAGTTGCAGCCAACAGGTCAGCACATGGAATATCTGGCAATGTAACACATAAGAGCAATGAATGAATAAGCCTACACTACATGCATATATGGCTGGTGGTAAGGCTCTCTGATTTACATTGCATAAAGCTGATTTTCCCTACATCAAAGGAATAATTTTTTTAACTATCATGGTGGTTGTTAAACATTGAGAATGGTTGACAGACATCCTCAATCCCAATTAAAAGTACTCATCAAATCCCAATAACTTTTATTTAGAAGTAACATGTTGAGATTCACATGATATTCAATTACAGGATACTCAAATTGTCCATAACCGGGGACACGGCTAATCATGATTAGTTTATACACTCTGCAGAGGTTTGCACTTTTCCCCACAAGACTCGATCGCCTCCGCTTGGTTCTCGACTACATGGTGTTTGAGAAGCGGATGACCGAGACATAGTCTTTCGAAGCGCTAGCACCTTACATGTGGGTAGACCGTACCAACCTACATCCCCTACATCAGCTAGCCTACCCGTAAGAGTTCATACGACTTAGTCAACTACGCTTGAGCCCATAATTGGCTTGTGGCTGCACGGAAGTTTCAGTTTGAATAATCTTATGATCCCTTGGAGCACAGGTGGCGGTCCGAAGAAATCTGAGCAAGTCTGATGGAAACCAGGTGCCTCAATCCACCCAGATGTGTGTTTAGGTTGCCACCTTAGATAAACCATTAATTAACAATCTCACATCTGTCATGGATATTCACTCACCCAATCCCGTCTACTAGCATAGCATGGCATGAACAAGCAAGCGTAGAAGTAACTCCCAAGGTTTCATAAGTAAAACAGGTAATAGGTACTACCTCAATCTACTTCCCAAACCCACAATTTAATTAGATCCTAATCATGCAAGTGTTTGAGGAATAGATCTAATGCATAAAACTGGGTATGAGAAGAGTATGATCAAAGTGTTACTTGCCTTGCGATGATCCATGAGTCCTAGAGATTGAAGTAACAAGCGGCGCACTCGGGTGATCTAACGAGACAAACAACAAGCATACAATAAGTACTCATCTAATGCACAGGAAATCTCGAATAAAAGATCTAACCAGAAAGTTCAACTTAAGAACCCTGGTTGCAAAAGAATCGAATCAAAATAAACTCCGAAAGTCGAAACTCGAGGAGAACGACTCGGTTTAGCAATCTGAAATTAGGTCAAAATTTCACAGTGGCAAAACTCTGTGAAAGTAGGGTAGTCGAACGGCGGTTTCGTTCTGAAACTCAGGCGCTTGAATCACTGATTCCGATAAGCGGCGTGAAATAAAACAGTTTTGAAAATCGGATCGAAATCAAATCGAAAAATAACGGATTAAATCCGATTAAAAGAAAAACGACGAGCGGTTTAAATAGCGGACGTTCGTTAACAGAATGAATCAACGAACGCGTTCATTGAAGCGAGCGGTTGGTGAGCGTTCGTTAAATAAGAAAACCGAAAAAATAAAACCAATCTAGGTTTTTTTAAAAACCGAACACATTTTTTTAAATAAAACCGGATCGGTTCAAAGGGAAAACCGGATCGGCGCGGGCTACCTCGGTGATCTCTCGCGGCGAGGCTCAGGGGTCAGCGGGGCTCGGGCGAGGCGGCGGGGTCAGGCGGCGGTGGGGTCGGCGGCGTCAAGGGAACGGCGGCAGCGGCGTCCTGGTGGCCAGGGGTTGGCGTCGGTGGCTGGTGGCGGCTCAAGGGCTGAGGTGAGGGAGAGGTGAGAGGCGGTTATAAAAGGGGGGGGCGGCGACTTGGGAGGGCAAGGGAGGCGGGTGGGCGGGACTCAGGCGTGGCGATGCGTCGGCGCCGGAGTCCGCTCCGGTGAGGTGTGAGGAGGAGGAGGAGGTGGGCCGGGCGCTGGGCACTGGGCACTGGGCTGGCTGGGCAGTGGGCCTCGGCCGAGAAGCCGCGAATTTTTTTTAAAATAAACTTTAAACCAAATGAATTTAAAAAATACCAAATGAACTCCAAATTAAATAAAACAAATTTTCCCGACTCCTAAAATGAGTGAACAAAATGAACTTTAAAAACAGCAAACATGCATAAATTTTTAAAATGCTCATTTTGCCTAAACAAAATAAATCTTCCAAAACCAAATTTGGTTTATTTATAATATCTTCATTTTTCCTAATTGTTTGGGAAAGTCATATTATTCCCTCTCAAAATATTTTTATAGGAAAAACTTTATGAAGATAATTTAAATAAATCCAAATGATCCTATTTTCAAAATTTGAGAAATCCCAAATATGAAAATTATGAAACTTCCAACTCTCTCAGGGTCCTTGAGTTGCGTGAAATTTCTAGGATCGGAAAAATGCGAGAAAATATGATATGCATGATGACCTAATGTATAACATTCCAAATTGAAAATTTGGGATGTTACAAACCTACCCTTAAGATGAATCTAGCCCTCGAGATTGGGTTAACTAGAAAATAGGTGAGGTGGTCCTTAAGCAAAACTTCCTCTCTTTCCCGGTGGCTTCATCCTCGGTGTGGTGGCTCCTTTGAACTTTGCAAAACTTGATAACCTTGCTGCGGGTAACTCTGCTGGCATAATCGAGAATCTTAAGCGGCTTTTCCTCATATGTCAAGTCATCCTTCAACTGAATTGCTTCGGTGGCCTTGTGTCTCTTAACGGTACCTCTGCTATCTCGGGTGACATTTCTTCAAGCGAGAAACATGGAATACATCATGAACTCTGACAGTCCTCTGGCAATTCCAACTTATAAGCAACTTCTCCCATGCGTTGCAAAATCTTATATGGTCCAACAAAGCGGGGTGCTAACTTTCCTTTAACTCCAAAGCGCTTAACTCCTCGAGCGGGGATACTCGAGATATACTCTGTCTCCAACTTCATACTCAATCGCTGCGCTTTGAATCGGCATAGCTCTTACATGCAGGTGGGCTACCTTGAGCCTGTCTCGAATCAACAACTTTTCATTGAGACTCCTTAATCAAATCTGGTCCAAACAATCGGCGATCTCGGTTTAGTCCCATGACAATGGTGTCCTGCACCTTCTTCCATACAAAGCCTCGAAGGTGCCATCTTCAAGCTGGTTTGGTAGCTGTTATTGTAGGAAAATTCTGCATCGGCAAATTATCATCCCAACTAGATCCATAATCTAGTGCACAAGCTCTCGGCATGTCCTCCAAAATCTGATTGACTCTCTCGGTCTGTCCATCGGTCGTGGGTGGAAAGCTCTATGAATTCAATCGGGTTCCCAATGTTTCGTGCAAGCTGGTTCCAAAATTTCTAAGTAAACTGGGTTCCTCTCATCGTCGATGCTCCTCGGAACTCCGTGTAAGCACACAATTCTGGTCATGTATATCTTTGCCAACTTAGCACTACTATAGGTAGTCTTGATTGGAATGAAATGAGCTACCTTGGTCAAGCGGTCGACTATGACCCAAATCGAGTCATATCTGAGCGGGTCTTTGGCAAACCTGTGATGAAATCCATGCCTAGTTTATCCCACTTCCATTCGGTATCGGCAATGGTTGTAACAATCCTGCTGGCTTCGATGTTCGCCTTTACTTTCGACATCGTCGCAAACTGCTACATACTCCGAATATCCTTCTTCATTCCGGTCCACCGAAAATATTCTTCAAATCCAAATACATCTTGGTATTTCCTGGGTGAATCGAATAGGGTGAATCATGGGCTTCTTGTAAAATCAACTTCGATCTACGGGTCATTGGGCACATAAACACGGTCTTCAAACCATAGGGTATCGTGCTCATCCTCACGAAATCCTTTAGCTTTTCCTTTGCTCATTTTCTCCTTTATAGAGGCAACTTCCTTATCGCCTTTTGGGCTTCTCGATTTTGTCCATCGATGTCGATTGAATCTCCAATGCTGCTACATAGCCTCTGGAACTATTTCCAAACATAGCTCTCGAAGGTCCTCGGCTAACTCATTTGGTATTCCTCCCATCATTAGGGTATTGGCGTGGCTCTTACGGCTCAATCGTCGCCTCGACATTAGCCTTTCGGGTGATAATGCAATCTCATATCATAATCCTTGATTAGCTCTAACCATCTCCTCTGTCGAGATTCAATTCATACGTGTGAAGATGTACTTCAAACTCTTGTGATCCGTATATACTTCACAATGATTTCCAATGAGAAAGTGTCTCCACGTCTTCAAGGCATGCTGTGACTGCTAACTCCAAATCATGAGTGGCATAATTCAACTCATGAGGCTTAAGTTGTCGTGAAGCATCTGAAACAACTCTTCCTTCCTGCATAAGCACTGCTCCAAGTCCTCGGCGTGAGCGTCATAATACACCTCATAATCCTTAGTTTGATCGGCAATATCAAAGCTGGTGAGGTAACCAATCTTTTCTTCAACTCCTGAAAACTTGCCTCACAGTCCTCGGTCCATATGAATTTGTTTTCCTTCTTCAACAATTCAGTCATAGGCTTTGCAATCCTTGAGAAATTCTCAATGAATCTTGGTAGTATCCTGCGAGTCCAAGGAAACTCGAATCTCTCAAGCTGTCGTTGGTGCTTCCCACTTGATTACGGTCTCAACTTTTGTGGGGTCAACTGCTATCCCTTCTCCGGATATAATATGTCAGAAATCCAACTTCCTTTAGCCAAAACTCACATTTGCTGAACTTGGCATACAAGCTGGTGTTCCTCGGTTTCTCCAAAACCAATCTCAAATGTTCCTTATGTTCCTCTTCATTCTTGAGAAAATCAAAATGTCATCAATGAACACCACGCGAACTTGTCCAAAAACTCCATAAACACTTTGTTCATCAGGTTCATGAAATAGGCTAGCGTTAGTTAGTCAAATGACATAACGGTATACTCATACAGATCCATATCTTGTGGTAAATGCTGTCTTGGGTATATCTTGCTCCCGAATCTTTAAGCGATGGTACCACGATGCAAGTCGATCTTGGAAAACACTTTGGCTCCTTGCAAGCGATCAAAGCAGATCATTTATCATCGGTAGTGGGTACTTGTTCTTGATTGTTACTTCATTCAATCCACGGTAATCAACAACCATTCTCAACGATCCATCCTTCTTCTCCACTAACAAAGCGGGTGATCCCCAAGGTGAAGAACTTGGGCGAATAAAGCCTTTATCCAATAGTTCCTTAATCGCTTCTTGATTTCCGCCAAATCCTTTGCGGGCATCCTGTCACGGTCGTTCGATATCGGGCCTGTTCACGGCAACAGCTCGATCAAAACTCAATGTCTCTATCCGGCGGCATTCACGGCAACTCTTAGGAAATACATCAGGATAATCCTTTACCACTCCTCGATAAGCAATTAACTTGTGCTCTCCTCGGCTCGTGCCTTGGTGATACATATAATCCTCCTTCCTTACGGTGTGGTGAGCAAAATTGACCTTATGGTACAATCTATGTTTCCTCCATACTTTGATAACCAATCCATACCTAATATCACATCAATCCTTGGGATTCCGAACTATTAGGTGCGAGGGGAAAACATAGTGTCCAATCCTTAATGGCGATCGATCACACCATTTACTAGCCATGTACTCTGCTCCGGGTGAGGTTACTAGCATGGGTGACCTAAGGGCTTGGGTTGGTAACTTGTACTTATCCACAAATCCCTTGATATGTATGAATCGATGCACAAGTATCGAAAAGAACAACTGCAGTAAATGACTTAACCAAAACTTACCGATTCTTGCATCGGGCTGATCTTCAACCTCCTCCACATCAATGTGGTTCACTTGTCCCCGATGAAAGGGTTGGGCTTCTTTCGAGCTTCCATTGCCATTTCCATTACGGCCTACTGGCGATCATTTGCATAGTGCCCGATCTTGCGGCACTTAAAGCAAGTAATGTGACTCAGGTCTACCTTGGATGGTGTAGAGCGGGTTGGTGCGGTTCTGTCGTTGCTTCCTCCATTCCGTTCCCATTCTTGGTGCCATTATGGTTATCTGAATTACCTCCTCCATGGGTATCTGAAACTGAATTCCTGATTTAGGGGTATAACGAGGCTGCTGGGATCGAGTTATACTTCCCTTGTCCATACTTCCGCTTGCAGTTCTCAATTTCTGCTGCTTCCTTCAATCATGAGAGCTCGGTCTACTAACTCATGGTAGTTGTTGAAACTTGCTACCATCAATGGCATCTGAACTCATCATTCAGTCCTTCTAGAAACTTCTCTGTTTAGCTGCATCACCATGTAGCGTCATCAGGGCATAACGTGCTAATTTACTAAAGTCATCCACATCTTCGCCAACAGTCCTTCCTCCTTGGCGTAAGTTGCGAAACTCACGCTTCTTCATAGCCATGGCTCCTGCTGAAACATGGCGGTCTGAAAAGCTTGCTGAAACTGGTCCCATGTGGCGGTGTCTCACGGGTAAGTGGCTGTGAAATTCTCCCACCATCTGCTGCTGGGTCCTTCAAGCTGATGTCTGCAAACTTCACTCTTTCACCATCGGTGCATCCTGCGATGGTCAGCTCCTTCCTATCTTGCGGAGCCGGTCATACTGCTACAATCGGCTCGGTGCTCTTTGGAATACACGGCGGGTTCGATCTAAGAAGCGAGTCGGATGATCCGCAGTGGTGGTGGTGGCGGTGGGTTGTTGTTGTTGTTGTTGTTGTTGTTGTTCGCACCAATGTTTGAATCAGGGTATTCTGCTGCTGGATCAATTGGGTGATCTCTGGTGGGAAAAGCGAATCCGGGTCGCGTCTCGGAGGCATCTGAAGGGTTTAGAAGAGAAGAGAAATGTAGAATAGAATGAGGTCTAAGGAAATCACTACCCAATGCACATGAGCAAAACACACAAAATCACTTCATTCAATCAAACAAGGGCTTACAACGATCTAACTATCGCAAAAGTGCGTGTACTAAAATGTTTACATGGAGGAATACTACTAATATGTGGGGACTTCTACTAGTTTGAACGGTGGAAGACTCCATGATGTCTGCTCGACCGTCTTCAAAGTCGGGTTCACTTGGATCCGAATCTGTGTCGTCGATGTTGATGTAGTCGATTGGGTATTCGACATCTTGGTCTTCATTCTGGCGCCAACTTCTTCTTGAGTTCTTGATCTCGTACTTAAGATCGTTATTGTGTCTTGCGAGCTACGATCTCGTCCATGTAGTCCTTGCGTGTAGTCTTTAGTTCTTCTTCGATTCGATGATCCTTCCTTTGTCTTACGCAACTCCAACATGTCATTGCACATTTGGTTCTCCGACGTCGAATGTGCTGATTTAACTCTGGATGAAAGCTGCAATGGACCTATCCTTCTTGGTGTTGACGACGTCCCGTTGTCATCTCGGCATCCGCAAATCTGGTAGATGGTGTCCTTGAGGTCTTCTTGATAAACTTCTCCAATCGTCCCATGGTGATGTGAGCTGCCATGCTCTTTCCCAGACTCAAGTTGGTGCCTGAAAACACTATCTATAGGCTTGGTGATTGGGGCGAATGTCCTTCTGGAGCGTGAGCATGAATCTTCCAGCGCTCCTCTTGAGCAGAGTGGCGTTGAAAGTCGGTGAAGCTTGGTAGTCAATGTTCGGTGCTTAGTAACTTCCTTCAAGTGAAATCCAAAGGTGTGCCTTCATCCGGTTGGGTGTACTTGATCTTCGTCCGTCATCCTAAAGAGAGTAGAAAAGATGAGGAGTTAGAAAATGGGAAGAGAGTGATCTATGGCTTTAACTTAGTGGTCGTGTCCTACAGTCAGCGTGTGCTCTGATACCATTCTCTGTAGCGACCAGACCCAAATGGATCAAGTCTCGTGCTCGATGTCATCCTGGATCGATGTCTTGACACCACACATGCTTGAAGGATTTATAGCGAGTAGCAATCACACACTTATTACATCGTTGTCCACAAGGGAACTGAATACAATAATATGGCTTAAGGCCATCTAATAATAACAGTGGAAGGCTTGGAAGATAAGCGAGTCCATCAACTCCAACGGCATCATCGAGTATAGAACCACGACCTAACACCTTACTCGTAAATGCGAAAAGTGCGCAGCGTGAAAAGTTGCAGCCAAGACATGGAATATCTTGGCAATGTAACACATAAGAGCAATGAATGAATAAGCCTACACTACATGCATATATGGCTGGTGGTAAGGCTCTCTGATTTACATTGCATAAAGCTGATTTTCCCTACATCAAAGGAATAATTTTTTTAACTATCATGGTGGTTGTTAAACATTGAGAATGGTTGACAGCATCCTCAATCCCAATTAAAAGTACTCATCAAAACCCAATAACTTTTATTTAGAAGTAACATGTTGAGATTCACATGATATTCAATTACAGGATACTCAAATTGTCCATAACGGGGACACGGCTAATCATGATTAGTTTATACACTCTGCAGAGGTTTGCGACTTTTCCCCACAAGACTCGATCGCCTCCGCTTGGTTCTCGCACTACATGGTGTTTGAGAAGCGGATGACCGAGACATAGTCTTTCGAAGCGCTAGCACCTTACATGTGGGTAGACCGTACCAACCTACATCCCCTACATCAGCTAGCCTACCGTAAGAGTTCGCACGACTTAGTCAACTACATGAGCCCATAATTGGCTTGTGGCTGCACACGGAAGTTTCAGTTTGAATAATCTTATGATCCCTTAGAGCACAGGTGGCGGTCCGAAGAAATCAGAGCAAGTCTGATGGAAACCAGGTGCCTCAATCCACCCAGATGTGTGTTTAGGTTGCCACCTTAGATAAACCATTAATTAACAATCTCACATCTGTCATGGATATTCACTCACCCAATCCACGTCTACTAGCATAGCATGGCATGAACAAGCAAGCGTAGAAGTAACTCCCAAGGTTTCATAAGTAAAACAGTAATAGGTACTACCTCAATCTACTTCCCAAACCCACAATTTAATTAGATCCTAATCATGCAAGTGTTTGAGGAATAGATCTAATGCATAAAACTGGGTATGAGAAGAGTATGATCAAAGTGTTACTTGCCTTGCGATGATCCATGAGTCCTAGAGATTCAAGTAACAAGCGGCGCTCTCGGGTGATCTAACGCAGACAAACAACAAGCATACAATAAGTACTCATCTAATGCAGGAAATCTCGAATAAAAGATCTAACCAGAAAGTTCAACTTAAGAACCACGGTTGCAAAAGAATCGAATCAAAATAAACTCCGAAAGTCGAAACTCGAGGGAGAACGACTCGGTTTAGCAATCTGAAATTAGGTCAAAATTTCACAGTGGCAAAACTCTGTGAAAGTAGGGTAGTCGAACGGCGGTTTCGTTCTGAAACTCCAGCGCTTGAATCACTGATTCGATAAGCGGCGTGAAATAAAACAGTTTTGAAAATCGGATCTGAAATCAAATCGGAAAAATAACGGATTAAATCCGATTAAAAGAAAAAGCGACGAGCGGTTTAAATAGCGGACGTTCGTTAACGAAACGAATCCAACGAACGCGTTCATTGAAGCGAGCGGTTCGGTGAACGTTCGTTAAATAAGAAAACCGAAAAAATAAAACCAATCTAGGTTTTTTAAAAAAACGAACACATTTTTTTTAAAATAAAAACCGGATCGGTTCAAAGGGGAAAACCGGATCGGGCGCGGGCTACCTCCGGTGATCTCGCCGTGAGGCTCGTGAGGTCGTGAGGCTCGAGGCGGCGGGCGGGTCGGCGTCGGCGGGAGAAAGCGGGCCGGGGTTCAAGCGTCGGGCGGTGGTGGTGGCGGCTCGTGAGGTGAGGTGAGAGAGGGGGGCGGTTATAAAGGGAGGAGGCGACTTGGGAGGGGGCAAGGAGGCGGGTCAGGCGGGACTCGGGGCGGCGATGGCGTCTTGTGGGAGTCCGCTCGGGCGGGTGTGAGCGAGGAGGAGGAGGAGGTGGGCGGGGCTGGGCTGGACACTGGCTGGTTGGGCGGGTGGGCCTCGCCTGTGGGGTATGAATTTTTTTAAATAAACTTTAAACCAAATGAATTTAAAAAATACCAAATGAACTCCAAATTAAATAAAACAAATTTTCCCCGACTCCTAAAAATGAGTCGAACAAAATGAACTTTAAAAATAGCAAACATGCATAAATTTTTAAAATGCTCATTTTTGCCTAAACAAAATAAATCTTCCAAAACCAAATTTGGTTTATTTATAATATCTTCATTTTTCCTAATTGTTTGGGAAAGTCATATTATTCCCTCTCAAAATATTTTTATAGGAAAAACTTTATGAAGATAATTTAAATAAATCCAAATGATCCTATTTTCAAAATTTGAGAAATCCCAAATATGAAAATTATGAAACTTCCAACTCTCTCCGAGGGTCCTTGAGTTGCGTGAAATTTCTAGGATCGGAAAAATGCGAGAAAATATGATATGCATGATGACCTAATGTATAACATTCCAAATTGAAAATTTGGGATGTTACAAATTGATTTTCCACTTCAACTTTATAGATCTTGAAAAGTTCAAAGCCTCATCCTTAGATTTCGGAAGATACACATGACGGTATCTAGTGGAGTCGTCAATTAACGTCATGAAATATTTCTTTCCACCTTTTGTCAAAACACCATTCATTTCACATAGATCTGAATGTATAAGTTCTAGTGGTGCAAGATTTCTGCGTCTCCATGATCACGTGAGACTTACGAGGTTGCTTAGCTTGCACGCACACTTGACACTTAGATCCCTTGACGATGGTGAAACTAGGGATTAAGTTCAACTTAGCTAGTCGCGACATGCAACCAAAGTTAACATGACAAAGGCGTGAATGCCACACATTTGATTCACTATTGTTGCAAATATGATTAACAACTTTATTGCAAGCGTCGACAAGGATAAGCGAAATAGGCCTCTGAGTCATAGCCTTTACCAACAAAGGTTCCATACTTGGATATTACAAATTTATTCGACTCAAAGACAAGCTTGTAGCCATCTCTACAGAAGAGATCCGCTAACAAGATTTTTATTGACGAAGGGGACATAATGCACGTTCTTGACCTTACGATCTTCCTGAAGTAAACTTCAGATCGACCGTGCCAACACCACGAACGAAGCACTTGAACCGTTGCCCATCAGCATGGTTGAAGTCCTGCGATCGATAAGAGGAAAACATGGAAATATCACGCATACATGCACATTAGCACCGTGTCAATCAACCAATCGGAGAATGACACACCTGAAAGAATAGTGGGAAATATACCATACCCGGCATCCTTCATGTCGTTGTCTCCAATGACAACATTAGCGGTCTTGCCGCCTTTCCCGAGATGGCGCTTGTCATAGCGATTAGGGCAACTAGGAGCCCAATGATCAGGATCTCCACACACATGACAAGCACCTTTCTTCTTGCCATTCTTCTTCTTGAAGTTAGTGTGTTGCACAGCCTTGTTCTTTCCATCAAACTTTGCTTTACCATCAAACTTGCCCTTGTTCTTGAACTTGTGGGGCTGGAAGTTACATACATACCACATTGGCACTAGATCCTCCTCAATACCTCGAGCACGTGTGTCCTTTGCTCTCGCCTTTTCTTCCACATCAAGAGTACCAATGAGATCCGGAGCGGAAAAATCCTGTCTCTTATGCTTGATGAGGTAGCAAAGTTCCTCCATGAAGGAGGAAGCTTAGTGATGATACCCCGGCAACAAACTTGTCGGTAGCATGCAATTGAAGTGCTCAAGTTCTCTAGCAAATGGCTGTATCTCATGAGCCTGCTCAACCACGGCGCTCTTCAGTCATCCCGTAATCATAGAATTGCTCCATGATGTACAGCTCGGTGCGGCATCCGAGACCCCATACTTGGCCTCGAGTCGCCCCACATATATTTTCCATTGTCAATTGGCGCATAAGCATCAACTATGTTCTCACCAAGAACACTCAAGAGAGCAGCCTTAAACAAGGTATCCATTTTCGAAAAGCTTGTGCTGCTGGGCATCTTGCTCTCCTTCAGTTTGCCAAGAGTGGCGTCATAGCAGCTCATGGTGCGAAACCATAAGACTGCTCTCATCGCCACCTCTTATAGTGGATACCCTCAAACATAGGAGGTCTCATGGAAGTAGCAAAACCACTCGGGGTAAATTGCCTATAATAATGTTTTTGGATTGTTGGAAATATGAGCAATTTACGAATGATTTTATTAACAAAAATACTATATAAAGCATGACTAAAATAGCAAATATAAAGCAAGTCATCAATCGGAGAGAGAAGGTAAACATAAATGCGCATATATGAACTTGAGGTAAACACATCTAGAACAGACACTAGATGAAGTTGCTTATCTGAAACAGAACCTAACATCGTAGGGCAGAAACTAGAGCCAAGAACTGTAGGAGGACTTCTTGATGAAGGAGAGGAACATATGCGGCACAGCAGCATGAAGCGCTGGACTTGGGGTCGGTGTCCTCGCCTGCCATGTCGTGGGGAGGTCGTGGGCGTCGGGGAAGAAGTCGTCGTCGGGGAAGTAGTCGTCGGCGACCAGATCGTCCGTGATGAAACAGCCGATGGTCGCGCTGGCCTCCCCAAAAACCTTATCACCCTTCTCCCGTACAGGACTCGAAGGTGCCGTCTCGGAGGCCTCTTGTCCCGGCGTGCGGTGCTGCGCTGCAAGCGGGATGAGGAAGACAGCAGATAGCGAGATTGGAACTATGTGGCGAGAGGAAGAGGACCTTCTTATGTGTCTCTCGAGAGAGGCGACCTCTCTTATATAGGCACAGCGAGAGGGGCTTGAACAGGCTACGCCGGAGGTGAAGAAAGCGGAGGAGGCGAAGTGAGCAGGCAGCCGCGAAGAGGTCGCCGTTCGTATTCATTATCCACTACCATAAAAACTTTTCAGCTCCGGGTGACCTTTCG
Source organism: Aegilops longissima (assembly GCA_021605205.1). Classification (NCBI taxonomy): domain Eukaryota; kingdom Viridiplantae; phylum Streptophyta; class Magnoliopsida; order Poales; family Poaceae; genus Aegilops; species Aegilops longissima. The sequence goes on along the minus strand of CM038679.1, from coordinate 20,852,305 downwards.
TATACCCGTAGTGCGTGGCAAAAATTAGACATCGGCTCGGCTCATTCCCGCAACCCGCAACCCGCAACCCGCGGCGTGTCGTGTCGTGACGAGGCATGGCGTGGCGTGGCATGGCGAGGCGGGCGGCGGAGGAGGAGCGCGCGTGGATGTCTCTCTTGTTCTCATGCTCATACAAGTGGGAAAGAACCTCCCTTATAAAGAGGTCCAATTCCCACTCAACTAGCAATGTGGGACTAAACTTTAGTAGTATCCCTTGCCTTGCACAAATGGGCTAAGTGGGCCTCTAGGATTTATTAGGAATTTCTGAAATAGTTATTGGGCTGCCCCAATATAGACTAAATTCCAGCACATATCACCTCCTCACCCAAGCTCGATGCGGCTCCATCGCTTGTATGCAGCTTTGCGGACCTCCAAGGTGGTTAACCAAAAGTGAACCCATTGCCTTCGAACGAATTAGACCGGTGCAACACCCCGGACACACCATCGAACTCCAAATTTGGCACCCCACCACGACTAAGACACCGACGAAGGAAACCATACCTGTCGTCTATGAACCATAAACCCATCACATGTTCCGTCTTCCAGATATCGTCGATGCAGACCATAATCTTCATCCGCTCCTGGACTACCTCCCAAGCTCTGCGCCGATGCTGGAGCAACGCCGTCGCCACAGTGAGTCCGAGACACGGTCGACACCACCACCAGCGGAAACCGATGTGCCGTGAACAGATCAGGAGCACACTTATTGAACGTCGCTGCCCTCGCCGTTTAGCGACAACGAAATGGCCAGCATACACCTAGCTACATAGTCTATACCTAGACTACAGTTGTACAAATCCATACGGCGACCCCATGCCGACTAATGATGCGAGACGAGCAGGGATTTCGCCATAGCTTGAGTCCGACGACCCCATGCCACATATCAGGGTCCAAAGATGAGGAAGTCGCTTTTCTGATGGAGATCACCACCTCAGGAGGGGGTGGTTGGGGTTGTGCCTGCCGCTAGAGGTGAAACCGGCAATGCAGAAAAGACACAAGATTTGGGGTAGACACGCCGTGGAGGTGGACAGAGTCAAATTATGGCAAGGCAGAGAGAGCCAACGCGGAGGAGGGGATGGCGACCGATGCCACCGGCAAGCTAGGAGCCGGAAGGGAGCGCATATCCAAGTTGCTTGTGACGAAGTCGCCGGAACGCCGACAAGCAAGAGGCTGGAGAGGACGCAACAGCCCGGGCCTTGGGGGCGGAACTGCGCAGCGGCGGAAGGACGCTGGAGAACACAGGCCCCTGGCCGCGAGGACAGGCGGGATACCGACAAAGGGTCCACCACAAGGCCGCCATGGCCCTCCATAGGAGACCACCATAACCACACAAATCGAACGGAATCAACACCGTCGCTCGAAGGAGGCGTCGCCGGAGACGAGGAGCAGCCTGCGGCAAGGCAGGCCTAGATCCTCGGCTCGCCTAGCCGCACCACGCAAAGCCGTGGCCGCACCATCAGCAACATCATGGAGAGAGCATGTTGTCGAGGGAGGCGGCAGCCAGGGGAGGAGCAGACCAAGCCGATGTAGCCATGCCAGGCGGAAGGACGCATCAACCGGAGGGAGGGGTGGGGATAGGAACCTCGTGAGATCATATCTGGTGGACCAAGACATGCGCTGGGAGTCACCAGGCGTAGCCGCCTCGGATCTGACGGGGAAGGGACGCGCGCCGTAGCCGGAGACGAGAGAGGCGGAGCGGGAGGGGGTGGCGGCGGTGGATGTGCTCTCGTCCAAATCGAGGTTGAGGAGGGTGGAGCTCTAGCGCGGAGAGAGCGAAAACCGCCCGCCGCCACCATCCCTAGGCGTGGCACCGCCGCGGTCAGCCCTCGGCGGCGCAGCGAGGAGTCGTGGTGGAGAAGAGGCGGCTGGCGGGCGCGGGATTCCGTGTCGCCGACCATGCTGCGACAGCGCGACAGGCTCGATGCTCTCTGTATCTATAAACAATCTCTCTCAATTAATATTCTTTATATCAAGTATGGCAACTAATATTCTTTATATCAAGTATGTTAATCAATGTTCTCTCTTCAAAGAGACCTCGGATGCCTTCGGTAGAAACACAAACAAATGTCGAGATGCAGATCGATGAGCCAGCACGTGTGCGCTTGATCTGGTTTAGGGAAATGGGTACGTGGTGGGTCAAATGTTTCTAGTCCGGACCAATGAGGTCCAAGGGGCGGTGGGCAGGAGAGAATCAAAAGACTCCAGCAGCGGGTCCTTCCCATTTGTTTTGCACGCACTGCAAGGCGCCTGCCGGCTAGCCACACCTAGCTGAAATAGCACCTTAATCTTTCAAAAAAAATTAATTTGAACGGATATATACATCTCTGGAAGATCGATATAGCCTTCGGCCTCCTGGTTAGTGCTATCTGCTCACTAATCCTTTCCTAATCCTACACTTGGTCTCTGCTGGAGAGTGCTCCTTTTTTGCTCTTTCCGCACGTGAGTCTCCTTTCAGAGTTGAGTTATGCATATCGCGTTTCGCTAGATATTTACCGTATGTGTTGACCTATCGGTTGCCATTTGTTCGTAGATCCAGATCCAGCCAGGTTTGGAGAGTACACAACTCTCATCTCCTAGCTACTCTCCAATCGCCTAGCTTGATCAAACCATGGATGCCTTGGAGAATGCATTACTGGATCAAACCATGGTTCCAACAGCCCTGCCTCTGTCGCTTTTGAAGTACATCACGAACGATTTCTCCGGTGATCAGGAAATAGGCAGAGGAGGTTTTGGAGCAGTTTACAAGGTAAAATCTGCATAACTATGTGCTGCCAGCACTTAATATCATTTTTTGCCATGATGTGTATGGTTGAGAATCTGCATAACTATGTGCAGGGAGATCTCCGAAATGGGACCATGGTCGCAGTGAAGAAGCTTAACGACGTGCCTGTGATTCCGGATGAGGATTTCCAAAGTGAGGTTGACTTTCTGATAGGAGCCAGGCATAAAAATACAGTACGGCTTCTGGGATTTTGTTCGGATACTCAATGCCTACCGATGCCCTTGGACGACCGAACAACTGTATGGGCAGATGTACGGCACAGGTTACTCTGCTTTGAACTCCTGCAGGGAGCCTTGCCAACTATATCACAGGTAGGATCAGGCACATACGTTTCTTTGTTACTCTTCTAAGCTCTGTTTTCCTTCCCCAGGTCTTTGAAATATGCACCTACAAACAAGTCTAGGATAGATACACCATTCTCTCTTGACGCTCTTTTCTCTAGCTAGCCCACAATAGAATTGTGTGCCGAGAAAAACTGTGGCAAATACATCACTGCAGTTTTTTCTCGGCAGTGGCATACTGAAGAGAGCTCATCAAAATTTCTCGCCATGCTTTCGATAAATGATCTACTCGCAGTCAAAAGAAATAGATGGTTTAATGCCTACTCGCACGCAGCCTCATATCCGGCTAAGACACTAGTGCTCCAAGGCAGACCTTCATGTTTTTTTCTTTTCGAAAAGGGGGTTTGCCCCGGCCTCTGCATCAGAAAGATGCATACGGTCATATTATTGATAATCAAAAGGTCCAACAATAGTCTCGAAGTCTCAAACAAATGAACATATGCTCAAACAAGAGCACAAAAGCAAAAACAGGACAGCCACAACCGGCAGGCAAAACAACAGATAGGAAACTAATCGCCTATCCTATTACATTACCGCCATCCAAACCGGTTGAAGATAGCCCGTGCTACCGTAGATGATAGACCTTCATGTGCCTGCCTACATATGTTCATGTTATTTGTTTTTTGTTTCTAGTCCAACACATATAAGAGTATTTACATGCCTTACTCTCTACAGATGCATCGTCTGGACTTCCCTGGAGCACACGCTATGAAATTATTAGGGGACTTTGTGAGGGTGTGCATTATCTTCGTCAGAAGAATATCATTCACATGGATCTCAAACCTCAGAATATTCTACTAGATGATCATATGACGCCAAAGATTACAGATTTCGGTCTGTCGAGACGCTTCAGTGAAAACCAAAGCCGAGACTTTACCAAAAACATAGCTGGATCCTAGTAGGCACTTGTTCTTTTTTTTAACATGTGTTGATTTTATCTGATACCAAGCAGCTTTATTAAATTGTACCATTTGTTCATTAACACATCAAACTACACCAATCGTCATGCAGCGGATATATGGCACCTGAATTCTTAAAAAGAAATGTAATCACTTTCAAGACAGACATATTTAGTCTGGGTGTCATAGTCATGGAGATGCTGATGGGTTGTGTGAGCGCTACACTATTGAGGAGGTAAGAATCATTTTTGCTTATCCACTGATAGTTTACGGTGGAATCTTCAAAATAAATGTATGTATGTAGGTGTTTTAAAGTGTGTGCAAATTGAAGAATCATAACATGGACAGTGCGTCTTCGGTGTGCTCGCGTTAAATGCGTGTAAAGTTGGTTTGTTAAGGTGTGTGTAGAATCACAACATAAATAGTGTCTTCGGTGTACATGTGTGTGTGTGCGTGAATGGGTGCGGCTTAGGAAACTCCGCGTTTTTTCCTATGGCGAAGAGTTCCTCCATGGCTTGTTTAGTACTCCCTTCATTTCAAATATTTGACTTTCATTTGTCCAAATATGAATGTATGAATATTTGGACAAATGAAAGTTAAGTATTTTGGGGCGGAGGGAGTATACAATTACTACATATACTTGTCAAAAATTGTAGGTACTTGAAAGTTGGAGGAATGGACCAGGGACACCAGAGAGCCATGTACCACTCGAACAAGTTGAAGTATGTGCCGAGATAGCGCTACAATGCATGGTTGATGATCTGGACAAGAGGCCAACTTCATGGGATATCATCCTCCGGATTTTTGATGAAGAGGAAATTTCAAACTGGTCTGCTAGAGGTGCCCCAAGTACTTCATCAATACCACATGTATGGTCACTCAGAGTAAATTCATTTAAGTGCTTATGCGTTGGGTGCAGTTTATGTTTTATGTTTTTCAACTTGAATATTATGACGACCTTGCTTTTTAACGAAAGAAAAAAAATCTGATAAAGATTCACTGATGGCCTTGCCCAAGATGAACACGAACACAAGGTAGAGTAAGACACTGTTTGGTACTAGGCACAACTTGTGGTTGGAATAGGTTAGTATTCCGGGTCGACTCGGGGCGTTGACAAGAGTGCCGACTCGGGGAGTGTACTGTGTTGAGTAGTGTTTTGTCCTACTCCGGGTGTTGTACTGAGTCTCGATAGTGTTAGCCGTCTCGTCCTCAAGTCGGTGGTGGGTAGACCTGTGAGTGGTCGAGCACAGAGTAAGGTTGGTCGTAATGTTAGTATCATATCTAATATCATGCATGTCAACTAAGTAATATTGATGAGATGACATAGAATTAAACGAAGAAAGAGGGAGTTAAGTATCATATCATGATACCGTATCATAATAATGTTATGCTACTATATATCATGCATGTCAATAAATAAAGTACTATATGATACTAATATATGATATTATGCATTAGGCTGGTCGTAATGGGAGTATCATAAGTGGTATCATGCATGCCAACTAGACTTTTTAGATGATGTGGCATACAATTAAATGATGAAAAAGAGAATGTGGTATCATATCATATGATACCATATCATATTAAATGTTGTACTCCCTCGGTTTTTATTTACTCCCCATATTAGAGTTGACTGAAGTCAAACTTCCTAAAGTTTGACCAAGTTTATAAAAAAGCATACAAATATTTACCATAAAAAATCTATATTATGTGGAAGTACATTTGATAATGAATCTAATGCTATCAATTTGTTATTGTATATGTTAATATTTTTCTATAAACTTTGTCAAAGTTTAGAAAGTTTGAGTTTGACCAAAGCTAATATGCGGAGTAAATAAAACAGAGGAAGTACTACTTTGTGTCATGCATGGTAATTAATAAGGCAACCTAAGATACTAGGTT